>JADHKF010000016.1:139694-192232 GCA_019925685.1 Ceratocystiopsis sp. VPRI43766
AAAACAAAACAACAGGTCATGGGCCCCGTGCCATGCGCGTGCCGCCGCCCGCCGCCGCCCCGCGCCCCCCCCCCCCCCCGGCCCGCCCATTGGCAGCGAGTGGCAGCGAGTGGCAGCGGAGGACGTGGACGAGCCGCCTGCTGGAGGATGGAGATACAGGGGGTACAAGGTACCTGGGGCACAGCCCAGGCCCCACCGGTAATTTCGCGCGGGCCCCCAAGCAACCGCTGGGCTGAGGCTCAGCCCTGGCCGGCCAAGCCACAACGGGCGGCAGGGGTAGAGGCGGGTAAATAGGTGCCCGGTCAGGCGCCGAGTGAAAAAAAAGAAGCTGAGAATGAACAAGGTATATCCAAATGCAAGCCGGACCATGAGACCGTCCCCTCCCCCGATCGTAAACCGACAGTAAGGAAAGACAAAGGAAGACGTAAAAAGACGGGGGAAAAAAGCAAGCAAAACAAAAAGGAAAAGAAAAAAAGAAGAAAAAAAGAAAAAAAGAAAAAGAAAGAAAAAAAGAAAAAAAAATCAATCAATCCTCCAGTACGACCCTCTCCCCACAACCCATCCTTCCGTCCCCCCCCCCCCCCCTTTAATTCGCCGTCTTCTTGTGGAAGCCCTTCTTGCGCAGCGCCAGCAGCCCCTTGCCCGCCTTGCCCGTCGCCGCCAGCAGCTCCTTGCTCTTGTGCGAGATCTGCGTGCTCGACGGCATGCTGACGTGCGGCACGTGCGCCCCGACCGGCCGCCGCACCGATGGCGACGACAAGCCGAGCACGCCGCCGCTGTGCGGGTCGTCGCCGTCGCCCAGGATGCTGGCCGTGTCGCCGCCGTGGCCGCCGGCACCGCCGGCACTCCCTCCTGCACCCGCGCCCGCACCACCTCCCCACACCGACGCAAACGGCGCCCGGTACTCGGGCCCGGCCGTCGTCATCGCCGTCAGCCACGCCGTCAGCCCCGAGTCCGCCGCCGCGTACTCGCGCCGCGCCTCCGCCAGCTTGGCCATGCGCTCCGCGTGCGTGCTGAACGCCATGCACTGCCGCAGCGTCAGGAACTGGTGCTGTGCCGGTGCCGCACCGCCGGCCGTCGCTGTCGCCGCCGCCGTCGCCGACTGGCCCGTCGGCACCGTCCGCAGCGACTGCGTCGGCGACAGCGAGGACGCCGCCAGCGACGTGCGCTGTTGTTGTTGTTGTTGTTGCGCGGCGGGCGACGGTGTAGCCGGGGCGGCGGCAGCAGACAACGACGCCACTGCCGGCGACGGCACGTCATCCACATCCAGCATCGACCGCGCCGGCGCCGGCACGTCGCCCACATCCAGCATCGACCGCACCGGCGCCTGCACGGGCGCCGGCTTCTCGGTCTCTCCGCTTGTCCTGGCGACTGCTGCCATCTCCTCCTTCTCCTTGTCCTTGTATGCCGTCCTTGCCGCCGCCCCGTCCCCATCCTCCTCCGACTCGGACGCCACCGACGGCCGCCGGTTGCCGGCCGCCGCCGGCGATGTGCCCCGCAGGGCCGGGTGGTCCAGCTGCGGCGGCTCGGGCGCCGTCTCCTTGCTCACCTCCCACGAGAACTGCCGCCGGAGCAGCCCCGGCGCTGCCGCAGCAGCAGCGGTAGACGCAGACGACGCCACGGGCGCCGCCATGGGCGACGTGTCGCGCACGGCCACGACCGGGGCGCTTATAACAGGGGTTGCTGAGGCTTCGCTCGTGGGTGCGGCCGACGACGCGTGGCCCGTCGCCACGGCTGCCGCCACGCCCGCTGCTGCCACACCCGCTGTCGCTGCTGCTGCGGCCGCCGCGAGCGGGGCGCTGGACGACGCAGCCGGCTGCGCCTCGCCGCTCTTGGCGCTCTCGCCGGCCGCCTCGGCGGTCTCCTCCTCCTCCTCGTCGTCGTCCGCCGGCAGGTAGTCGTCGTACACGCTCTGCAGGTACGAGCTCTCGCGCGTCGGCGTGCGTGCGCGCTCCAAGGCCCGCGTCGCCGGGACTGGCACCGCCCCTGCACCCGCACCGGCCTCTGTTGCGTCCTTGCTGGCTGCCGTCGCAACACCCTCGCCCGGCGCCATGGCCTCGGGCTCGGCCGTCATGGCCGCCACGCTGCTGCTGCCGCCGCCGTTGCTGACAACCGGGCTCAGCGTGCGGATGATCTCGTCGCTGAGAATGTCCGTCTCCTTCATCGGCGACCCCGTGTCTGCTGCGCCGGCCATCGGCGTCGCGTCCAGGTGTGGCAGCACGGCCGTGCTCGAGGCCGCCGCGGCCGTCTCGGCCAGGAACAGATGGCTGCTCCGGCGCGGGTTGAGCGGCGCGGGTGTCGGTATCCGGTCGTCGTCTTGACTGGCGGCGGTGTTGGAGACCCCCGACTCGGCTGGCAGCTCGCTGCTGTCGCCGGATTTTGTGTGTGCGTCGCCGGCCGAGTACCGTGCCCCGTCAGAAAAGGGCGCCGTGATGCCCGTGGTCGCCGTGGCCGACGAGTCGCGCAGGGCCGAGGTGCCGTCGCTGACGGACGAGATCGAGTTGGTCTGCTGCTGCTTCGGTGTCTGGCGGTCCTGTTCTGGCGGCGGCGAGGACTCGACATTCACGCTGCTGCTGCTGGTCGCTGCCTCTTCCTGGATGGTCGGTGTTGATGTCGGCGCTGCCGCGGCAGAACTGGTGGCGTCCTTGGGGAAGGCGGCCACGGCGGGCGACGCCGGCAGGGACGGGACAGGCGGCGCGTCCGAGGGCGACAGAAAGCCGGCGCCGCCAAAGAGCAGTTCGGGCGAGAAGGTCGAGAAGCGGGCCAGGTCGGGCAGCTTGGGGCTGGTCGAGAAGCGGCGCAGCTCCTCGGACTCGTTCGTGGCGCCGGACGTCGCGGACGCGGCCGACGCGGTGGAGTCGACCGAGTCCTGTGGCCGGTGTACGGCCACTGGTGCAGCCGGTGCGGCCGCGGCTGCCTGCGCCGCGTCCTGAGTGGGCGGCGGCAGCGGCGGCAGCGGGCTGTCCTTTGGTGGCGGGGCGGGGGGCTGGACGGGTGCTTGTGTGGCTTGTGCCGGCACAACAGCCGGGGTGGCCGGGCTGGACGCGGGCGGGCTGGACGCGACGGGGCCGGTGACGATGGTGCGTGTTGGCGGCGCTTTGGGGAAGACGGAGTATGTCGGCGTGGCGGCAGACGGAGGCGCCGTGAAGGCTGGTGCCGTGGCCGGGGGTGGTACGTCCACGGGTGCGACGGGAGGAGCGGGAGGAGCGGGAGAAGCGGAAGCGGGGGTGGACGTCGCTGTCGTCGTCGTCGCCGTCGTCGTTGTCGTCGCCATGGTTCTTCCTCTGTTCTTGTCAGTAGGCAGCCCACCATAGTCTTTTTCCTTCAGCTCTTCATACCGGTTGACCACGTCCAGCTGCTCGCTCGGGACGGCCGCCGCATCGCTGGCCGGAGGCGATTGCGCCACGCGCTTGTAGATGTCGGCCGGGCGGATAAAGTTGCGGCGCGCAGTCGAGGCCGGCGACTGGGCCCGCGGCCCCAGCGGCGACGCGGTGCGGCCGTTCTCGGTCCACGGCGGCGTGCCGCTGCGCGCAGCAGCCATGGACGGCAGGCCGTGGGCCGCGTGCAGGGGCGGCTGCTGGGACGGCAGCGAGGCCGACGGCAGGCGGGCGGCGCCGAGCGTGGGCATGGGCGGCGGCATCTGGTCGGCCGGGGTGTGGCCGCCGCTGCCCGACTCGTCCTCGTACTCGTCGTCGTCGTCCTCGTCGCCCCAGCCGCTGCCGTCGTAGTTGATCTGGCGGGCCTCGACCCATTTCCGCGTCTTCTTCCGGGCCACGTTGGCCTTGAAGGCCGAGGCCGGCGGGGTGGCGGTGCGGTCTCTGGGAGAAAGATGGTCAGCAGAAGAAGACGAAGCAGAGCACGGGCACAACGCACACTGGTGGCCCGCTGCCTGGCGGTTTGTAGAACGGGCTCCCGTAGGTGCCCTCGTCCATGGTGGCGGCGAGATGGGTTCGATGCGGGTGTTGTCTCTCCGTCACAATGTGCTTCCTCTGTTGTTCACTCTCTCGTCGTTCTCGTCGAACTCGTCGAACTCGTCGTTCTCGTTTCGTGTCCTTTCGTTTCTTTCGTCGTTTCGTTGTCTCGTTTCGTTTTTCGTCTTCTCTTCTTTTTCCCTCTTCGAAATTCCCTCGACAAAAACGAGCGAAACAAGACACCAACGGTGCGACGCAGACACAGAACCGAGACGTCAGCAGACGTGTGTGTCGTGTCCTCTCGACGGTTGGCGGACGGGTTGGACAGTTGCGGCCTGGGGGATACGTCAAAATGCGACGTGCGCGGTGCCAGGTCGTACGGGCGAGGAACCACTCGTGCCTATTGCTAGCGGGCTCGTATTTGATCCGGACGCCAGGCTTGCTGGCTGGCCCTGCGCTGCGTCCTCGGCGCGTCGCTAGCGCGCGAGCGCTAACACCGCGCCACCGTGCCGATGAAGATTCGCTTGTAGGGGGGGGGGGGGGGGGCCGCCAGGCGGAGACAGGCGCTACACCTGCCCCTTTTGCCCTGCATTTTTCGCGTGTTGCGCCTGTCAGGACTTGCCGCTGCAGGCCTTGTGGGCAGCCCCCTGTGGGGGGCTATTTACGGAAAGCACCAGGGGCGATGGTGGGGGATGCGCTGTATTTCGTATTGCGCTGTATTATACGGAGTACATACTCGTATTAGGCTGGACACGCTGTAATATACGCTGACACGCCGTGTTCACTGTACGTACACTGGATGAACCTGCTACGACACCTGCAACAGCTGCCAATGTCGTCTCACTGTTCAGACAAACTCCCAGGCCCAGCGCATGGCATGCCGCTCGTCCCGCTTCCAAGACATGCGCGTGACAGCTGGTGCCGGCATGCACGCAATTTTACGTATGCAGCGAGGCGCAGCCAGCCCAGGGCCACGCACGCCAACGAATACGACCCGGCAAACAGGGTTGCCCTTCTACAGCGCACGCCCGCTAACGCCGCCGATCCCCCCCCGGAACGTCGCATTCTGTAGCGGGGGCTACAGCGCTATAAGGTCTGCTAACCCAACACGCCCCCAGCCGCCGCCGTTTCAAACTTTCGACGATGCCCTTCTGAAAAAAAAACTAAAAAAAGGACGTTGCAGTCTTCCGCGGCCGCGTGCCCCGGACCCTGCTAAAAGTCCTGGATGCCGGTCTCGCCTGAGCGGACACGTGCGCGGCCATCACCGTTGCCGTCGCCGTCGCCGTCGCTCGCCCAGCCCGGCGCCTCGTCGTCGAACCACGCGTCCTGCGCGTCCGCCCGCGCCTGCGCGTCGTAGTCGCTGTCGTCGTCCACGGCCCGGTAGTCGAACCCGTCGTCCGCCGCGCCGCCGCGCACAAACCAGTCGTGCACGTGGCTGTGCCACCGGCGCCGGGCCGCCTCGCGGGGGGAAGGGGGAGGTTCTGAAGTGTTCTCGCGGTGGTCGTGGTCATCGTCGTCGTCGTCGGCGTCGTCGTCGTCGTCGTCGACATCCTTCATTATCCTTTCGACGTTCCCTCTTGGCCGGCTGCCCTCTCCCTCTTCCTCCTCCTCCTCCTCCTCCTCCTCCTCCTCCTCCTCCTCGCCCACGCGCTGCAATGGCTCTGGATTCCGCAGAATCGACGCCTCCAACACCTGCCCAAACCCCTTGTCGCGCGCCTCGGCCGTCCGCTCCGCCGGCGTCTGGAACTTGCGGATCAGCGTGTCGTAGAGCTGCACGTCTGCGTAAGTCAGTCTCTGCTCCATCACAGCCGCCTCTGTCCTCCCCGTCCTTACCCACAAACTCCCGCTCGCTCGACGCCACGTACTCCGGGTGGCGCCGCAGGTACTCCAGCCGCCGGTTCTGCGTCCGGATGCGCTGCATCTCCTGCGGCGACCGCGCGGCCCAGGGCGGTCGCCGGTGCTCGGCCGTCTGTGCGCCTTCGTCTGTGCGCGAGGGCTTCATGTTCGTGCTGTGGGTGGTTGGAGTCTAAAGCCGTCGCGACGAAACTGCGGGGAAGCACTCGAGCTACCAAAATCAGTCAGCCTGGCGTCATAGCCGTCAACAAGCACCACACAGCCATCAACGTCAATGAGCACCCTGAACATGCAAATCACTCAACAGAAATTCACTTTACAAAAGTGTGTATCAGACATATCCAAAGCAAACAAAAAAACGCAGCAAACAAAACTCAACCGCACCAAAACGCTCAGAACAACCAAACTCTCAATACCGGTAGATCGGCACGCCGCTGCTGCTCGACGCCGCCGCGTCCAGCACCGGCCGCGACGGCAGATACGCGCTGCTGTCGCCCTCCGTGGCCACTGCCGGCGTGGCCGTCCCCGACGACGAGCCCCCGGCAGCCGCCACCGCCGCTGCCGCCGCCGCCGACGACGACCCGCCAGCCACAGCGCCGCCGCTGCGGGGCGTCGCCGCGTCCGCCGACCACGGCGCCTTGGCCGGCGCCTTCTTGCTGCGCTGCCACTGCAGGTACTCCTCGTCACTCGGGTTGTCGCTGTCGACGTACGCCATGCCGCCGCTGCCGCCGCCGCTGCCGCCGGCACCACCCGCACCGCCAGCCGGCGCCTTGCCTGCGATCTTGCTCTTGCGGCTGCGCTGCCACTGCTGGTAGTCGTCGTCGTCGCTCACGTCGTCCTCCCCGTACGGTCGTGCACTGCTGCTGCCGCCGCCGCCGCCACCGCGCCATCGTCGCGCAACGGACGACGACCGCGACACCGGCCCTTCCGCCGGGTCGCCAAACGGGTTATCGGTCGACTCGCCGCCCGCATCGTACGCATACGCCGAGCCAGCCGCGCCGCTCCCGCCGCCGCCGCCGCCACCCGCCCGGCCCTTGCCCCGGCCGTTGGCACCCGGCGCCGTGCTGGCCGCAATTGCCGCCGCCAGCATCTCCTCCTCCTCCCGCCGCTGCGCCTCTTCGCGCTCGTTCCGGTCATAGTTGTACTCGTTGTCGTCGTCGTCGTCGTCATCATAGTCGTCGCGGTCATGATGGTTGTTGTGTCGTTCGTTGTTTCTGCGGCCCCCGCCCTCCTCGCCGCCACCCGCTGCCCCCGGCGACTGCGGCGCTGTCGCCTTGCCCTTGCCGGCGCCGCCACCGCCGCCGCCACCCGCCGCCGACGTCATCTCGGCCGGGTTCGTGCCATCTGCCGCACGCCGCTCCTCGGCAATGCCCAGCCCCCGCCGCGCTTCCAGCACCGCCCGGTGGAAGTGCTGCAGCGACTGGTACAGCACCTCCTGCGTCGCCAGCAGCGCCGCCATCTCGTCGTTGTCCGGCAGCGGGTCGGCCGTCATCAGGTACTCGAGCACCTGGTTCGACGCCCGCGTGCACCGCGCGCACAGGTCGTACACCAGGTCGTGGCGCAGCAGCGCGTCCGGCGACGTCGTCGTGTTGACCACGTCCGCCAGCACGCCCGCCGTCGTCTTGGCCTCCTCCAGCCGCTTGCGCAGGTCGCGCGGCTTCGGCAGCCTCGAGCCGCTGCGTCCCCCGCTCCGCGACCGGCTGCCACTCTGATGCTGTTGCTGCTGCTGCTGCGGCGGATACGGCCCCCAGCCCGCTTGCGCCGGCACCCACTGCTGCACCGGCTGTATGGGCATCGGCAGCGCAATCGCCCCCGGTAGCGGGCCCTGCATCACCCCCGGCTGCTGCTGCGCATAGTAGGGCTGCTGTGGCGGCCCCGCCGGGTACGACTGCTGTCGGTGCAAGCGGGCTTGCTCTTGTTGCCGCGACCAGAAGCTGGGCCGGCCATTGGTCTTTTCCAGGTGTTTCTGCACGTCGAGTTAGCGGGTAGACCATTAAACGGGAGAAACCAGCAAAACTCACCGCATGCACTTTCTGGCTCTTGGCCTCCTCCTTCTGCCACATCTCCAGCAGGCGGCCCATGCCCTCGTCCACCACGCTCATCGTCTCAAACTCGCGCAGCGTCTCAATCAGAAGGTGCACAACGCTTGCCGTGTTGCCGTTGCGCAGCAATTCCCGCACCGTCTCCACAAACTTCTTGTCTATGCTGCGCGTAAACGACGTCCCCGGGTTCGCCACCAGGATCCGCATCAGCGTAATCGCATTGTACACCACGCTCGGCCGGCTCCAGTTCTCGCGGTACATGAACTTGCGAATATGCCGGGCGCACTCGGCTGCCGCCTGGGGAGACGACTCGGCCGCATCGACAATGCTCGGCAGCAGGACCACTTCGGCTTCCTGGGAATGTCAGCAAAAGGCACACGATATCGCACGGGAGGGGAAGGGAGCACGCACCCCATCGTCTTGCTGGCCCAAGCAGAACAACCGCTATGGAGAAAAAAAATGTCAGTATCAGCCTGTCGGTCATAGTCAACCTTCCGGAGCGCAACCCACCACAAGGCGCTGGGCCGCTGCCTCCGGCGTCTCCTGGGCATTCTCCTCTGGGGTCACCGCAGGTTCGTTGCGCGGCGGTGTCGACGTTCCGGACGTCTCCTCCGGGCGGCCACCCTCAGCCGTACCAACAAACGAGTCCGCACGTGCCGGTGCCGGCGCGGCACTGTCGTCTGCGGCAGGCGATTCGCTGACTAGGCAGTGTCAGATATATGTGTCTCCTTTTCGTTTTGCTCCGGCAAAACGTCCAACAGTAGAAGAACACGCACCCGTCAGCCGCTTGCCGCGGTTCAGCTTGCTTCGGAAGTTCTTCATGGCGCGGCCGTGCTGTTGGCCCTAGTGACCGTTGTCAGGAAGCGGGACGGGCGGGTGGACGGGCACGATGGAACTTCTGCAGGCGTCGTCGTCCAAGGCGGTGGGGACCGGCAGGGCGCGCTCGTGCGGAGAAAATGTAGCTAAGCGGGTGGCGGCTGTTGTGGTATGCACGTATCCGGGTATCTCCGGGCCTGCGTTCGGGGTCGTTCAGGGGCACGATGGCGAGCGTCGTTGGCAACTAGAAACAAGAAACAAGAGGTTAAGAAACAGTCTTCATATATCCCGTCACTCGTATACCGGCGGCAGCTACAAAACACTCGGTCGCGGCGGCCTTGTGCCCACCACAAATTATCACCGCACAGGAGGGTCATCTGCAGCACAGCCCCGCCCAGAGCTGACGAGGCCACTCGCCCCAAGGGTCCAAGTGGAGGGCGAGTACGTCACTGGGAGACAAGCCACACTCAAAAATATGCGAAAACGGTTTCTCTTTTGTTGTCCTGGCCCTACGCCAAGACATCGTTGCTGCACCAGACAGCGACGGCCGCGGAGGGCTGCATGCCGGTCCCCGCAGGTCTATCACTAGGGCCTGAAGGGCAGATAGCTGGCAGGAAAAGGAAGAAATGGGTGGGAAATATTTGAGGAACACGCCAACAAGGCACAAAAATAAAGCACAGAACGCCAGACCGACCGGCCCTTTCTTTTTTTTCTTTTGTTCCTCCCTTCCAAGAGTCCTTCTTCGAAACGACGCACACAGGTAAAAGGGCGTACCCTTTACTCGTCGTCCTCCTCCTCCTCCTCGCCATCGTCGCCACCCTCGGCGGCCTTGGCCTTCTTTCTCCGCACACGGCCGGGGCGGCCGCCGCCAAACGGCGAGCCCAGGGAGAAGTCAATGTGCTTCTGCGAGTCGAGACGCACAATGAACGACGGCACGTTGACAACCTGCTTGCCAACGCGGATGTGGCGCTGGCGGATCAGCACACGCGCGTGGTGGATCGACTTGGCCAGGCCCAGCTTGTAGACCAGCGTCTGCAGGCGGCGCTCCAAGAAGTCCTCGACCTTCAGGGCCAGCACGTAATCGAGCTTCATGCGCGAGTCGTCCAGCACACCGACACGGACCAGACGGCGAATCAGGGCGTTGCCCTCAAACAGCCGCTTGGGGTCCTTCTCGTCGAGCGTCAACAGTTGACTGAATGGGAGATGTTAGCATATTTTTGGCCATTGTAATCAGTTTCGCGGTACACGGGGGAGGAAAAACGCACCGGGCAGCACGACGAATCTTGGACAGCGTGAGCTGCACACGCCACACCTCACGCTTGTTGCGCAGACCATACTCGCCGACAAGCTTGAGCTCGGAGTCCCTGAAGAAATGGAAACGGACGGAAAAAAAGTCCACCAGTAATTAGCTGATGCTCACAACGACATAAACAGAAACAAGTTCATGCTCAGTGGCCGGTGAGGGGAAAATGCGCGGGTACGAACAGGCGAGCGGCCTCGTAGGGGCGACGGGGGACCTTGGCGGTCTTCGAGTACGACAGAGGGGCCATCGTTGCGGGCGACAAGAATCAACGGGGGATGTTGTCGACGGGGTGGTGGTTGATTGAAGTTTTTCGAAAGGTCGTCGAGAGAATTCTGGCGATTTTTACTTTTACCCTACTAGTGCCCCAGCGAGGAAAAAAAAAGCCACCCACCAATTAATCCGGCTTTTTGTGTGCAGCCACATGATTGGCCCTATAGTCTAGGTTGTGGCCCACTCTTGCTGGTTTCTTGCCCTGACGGGGCCTGGTTTTTGCTGTGTGGGTGACGGGGGGTTTTTCCGACCGGACCCTAAAAGTTTTTTTTCTCTGCAATTGTTCAAGCGCGGGGACCGAAAAGGCCATCAAAATCGAGACTCTCCACCGCAAAACACAACAAACCCACGACCGTCCGACCCTGAGAAGCGCCCTGTCGACTTCTCTCTTCTCTCCAACTCTCCCTCTTTCAGATCCCTACTCGACGCCATGGGTAAGAGCGCTGGTCTGCGGTCCGGCACGCGGTATGCCTTCTCGCGGAACTTCCGCGAGAAGGGCATGATCCGGCTCTCGACGTACCTGCGGCAATACAAGTCAGTTTGGCCCTCTCTCGACATCTCCCCCGAATGCGATGTCCGAGGATTGAAAGAAAGAGGAGGAATTTGCGGTCCAGAATTGCTGGAGATGGGCTGGACGGGACAGCATTCGGGGGGGCCCTTGTGGAAGACGCGAAGGAACAGAAATGCTGACTTTTCACCAGGGTTGGCGACATTGTCGACCTGAAGACGAACGGTGCCGTGCAGAAGGGGTAAGACATCTCCAATTTCCCATGATTTCAGACGAACTCGCCTTCGGCTGCTCGCGCGCGAGACCATCGACAATAAAAAAAAAAAGTGCGATAGCTAACTTTATCTCTCCAGTATGCCGCACAAGGTCTACCACGGCAAGACCGGCGTTGTCTACAACGTCGCCAAGAACGCCGTCGGTGTCATCATCTACAAGAAGGTCAAGCACCGGTACATCGAGAAGCGCCTGAACGTCCGCATCGAGCACGTGTCGCCGTCCCGGTCCCGCGAGGACTTCCTGCGCCGCGTCAAGGCCAACGCCGAGCTGAAGCGCCAGGCCAAGGCCACCGGCGCCCAGGTCCAGCTGAAGCGGTTGCCGGCCCAGCCCCGGCCGGCCGTCACTATCTCGCTGGCCGACAACGCACCCGAGACCGTCGCGCCCGTTGCCTACGACACTGCCATCTAAGCGAGCGATTGGATGCGCAGGGTGGTGGGACTTGGGGTGTGTGCGTGGGCTGCTGACACCGTCGTTGGATGCGTCGTGTGTCGGGAGGGTTGCAAGGGAAAGACAAAATCCGGCGCGTGGGATGTTTTCTTGGTGCTTCTTTCTTTTGTTCGAAAATCCCTTCCCCTCCGCTCCACACGCATAAAGCGCGTGCTGTCCGTGTTTTTCCTTTTTCTTTCAAACCTAAACGGATCGGAGGGATGCATTCTTCGTTATATTGGGGCGGCTCGAGGGAGTTGTAGGAAACCCAAAACAACAATAAAAAAAGCACAAAACTCAAAAACCAGCTCGCCGTGCCGTGACCTGCCCTACTCGGTTCGAATCACCTTACGAGAAAGTTGGAACGCCACCCATATTGTTTTGTATTAGAAGCTCCCTGAGCTGTGTCGGCCGTCAATGCCAACATCCTGCCATACAGAAACACCTAAGATCCCGAAACAAGATAGAGACATGAAATGAGAGACAGATGGAAGACATTTGGAGCAGGTTGTGCTCAGGTACAGATAGATAGGAAAGATATGCAAGAGAATGAGATGCCAGACTGGCCAGTCGTTGAGACAGGCAGGGTTGCAGCTGCTGAAACCAACGGTAGGAGACAAAGGAAGGGCAATGTCAAGACAGAAAAAAAAAGAACAGGGATTAAAAAAAAGAAAGAGTGGTTGGCAGGGAAGACATAACGTCATAAGGAGATGTGCTTCATGAACATGAGCAGTGTTGGCCAGAACAGAGCCTGATGGAAACCCGATCAAAAGAGCCTGGGCTAGAAATTAAACAGAGATGGAAAGAAACGAAGAATAGAAACATAGGAAAAGCTAGTAGGCGTCGAGCCTTATTTTCAAGCCCGGTGACGGACAGTGCTGTGCGTCGGTGTAGACATGGTCGACGTTGCTGCGTGAGAGTGACGGTGCCGTCTCGAACTGTGCGACAACATGCCGACATCGTGTTTTCCTTTGAAATGTTAGTCAACCAGTCGCCCGTCATTGCCTTTTGTTCGGGGGGGGGACGTACCATCACAGCAAGCCCGAACGTTCTCCAGGCGGTCAGCCGCCCGGTCCTGGGCTTCGTAGAGCACGCGCAGCTCTTCGGCGCTGTCGTTCACCGCGCTCGCCTCGTAGATGCTGTCATCTTGGGCGCCGCCGTTCCCGTGCTTTCCAACCGTACCACCGCTACGGCCACGGAAGCTGTTGAACTGCGCAGACAGCGATTGGCTTGACCGCCAGTAACCACCGATGCGGCCAAGACGGCTTCGCGAGGTGAGCCCGGCCGCAGACGCAGAAGGCGTCAAGCTACCGGCCCCTTGCGTCCCAGACGCGTTTTTCCTCGGCGTCGGAGTCAGTGTCGGAATGCTCATCGACAGGTCGAACGCAGGCGACTCGTTGCGGGTCGTGCGCGAGTTGTATGATGAGAGCGACACCGGCGGTCGCCGCCGTGCCTGCGAGCCAACCCCCGAGCGCAAGCCAAATGCCGGATTGAACTCGTCCACATCCTCGCGGGTGATCTGGTCCCCACTGGCCATCATGCCACCATCGTCGTCTGTGGTTTCGTCGTTACGCAACAGCAGATAAGACAGGGCATTGAACCAGATTTCGTGGCGGTGGCTGGTCGGGCATGTGAACTTGATGGTGCGGCCAGGCGAGATCACAATAAGACTCTTGCGGTGCAGGCCAGGGGGCATGGGGTTGTCGTCCGTCACAACACGAACACCCTCAATGACAACGCTCTTCGCCCGTTGCTCGACACGGCTATCGGGGGTCGGGCCCCGGTCGCTCCAGTACAGCATGCGCGTGTACGGGTGAATCCAGAAATAGCGCCGGTGACGGTTCTCAGATAAGCCCGACCGTCCTGCCTTACGGGTGTACTTCCACAGGTACTCGCCGATCATAGTCTGCGTTATGGCTTGGATCATGCGCGGGTCCGTGTGGTAGCCGGGGCCGAACACATCGGTGCCGTCGTGGATGTTAAAGCGAGCATCAACCTCAGATGCGAATGACGACATTGACGTCTGGCGGCTGATGGTTCCCAGGTTGCCAGCGGCGGCCGATGCACCAGCATTGCTTGCATTCGCATTCGAAGAGTGGCGTGATGGCGGACGCATGTCATTGCGGCCAACCACCCGGGGTGCCGTTGTTCCGAACCGTGTGACAAAGCTGGGTTCCCTCGCAACGCCCGTAGGGGTACGGGCTCTCCAAGTGGATGGAGCAGCAGCCAGAGAACCAGTAGTGGCAGAGGTGGCAGTACCGCCCGCAAATAAGTCGGCATCTGCTGAACCAGTCCGAGCCGCTTCGATGGCCTCTTTGTGGTTGGTAGGAAGGGGCGGGACGGTGGTGCTGGGCCCGCTGGCCTCTGTTGACCGCGTTTCAACGTTTGTTGCCCGCCGCACAGAGCCGGTTTCACTGTCCTGTGATGCCTCGCGGATATGCTTGGTATCAGGGACGGCCTTGAAACCCTTGTTGTTCGCCCGCGGGGTGACCTCAAAAGTATCGTCGCGGATGACCGACTGAGGAGACGTAGGAGGCGGTGTAAAGTTCTGGTCTCCCTCCGCAAACCGCTGGCGGTCGACAACCCGGCCGAGAATCGGGGCACCGGCGTTGACAGACAGCTCTTTGAGCGGACGCTGCGACTCAGGTGTCTCCACAACAGGGCTGGCTGTCCGCGATTGCCGTGTTTCATCTTCGGCAATAACGGTCGCGTCTTTGGGCGTTGACCAGCCGCGTGCGAATGAGCCGTTCTTGGTGGGTGTGGCAGGCTGTTCACGCACGGCAGCGTTCTCGTTCTGGGCATTGGCATCATCCAGGTCCCGGGGAATGATGAACGCGTTGCGCTTAGGACTGCGTGCCGACATGTCTCCGCTAGACTCAGGACGGCTGTGGCTTGCAAGGCCGGCGACTGCTGCGCCGCCAGCGACCGCAACCGCACCAACAGCACCTACTACTGCGTGACTCGGCTCAGGAGTCCACTTGTCCGTCTGAGTGGAAGCCGAGGCAGTCACTGGCAGCGCTGGCTTCTTGGCCTCCTCGACCACAACCGGTTGCACTTGTTGCGCAATAACATCCGAAAGCACCAAGTCAGGCAACGGTTCCTTCGGCGCAGTAACCGGCTGTACTTGCTCGGTGCTGAATGCAGAAAGTGAAAGCACTGCAGCCGGGGGTGGCACCGTTGCTGGCTCCGCGACTGGCTCGACGTGCTGTGTCTGTATGTCGGAGAAGGAGAAGGTAGGCGCAGGCACAGTTGCAACAACTGGTGGGCTCGGAATGGCAGCAGCAACCGCAGGAGCCGGCTCTGGCTGCGGCTCCGCTACCGGAGGAATGTGCTGGGCATGCAAGGCCGAAAGCGAGAAGGCCTCGACCAGTGCGCGAGCTTGTGGCTCCGGCTCCGGTTCGGCGACAGGCTCCACATGCTCCCACTTGGTGGCCGACAACGAGAATGTCGGCACCGGTACAACGACCGGCGGGAGCTCAAGGGGCGTTATGTCAACAGCATAGACCGATGATGCTGCGAAGACGGGTGGCTCTGGAAGTGGTGACATCTTGGGGGTGATGTGCTCTGCCAAAAGGGACGACAGAACCAGGGCCTCGGGTGTAGGCTCCGGTTCAGGCGTCGGTGTGATGTGCACGGAATGCATGTCAGAGATAGAGAACTCTGGCGCCGGCTCAGGCACAACTTCCGGCGTGACCTCGGTTTCAGTGGCAATGGATCTCGAATCCAGCGGAGGTAGAATGACCGGAACACGACCCCCAAACCCAAGCCGCGGAGGAGACGTTGGTGGCGAAGGGAATTCCTTCAGCTTCTCGCCGATGTCCTTGGCAGTAAAGCCATCCTCAGAAACATAGGAGGACGGCCTGGACTCGTCGGGTGGAGCAAGGTTCTGCTGTTGTTGCTCAACCTCTTTGTCGCTGGACAGAGGCATGATTGTCACCGGCTCGGTCAGTGTGGCACGGTCGACGGTGACAATAGTCGACACTGTCGCAGCTTGGGCCAGGGGCGAATGGGTAACCGAGTTACCGCTGCTGCTGTGAATCGTTGACCGAGGGCTTGGTACGCGGTTGGGCGTGCCGTCGCTGGCCACATCTTCGTCGCTATCGTCCATGTCACCCAGCTCAGCGAACAAGCTCTGCTGCATGCCCGGTGCCCGCGGAGTGCTGTTGGTGGAACTCTGTGCGATGCGAGTCGCAGGGGACCCAGCGGCGCTGTAAGGGCTACTCTGCAATGCAGCCGGGCTGCTTCCCACATCTTCAAAGCTACTCTTCTGCCGAAGGCGACGCGAGGCCAGGGAGCTGCGGCTGACCCGAAGACGCATACGGGCAACGCCATTCGGTGTCGCAAGAGTCGGCGTCCGCGGCGGTCTGTATTCGTCGTCTGATGTAGAGGCGGTGCTTTGGTTTGCTGGGTCCGCGTCGGCATCCGGGTCTGCCTCGTAGTTGGGCACAGGCATGAAAGGAGCATCGGCACGGGCCAAAAGCATACGGCGGCGGCGCGGATCCTGCTCAGTCTCGGTCATGGTGTCCTCACCGCTGGAGATTTGCTCCGCACCCGTGTGGAAGTCTTCCGTCGTCTCTGCGCCATCATTTGCAGTGGCAAAAGAGGTGTCGCTCATGTGTGCCTCGTTGGCCGTCTCAAACTCCTCGCTCGCATCCGCTTGACCAGTCCGCGTCCGGGCAACAGACGGAGATGCTTCGCCTTGGATCTCTTCCCAGTCGGGGTCATTGGCTGCAAGCATATAGAGATCTGTGCGGCTCGACCGGGCACCGCCCAGTTGGCTAGAGCGAAGTTTGATGTGGCTGTCGCGCGGATCCTTCCGGGTCTTCTTCGAAGTACCTGCGCCAGCTGCATTGGGATCAGAGCGGGCACGCTCCAGCTCGTCTCTTGCGTCTTGGAGCATGCGGCGGATCTCCAGTTTCTCCGTTTTTTCGCGGTGCAGCGTGGTACGCAGGCTCTGCACTGTGCGCTGCGCGTGGAGAAGAGAGGTCCGCAGTGTTTCGGATTCAAGCACGGAATGACGGGGCGTGCCCTTGACAGGAGATGCCGGGGGAGAATGCTCGGGCGTGATGTTGTCTCCAGCGCTCTCGAACTCATCGTCGGTGGTTTGCGGTGCAGCATTGCTGTCGACGACCCGCGCGCGGTGTTGCATGGCGACGGCTTTCGCTAGCTCCTGGTTCTGGCCGGCAAGCTCATCAATCTTTCGCTGCAGTGTGGTACGCTCACTCTCGGCCATAGCCATGTTGCGTTTGGCTGTGCCGAGCTCGATATCGTGCTGTTTCACGGCGGCAACGTGGTCATCGGCAAGACGGGCATGCGATGCCTTCAGTTCGTCCAGCTCACGCTGGGCCTTGTTTTTGTCGGCCAAGAGCAGGGCGATCTGTTGAGCAGCTTTCTTCTCGTTGTCTGAGGCATCGCGTTGCCAAGCCTCCAGTTCGTGAATGCGGGTCTCGAGGTTCCAGTTTTCCTCCTTGTAGCGATGTTCACTCTCATCGAGCTCTTTTATCCGCTCTTGAAAGCTTTCGCCAGCGTCTTCTAGGCGAGCCAGCTCTTGCTTGGTGTCCCGCAACTCTTCTTCGCGTTCAGCAAGGAGAGACTGCAGTCCGCGAACCTGGGAAATGAGCGAGGTACTGATTTCGGCGGCGAACTCAATGTCATGAACGCGATTTGCGGCCTGGTTGCGCTGCTTCCGGTTCGATACGGACAGTTTGCTAGGAGAGCCTGAGGCAAAGCTCTCGTATTTGACTGGGCTCAGCGATCTCTGAAATAAAAGTCAGTAAATTTTTTTCTCTTGGCAAAGCAATGGCCATATGAAAGGTCAACATAGGGCAAATCACATACCCGGCCGCTCTTCGCTTCTGGTGAGCCTGTAGACTCATTGCTGGGGATCCGCTGCTTGGGAAGAAAGGCACGGGCTGTCTCTCTGGCGACGTCGTCGTATTCCTTCTCGAGCTCGGCCATTTTCTTTTTGAGTTCTGGAGACAGCTCCGACTCAGCCTCCATCTCCTCGACTTCCCGCAGTCGATCGGTAAGCTTCTTCTGCTGTTGGACCAAAGACGTTCCAAGACGGCCAGTCTCGCCGATTCGACGTTCGGTTTCAGCTAGGTGGGCTCGTAGAGACATGGCTGCCTGCTCGGCCGAGACACCTGTTTTCTCAGAGAAGAGGCCATCGTCGTTGAAGTCGGCGAAGCGATAGTGGTGGCTAGACCCAGTACTCGGAGCTCCCAGAGAAGGCATGGATGGAGGGTGTAGGGAAAAGGGGCGCTCCGCCTTGAAGGCCGAGGGGCGCTGGTGCGGCGTGGGCGTCACCGGACTCCCATCTGGTTGGGACGCCATCGAATGCGGCGGCGAACGTCGCTTGTCGCGCACACGGCCGCGTTGTGGTAGGCGAAAGGATCGTTCGCGGAGGAGCGCAGGGCACTTTTCCAGGCTACCAGCTTAGCATGCCCTTCGTTCGCGAGAGGGAGCTGGGGAAGAGCTACAAATGCAGCTTCCGTTCCCGAAGCCGTTGCCGCTGTTGATCCGGATGCTGTATTGTCTCTTGTGCTCTTTGCTCTCGTTTATTGTGTTTTCGTTTCGGGGCCGGTGGGACTTGTGCCACGTCGACGTAAAGGGCGCGAGACAAGCCTGGAAGACGCGTCCCAGGAAAAAGCGGCGGCGGAATGAGACCTCTGGGCGGGCGTCGCGAGGCGTGACGATCGACCTGTGTCGGACTCCGTGAGGTCGGAAAAGAGAGACGGGACTTGTGTTCGGCAGGATTTCTGTCTTGAGAAATGCGAGAGCGGGAAATAAGGGGAGAAAAGATAAACACAGTGGGGAACGCAGGGGCACCACTAGTTGAGTACGTGTCTGGCCTGGAAGGAGCCGTGCATGCTGCGGGGCGAGAAAAGGTCTTTCTGGGCAGGCCAGAAGCGGTGGAAGGAAGGAGTGCCCGAAAGAGGGCAGGAGGATGTGAGAACAGCCGAAAACACGGGAAGGAAAGGACAAATCGAGACGCAAGGCGAAGCCGCGGGTGAGGGGAAAGACTAGCAGGGAAAGCGCGACCGGAGAGGCTAAGCCAGCCAAACAAACAAGAGGAAACCCCGAATGCAAGGCCCCCAAGGTCCCGCAATCTTACTTGGTACGGTAGGTGCGACTTGCTTCTGACGAGCAAGAGGGCAAGCGACGTGCTGGGGGGTTGGCGGTCGGTCTTGCCTGCCGTCTTTTGTTTGTGTTTGCTTTGTTTCGTCTGAAGTTGCGTCGTGTTGAGCAACCGCGACACGACACAATAAGACGAGGAAACACAACAAACCCAGAAAATCTATAAATGGCCCAAAAATTACAAGTACGAGGAAATATAAAAATTGGAGAAAACAACCCAGATTTGTCTTACAAATTAAAGGGCACATAAAAATCGGGCGTCCCACGACAAAAGTTCACGGCATGAGGCTTTACGGAATGCTGTCTGGTTGTTGTGGTTATGCAGCTGCAAGACAGCGCGTCTCTGCATAAACAAGACCCCTGAAATAAACTGAGCTATATGATTGGGTGGGTTTTCATGGAAGGGTGGAGAATGCTCACGTAATTTTTGTGGCGAAAAAGACGAACATCACGACGACGGCGAAGACCGTCGCACACCAGAGGCCAGTTTCAATCACTCTCACCAGACACACCGTTGGGATGGCGGAGAACTCACAACAAGAAGCTGCAGCGAGCGGTGTAGCCGTTGCGGCAGCACCAATAGCGCCTGTGCTATTCAAGTCGCGCAGCAAAAAGGCAAACATGCGCCGGAGGTCCCCGACGCCGCCACCGGCCAAGGACAGCGACAGCGACAGTGACAGCGACGACGACAGCAGCGACGGCGGCCTTCGGCGCGACACAAACCGAGGACGGCGGAAGCGGGCTGCAGGGACGATCGGTGCCTCCTCGGACGGCCCTGCCAAGAGCGCTGCGGCGCAGGGTCGCGCAGACGCCGCCGATTCCGGCGAGCAGCCGTTTACGGCCGACCGCACGGCACTGTTGGGCGACTCGGAGGCAGCGACCAAGCGCAGTCATCTGTTTGATGATGGAGACGGCGGCGCTGCGGGCAGCAAGAAGAGGGCGCGCACCACGGGCCCTGCGGAACCGGCTGCCGGTGGCCAGGGGCCAGCGCCGGCGCCGCGCTCGGTGGGTCCCGTCAAGGCCCCGTCGTCCAACATCCGCACGATCACCATCACCGATTTTAGCCCGGATGTGTGCAAGGACTACAAGATGACTGGCTTCTGTGGCTTCGGCGACACGTGCAAGTTCCTGCACGCCCGTGAGGACTACAAGCAGGGCTGGCAGCTGGAGAACGAGTGGGAGGCCGTGACCAAGGGCAAGAAGAACTTGGGCGGAACCATCGTGGCCAGCGCCGACCGGAAGAAGAACGGCGCCAGCAACGCCAACGACGACGAGGACGAGGAGGACGACGAAGAGGAGGAGGAGCTCCGTGGCATCCCGTTTGCCTGCATCATCTGCCAGAAGGGCTACACGCAGCCCATCGTGACGCGCTGCGGGCACTACTTCTGCGAGCGCTGCGCTCTGCAGCGGTACCGGCGCGACCCGACGTGCGCGGCATGCGGGACGGCCACCACCGGCGTGTTCAACAGCGCCAAGCGGCTGTCCAAGCTGCTCGAGCGCAAGCGTGCGCGTGCGGCCAAGCGGCGGCAGGCGGCGATCGAGGCGGGCGAGGAGGTCAGCAGCGACGAGGAGGGCGAAGACAGCGATTAGAGGGCGTTTGTGTCGTCTGGGTAGAAGAGTATGGGCATGGGACGGCGTTTTGGCATGGCACATGGCCAGTGGGTTTTCTAAAATCTGGCGCAATATATTCTTCAATCAAGTTTCAAAATAATTTTCTCATTTTTATTTTATTTTGTCATTTTGTCGTAAAAATACAGAAATCCAACGGCAGACCCAAAAAGCTTGAACAACAAGCAAAGTCTTTCAGCGTGAGCAGAGAGGTCTTCCATGAGCCGCAGTGGGCTCTCCAGGTTTCGACTGGGTTGGTTATTCAGTCCAACGTGCATCCTGGACTGGCTGGCTGGGCGGACCGGATGTGTGCAGTCCGCCGTCCTCTTGGTAGAACCGTGGGCTCTCCATAACTCTTCCAATCCCCAGTGGCTAACAGCAAACGGCTTGAGGCTGGCAGCATCACAGAAGGCTGTCTGGCTGTGCCCGAGACGTGCTTTCTCAGCAGGAGGCTGGCCGGTTATCGACGGAAGCCGTTCCTGCGCCACCGTCGTCATGGCAGGACGACAGAACAGCAAGATGGCAAACAAACAATGCCATCACTTCCCGGGCTCTGTCCGGGTCCCCTGGCCATTGCCGCTGCTCTCAATGCGTGCGCGCAGGGCAGCCGCTTTCTGTTCCCACTGCTGCTTGGCCTGGACGAGACCCCTGCGACGGGTCTGCAGGGCCTCCAACAGCGCATCTTGGCCGTCGTCTGTAGCGACCTTCTTGCGTATCTGTGCCAGTGTCAGTCACAGGTGCTCACTAGGACTATATCAAGCCCCTCCGGCAAGAAACACGCACCGCCTTGGCCTCCTGCTCGGTCTTCAGGCCGGCACCAAACCACACGCCCACAATAGTGATGGCTGTGATTCCGGTCGTCAAGATGACGCCGCGCACGCGGAGTTTCGACGAGGCCGGCGGCAGAGGTGGTCGCGACATGGTGGCGGTTGGCAAAGACGGCAACCGTCGGCTCCGAGAGACGAAAAGACGAAGCCATCAAGAATCAAAATAGGCGGTGTACAGCGGCAGAATACTGACCTCCCGTCTCTTACAATAACGTCTATGACGACAAGCTATAGGTGCCGCGCACTTTCGTTTGAAAATTAAGATGAGATATATCAATCATACAATATACAAATAGACATCCGTCCCGGACACCACGTTCTTTTTTCCAACCAGTGCCGTACCCTTGTGAACTCCGATCGCAATGCTGGATCCCAGATACCCGTCCTCTGTCTATACATTTGTACACCCAATGGAAGGAGGAAAGAAGAAAGGGAAGATGATAGTGGAAGGGAAAAAAAAGAAAAGCAATATGTAGTCCCAGAAGTGAATGAGGTGAGATGCCAATAAGATGATAGATGTTGTCGGCCTGTGCATGACGGGCATGTCGAGTGAATCGCGTGTAATCGTGTGTTGCGTGGGCTGGATGCCTGGAACGAGGCCGCTCATGTCGCTGGCTCCGGCTCGTTGAGAAGCTTGAGCACAATCTCGTAGATGCCAAACGTGATGCCGGCTGCCGGCACCGTCCGCAGCAGGTGCGGCGTCAGCCCGCCGTACAGGCCCTGGATGCGCTCCTCGCGCCACACCCGCAAGAAGCACTGCACCAGCCCCGTGTACTTGCGCTCGCCGCCGACAGCGGGGGCTTGCCGCAGCCGCGTGCGCACGACCTCGTGCGGGTACGTCAGCAGCGACGCGAACAGCTTGGCGGCGCCGGCGCCGACCAGCGGGCCCGTCCAGTCGACGACGGCGTCCCAGCTGTTGCGCGCGCGCCCAGATGCCGCCACGCGCACCGCGCGCCGCTCCAGCCCGCGTTTCATCTGCTCGTACAGCAGCCAGTGCAGCGTCGACTCGGCCGCGCCCAGGTAGCTGGCCGTCATGCCCTTGTACAGCCCGCGCACGCCCTCGTCGCGCACGACCTGGCGCACGCAGTCCACGCTGTTGCGGTAGCGGCGTGCGCTGCCCGCGCTGCTGCTGTTCTTGTCGAGCTGCAGACGTGTCTTGATCAGCCAGATCGGGTTCGTCGCCGTCGACGTCACCAGCCCCGCCACCACGCCCGACGCCAGCTGCACCCACGGCGTGTCCTGGCTGACATGCGCCGCGTCGGCAATCACGCGCTTGCCGTTGCCGTACGTGAAGAAGTTGATCGACTTGGCCGGCACCGTGCCCACCAGCGTCGGGCCCAGGCCCTTGAACAGCGCCCGCCAGCCCTCGACGCGCTTGACCGTCACAAAGATCTGCAGCGTCTCGCCCAGGTGCTGCCCGACCGCCCGTATCGGATTGCGCGCCACCGCATGGTGCGCGTGTGCTGCGCGCAGCTGCTGCTGGTAAAAGTCGGACTGCAGGCGCGTGCGGATCACGTCAAACGGAGCCGTGGCCGTTGCGGCGGCCAAACTGCCAACACTGCAGGGGAAGTTCGGTCAGTCACAAAAATCCTGGTATGCAAACAAAATGACACAGACAAAACGCACCCTCCGGCCACCATGTGCGACCAGGACTTGGCATTCTTCACCGCCACCGTGTTTTGTGCCGTCCTTTCGGTTGACGAGACCGGCGACGACGGCTCCGGCAAGCTCCGCGCCGACTCGGCGCCAGACGGTCGTGTCAGCGCTGCTGGGCTTGCCCCATCTGGAAAGCTGTCGTGGCCGGCCGTGGTTGCGCGGTGCGACATGATGTCCCGAATAGCTGCAGGGACACAGACATTCCAGAATGACGAAAGGAAAAGAGCAAAAAAGTTCATGCGCAGGCGGTTTCGCGCGGCGCCGTGTACTAATTTTTCGGATTATTCAGATTTTATGTAACGGCGCTAACGCAGAGAGCAAAAAAGTTAAAAGAAGATCCACTTTTTCTCCAATAGCTCTTTCCAAAAGCTGTGTTCTAGGTTCTCGTGCATCTCTCTCTACCTCTTTGTCTACGTCGTTTTTCCACCTCATTATCCTTGCACCGCTGTATCTGCCATCTCCCCAGCTAGCAACCACAGGCGCGGCTGATCAAGGGACGAAGAGCAGAGAGATACACGATACGACCGGCAATTGGCAAAGATCGCAATCTAGGCCTGTCTCTCCAAAGCTGACTGCAGCGCCGATCCCTGTGTCTTGACCAGACAGGGTAGAACCGATTTTGTCTCCGAGGTGGTTTTCCATCGCGGATCAAGAACGTTTCGCTTAGCCGTCCCGTCTACGGTTACACAAAAATGGCGTCAGCCTTATCACAAGGCACGTCTGAGCGGTCGCCGCTGCTGCAGGCGCCACAGCCATCCGAGACATCTGCATCATCAACGTCATCAGCACAACCCTCCACCACTTCTCCGGAACTTCTCAGCCTCCCACCTCCTTTAAACCAAACAAAAAGCAAACCGACAGAAACGGCATCTTCTGCACCGCCCCCGGTGTCGCCCTCGGCACTGGCTCGATCAGATGCGCGCTCACGGCCGCCGCGCAGTGTCACGTTTGACGCAAACCCTGTTACCCGCACCATCGATGCATCGCCTGCGCACTCGCCTTCCCCCCCGCCCGTCCTGGGTGCCGCAGTTCTAAGCCCTGGCTCATACGGAACGACAACAAATACCTCTGCTACCGCCGGGTCTCGACTGGCCAGCAATGCCGCGGGCAACACAGGCGGAGGGCCACCGGTGCTTGCCGCACTCAACAACCGACTACGACGCCGCAACAGCCACGGCTCACTTCCGACTAGTGCCGAGTTTCATCAGCATGCGCAGCAGCCCAAGATCGGCCCACAGCGAAGCACCAAAAAGGCACAGAAACTGAAGCTGCTGCCCAACCCTGATTTTGGCGACGAGGGCCCCGATGAGGAGAGTGGGCGCGATGTCTACAGCCAGTACACCCGTATCAAGGATCCGACGGCACGGCGAGACGCCGCACTGCTCGGGAAGGCCGATCGTGCACGGTTGCCGCGCGTGACTGCCTACTGCACGGCAAACCGCTACGAGATGGACGCGCTGATGCGGTTTCTCAAGAGCCGCAGCAAGACGCGTGGCGGCAACCCCAAGTTGATTGACGAGTGCATCTACACGCCCTACAACTATGACTACGGAAAGGGGAGTAGCCATGCTGGTCATTTTCGCAGCTACCTGGGCGGCAACCACGGCGCCCGGGGCGAAGGCGATCAGCAGCAGTACGAGCAGCAGGAGCACCTGAGCAAGCAAGAAAGCGAGTGGCACAGACCATCGGGAAATACGGCTTCGCAGACAGAGTACGTCCCGGAGCGGCGCCATTCGGCTGGCGAAGTTGATGCAGATACGCCTTCGCAGCAACGACAGGGTGACCTGCTAGACCTGGAAAGCGGAAACGCTTTCAATGACAGCAACGGCAGGTGGCAATCCCACCAAGGCGAGCAGCGACAGCGTCTCCTAGACGAGGAAGCCGTCATTGAAGGGGACGGATTGGGACGGCACGCCAATGACCATGGCGATGAGCCTCACGGGGACGAGGGCGAATGGGAGCACCGCTTCGAGCAGCGTGAGGATGAGGATGAGCGGCGAGCGACGGCCGAGCGGGAGGCAGAAGCGATGGAGCGCGAGCGCGAGCGGCGGGAGGAGCAGGAGCGCCTCGAGTTTGAGCAGCAGCTGCGGGGCGAGCGGCCGGTGGACTTTGACATCCACGTGCACACGCCGGAGCTGTTTCTGTTCGACTACGGCGTGGTGGTGATCTGGGGCATGTCGGAGGCGCAGGAGCAGCGGTTCCTGAAGGAGCTGGCCAAGTTTGAGACGGAGAAGCTGGCGTCCGACGACGTGGAGGCGGAGTTCTTCAACTTCTACTACACGCGCGAGTACCAGGCGCGGATCTACAACGACTTCATTGCGCTGCGGGACAACAAGCGCGACTACATGACGAAGCTGGCGATCTCGCACGCGCTGGCGCAGAGCGTCAAGACGTCGCTGTTTGAGGAGCTGATTGCGTCGACGATCGACACGTGCAAGGACATCCCGACGCAGATTGCGCTGACGGGCACGATTGCGCTGAGCCGGACGCAGATCAACATGCAGATCGGCGAGCTGTTCATCCTGCGCATCAACATCCACCTCAACGGGTCGGTGCTGGACACGCCAGAGCTGTTCTGGGTCGAGCCGCAGCTGGAGCCGGTGTACCAGGCGGTGCGCGGCTACCTGGAGATGGACCAGCGCGTGGGCCTGCTGACGCAGCGGCTGGACGTGATCTCGGATCTGCTGGCGGTGCTCAAGGAGCAGCTGAGCCACGGGCACGACGAGAAGCTCGAGTGGATTGGTGAGTCTATTTTTGACTGTCCCCCATGCCGTCTTCCAATTGTCTACTAACATGGCTAGTCATTGTGCTCATCGCCGCCGAGATTGTCGTCGCATTGATCAACATCATCGTCGACATTTACGCCGGCTGAACGGAACATTTGGACTGATCGTTGGCTTTTTCTTTTTTTGTATACCTCAATTGAATATGCGTTATTGCTAGATCGTACACTCTGGAATGCAGCCCGGCCTGCCCTAGACCTTCATGCCGTAGCCGTGGTACGGACTCCAGACGCCGCGCACACTTGCGTTGGTGCTGCTGACGGGCTTGGTGAAGCGGCGGTTGCGCTCGCCGGTGGCGTTGCGCAGCAGCTCGGCCTTCTTGAGGATCTGGTTCGGGTCCATGTTGCGCACGCAGATCGACCGCGTCTCGTTGTTGATGTAGTGGCCGACGAGGACGGGGTGGCGGCCCGGCCGCGGCGACACGGTGAACTCGATCTCGGGGTTCTGCTTGGCGAAGGCGGCGAGCTTGGTCTTGATGAAAGAGCTGCAGTCGTTAGCACGGAGCCCTCTCTTCCGAAACCCCCCCAGACACACTCACTTCATGCCCCGGGAGCTGCCGGCCCAGTCGCAGTAGTGCAAATCCATCTTGCGGCACTGGAGGATGAAGGCGCCGAGGCCATTCTGGACGGTCAGCAGGCAGAAAGCAGACGTCAACATAGCATTTCACAACATACCCGGCCAACGGACACCTTTGGCAAGGCTTGTATTGTCATGGTGTGGTGTGCCCCGGGCGCAGAGGTCGTCCAGAGTTGCTGGGCCGGTCGACGGGAGCGGCGTCGAAAAGTCGATGCTGCATTTTTCTGAATTGCGGTCACGTGAGACTGCTCCCACGACAGCCAATCAGCGCGAGAGGAGCAAGACTCCACACCAAGATCCCCTGGAAAAGAAAACGCAGGCAAAAACGCGACGTGCTCATTTTCAGTCTCCCCCCCCCCCAAACGCTGCAGCTGTGGTCCATCGCCACACGCCGGAGCAGCGCCGTCCCCACGCCACCCTTCTTCTTCTATCAACCGCCGTTGGTCGCGGAACCTGCAACATGACCGACAAGCTCCCCCCCCAGCTGCTCGCGCTGTTCGCGGCGCGTCCGCCGCTGCGCTGGGTGCCGCCGGTGGACCACGCGCCCGAGCACCGGCGGACGGCGCCCGTGTCGGGCGTGGCGCAGTTCCTGCCGGCGCTGAAGGAGTACAAGGACAAGGACGGCTTCGTGTCGACGGAGAGCTGGCTGGAGCGGCGCGACCGCAAGAAGGCCGAGCACCAGGCAGCCGTGCAGAAGAAGCTCGAGGAGCCTTGTACGTCCTTTTCCTTGTCCCTTTTTTTTCTTGGTTACGGGTCTAACAGTACAGACGCTCCTACACAGGACCCAAACATCCGTGGCGATGCCTTCAAGACGCTCATCGTGGCGCGGCTGAGCTACGAGGCCACGGAGCACGACCTGGAACGCGAGTTTTCGCGTCATGGGCCGATCGAGCGAGTATGCTGCCCTTCCTTGCCTTGCCTGTCCTTTTGTGCTTCCTGGTCCTAACAAGAACAGATCCGTATTGTCCGGGACACCCACGCCTCCGAAAAGAACAAGAAGCAGAAACCACACCGCGGCTATGCGTTTGTCGTCTTTGAGCGCGAGAGAGACATGAGAGGTAATGAACAAAACAGCCACCCCCCCCCTATTTTCCCTTCCCCTTCCCCTAGGATGATGAACCCCGTCCCCTGCAGACCTGTGCAAAGGTCGTGCCCCAAACCCAACTGGTAAGGCAGTACTGACGCGCGCGCATCGCCTCTCCTGGCGGGCGCAAACCTGTATAGCTGCTCTTGAAGTCTGCGATGGTATCCGCATAAAAGACCGCCGCATCAAGGTGGACGTGGAGCGTGGCCGGACGGTGAAGGGGTGGAAGCCCCGTCGGCTGGGCGGTGGTCTGGGCGGCCGCGACTACACCAAGGCGGCCGCTGCTGTGCCGATGGGCCGCGGCATCGGCGGGTTCGGTGGGCCGGGTGGTGGCTTCCGCGGCGGCTTCCGTGGCGGCTTTGGCGGTGGGCGCGACCGCGGCGGCGGCGCGTTCCGGGGCGGCCGTGGGTTTGACCGTGGGTTTGGCGGCGGCGGCCCCCGTGGCGGTGACCGTGCCTTTGGGAACGGCGCCCCGCCTAATGCGCCGGGCGGCCCCGGCCAAGGACGGAACGACAGGGAGTACGGCGGCGCGTACCGGGAGCGCGACTACGACCGGCGCGACGGCGGCGGGTTCCGGGGCGGCGACCGCGGCAGCGACAGCCGGCGCACGGGCAGCAACATGGAGCCGATCCGTCCGCGAGAGCCGCGGGGGGAGAATGGTGGGTATCGCGAACGGGACCGAGACCGGGATAGGGACCGTGATCGGGACCGGGACCGTGGTGACCGTGACCGCGACCGGGATCGGGACAGAGGAGACCGCGACCGGGACCGGGACCGTGACCGTGACCGCGACAGAGATCGGGACCGGGACCGGGATCGGGGCGACCGCGACCGCGACCGCGACCGGGACTACGACCGCCCCCCGCGCGACGACGACTCGCGCAAGCGCGGCTTCGACGGCCCGCCGCACGACGAGACGAGAAAACTGCGGCGGTACCAGTAGGATCGGGTTGCATCGTTGCGGGCTGTTGCGGGCTGTTGCGAGGGCGGCCCGCCGACGACGAGAAAGGTATACTGGGAGGGACGTCCTCCTGGTCGTTTTCCTGTCTTTCGTTTTGTGCTTCTGCTCCCCCCCTTCATCCTCTCTGCACCCAATCGCTTGTCTCGTCAAGGGGTAAGACCAAGCAAGGCAAGGACAAGACGTCATTCGGCATCTCTGTCGACACCGGTTTATTTCTCCTCGGCAGCATCGACGACCTTGCATTTTGAAGGTAAACAGCAGCACACACCGCAGCATTTCTCGGCACGACCACTATTGCCATCGCATGCCGCTCTCCTGGACACAGGTTTGCCTTTCGGGTGGGCTTCTGTATTTCTCTTCTTCGTTTCTTGTTTCTTTCGTCGGTTGCTTTTCTGGCACTCATCGACTTTTGCTTTCCTCCTTTCCTCTGTTCTTTCTTTTTTTTCTACTCGCTCCGCCACGCAGACGATCTGCTGGAAGAGGGGTTTGTCTTGTTTGTTGCGCTTCGTCCGCGTGTATTTTTATTTTTATTCAGTTCGGTTTCGCACTCGTCCGTTCTCGCTCGCAGAGACAGACACATGGGTAATCTCCACGGTATGCAAAAAGAAAAAGTTGTCGCATTGTCTTTATTTGACCGAAACGCCCAGTGAAATCCATGAAACAAGAAAGGAAGAAAAACATGAAAGAAGCGGCTTTTTTTTTTAGCCCTCCCGCAATCACTCCTCGTCCGTCGTGCCGTCGGCGGCCTCGTCTATCGCCTCGGTCGCCGGCGCCTCGATCTCGGTGACCTCGCCGGACGCGGCCTCCCAGTACGCGCGCACGCGCACGGAAAAGGTGCTGAGGCAGATGCCGAAGAGGCGCAGCAGGCGCGTCTGGCGCGCGTCGAGCGTCTGCCCGGCGCGGCAGATGACGTAGCCGGCGGCCTCGTCGTCGGCGGCGTTGTCGGGCGCCTCCTCGAGCACGACGGCGCCGTTGACGAGGCGCGTCGGCATGCCGAGGCGGCGCAGCTCCGGCTCGAGCGCGGGCGCGACGGGCACGTCGTCGGCGGCCGGCACCAGGCCGCCCGTGCTGAAGAGCGGGCCGCGCGGGACGACGACGTCGCGCGGCGCGGCCGTGCCGGCGCGGGCAAAGTCGACGGGGCTCAGGGCCTCGAGGGCGGCGCGCACGTCGGCCGGCGGGCGGTTCGAGCACAGCAGGCCGACGGCGCCGTGCAGCGCGCCGGCCGCCAGGGCGTCGATGCCCGCGGCCAGGGCGTCTTCGGGGGTCGTGCCGAGGGCGCGGGCCATGAGTTTTGTCTTGCCGAGGAAGAGGCTGGAAGTCAGTTTTTTTTTTTTTTCTTCTGTTTTTCCTTCTCTTCCTTGTCGTCCTTCTTACCGGCTATCCTGAAACTCCCGGCGCAGCTCCTTCAGGTGCTGGTTGCGCATGTTCTCGACGCGCACCACGTAGCAGTACGCATACTCGGGCACGGCATCGCGGATCAGGCCAAAGAGCCGCTCCTTGTGCTCGCGGGTCTTCTTGCCCACCTGCGTCATGTGCAGGAGGCGCTCGCGCTTGGACTTGGGCATGGTGGCGGTGGTCGTTTGTCTCGTGGTCTATTCAAGAAAATTCCGTCGACAACGGGACCCGTAGTGTGTTTCTGGTCGGTGCTGGGATGGTCGTCGTCGGGTGGTTGTCGTCGTCTACTTTTTTCGCCTTTACATTTTTCGCTTCCAACTTTTTTTTCTTTTTTCCGCCAAATTCTTATCTTATCGAGCGGTGAGGGGCGGTGAGGGGCGGCAGAACAGTTTGGTGGGTACCCCGCCTTCAGCGCTGTCATGTCCCCTATAATCCCCCCCTCTAAATCCCTAATACAACCCCCTAAAGCTTCACTGGATAGTCCGTCGTCTCAATCTCCGGCGGGTAGACGACGCCGTGCTGCGCCCGCACCTGGTCCATGGTCTCCATGACGGCAATGGTCTCGTCCCAGTCCATGCCGTCGCTCTGCAGCTTGCCGTCGCGCAGACAGCGCGCGGCCTCGTCGGCCTCCCAGAACATGCCGTGGCCGCCCACCTCCAGGCCGGGCCCCGGGATGGGCAATTCGACGTCCTGGACGGCGGTCAGCGGCCCGACGGGCGCGCCGGTGGCAGTGTCGAACTTGGGGATCAGGCGGTAGTGCGTGGGCCGGAACGCGGGGCCGAACACCTGGATCTCGCCGAGGGTGCCCTGGATGCGGATGGGGGCGCCGGTGGTGCCGTGGCCGTCCGGGTCGGTGGCGGTGCGCAGGCCGGTGGTGGCGATGCCGATGGTGGGCAGGGCGGCGGCGGGGTCGGCGGCACTGCCGCTGGTGGGCTTTTTTGCAATGGCCGGGCCCGCCGGAAAGGTCATGAGCACGGTGGTCTGCTCGTCGGCGCCGGTGGGCGGGTACTTGACCATGGCGGAGACGACGGCGGGCTGGCGGCGCGGGGCGGGCTGCAGGTGGTAGAGGATCTGGTAGACCCAGGTCAGGGCGTAGACGCCGAGGTCGAGCAGGACGCCGCCGGCGAGGGCCAGGTTGGTGACGCGGCTGTCGGTCCCCCACTTGGCCTCGACGTCCTCGCCGAAGCTGGCGTCGGCCTGGACGCGCTGCACGGGGCCGATGGTGCCGGCGGCCACGGCGGCGCGCACGGCGGCCGACACGGGCAGGAAGCGCGTCCACATGGCCTCCATGAGGAACAGGTTGCGGGCGCGGGCGGCGTCGACGAGGCTGCGCGCCTGGCGGGCGTTGGCCGTGAAGGCCTTCTCGACCAGCACGGGCTTGCCGGCGCGCAGGGCCAGCATCGCGTTCTGGAAGTGGTGCGAGTGCGGCGTGGCCACGTAGACAATGTCGACGGCCGGGTCGGCGACCAGGTCCTCGTAGGCGCCGTAGGCCGCCGCCGTCGCCGGCACGCCGTGGTCGCGGATGAACGCCCGGGCGCGCTCGGCCGACGACGACGACGCCACGGCGACGACCTCGTGGCGGACGTCGGCCACGCCGCGCAGGCCGGGGTCGCTAAGGAGGTCCTTGGTGAAGACTGGACAACAATTAGGGAGAGAGCAGGTTAGGAGATGCAGAGCGGAACGCACCCTTGGCCATCCATCCGGTGGCTGGCTGTGTCAGCGTTTTCTCTCCAAACTCTCCCAACTGCCGGGCCGGACTCACCGAGAATGCCCCAGCGGACAGTGTACGGCGCTTTGCCAGAGGAAGGAGTGGCTGCCATGGTGGACGTGTTTCTGGACTGCGTCTGCCGTGGGACCGTGGCCGGGCGCACCGGGCAGGCTATATGGGCGGGCGGCTGCGGGAATCGGTGCTGCGCCGACGGCGGCTGTGGATGGCCGTGTCGGAAGATGCAACGCTTCCGTTAGCGCTGTGTGCTTTAGCTTCTGTCATATGCTGTATTTGGTATTCTTTCATTTTACTTTGATTCTTTTGATTTGATTTGATTCTTTATCCTCGTTCTATTTTACTTTTGCTTTTTTCTATTCTTTTGTGAACTTTCTGTCTTTTGCTATTTTCGGAATATCTATTCTGCTATTTCATACATAAAAAAAAAAACCAAAAAAAGAAAAAAATAATCCTTTCTTTTGTTCCAACCACCCAACCCCCTTTATCCGCATCCGTCCTGCATGTCAAGATGCTTTGTCCTCTGTTGGTCAAAAGACCGCGCTGTCCTCTTCTCCAAGCTCTCCGTGACGCCGACAAACACAACCACCATGCCTGAACCGACCGTCCTCCCCTCGACGCCCATGCCCCCTGGCTACTGCTTCGTCCGCAAAGGCAACGTCTACATCACCGCCCACTGCCGCAAGGCCGCTGTCGCCGCCGGCCACACCGTCTACACCGTCACCGCCTCTGCCGCCCCCGGGGCCGCCGTCCTGGGCCTCCGCTGCCCGCGGACCGTCTACCGCGCCGTCTGTGCCGAGGAAGCGGCCACGCGGACCGCACGCGCCGACGCCACGGCCAAGCGCGACGCCTCGCTCGCCAACGCGTTCCGCACCGCCCTGCTCGCGCACTACCCGGCTGTGCCCGCCGACCGCGTGCCGGTGCTGGTGCAGCACGCGATGGCCAAGCACCGGGGCCGCGTGGCGCGCACGGCGACGCTGGACCTGGCGGAGCGCGTGCGGCTGGCGGTGCGGGCGCACATCCGGCACCGGGACACGGCGTACGAGCAGCTGCTGGGGGAGAAGAGACAGGGCAGAGGGGGACAGAAGAGCAAGAAGACCAAGGCAAACGCCAAGACGCGCGAGGCCGTTCGAACGCAGATCCTGGCACAGGTCGACGCGATCGAGCGAGCGTGGAAGGCGGCGGCGACAACGACAACGAAGGCGACGAAGACGGCAGGGGAAGAAGACAAGACGGATACGACGACAGGAGAAGAGAGGACGGACACGACGACAGACGAGGCAAAAACGAAACCAGAGACAGTGGACACGATACCAGTACGCGTCGCTCCTGCCACACGCGCAGCCACACGCGTCCGGCAGGCGAGCAGGACACCCATAGTGATCACTATAGACTAGCAGCTCTGCCCTGAAAACTACCTGGAATACAGCACTCTTACAACAAACGCTTTCTCCTTCACGGCACTGCATCAAGCAGCGCTCGCAATGAAAAAAGAAATGGTGGACAGCAAAAATTACGCCCGGGTCGGCCCCGAAGGACAAACCAAGATGGGTAGCGCCACGATGTGCAATGCAGGCTTCCCACCCTATGGTCAGGTCTTCTTGATCACCCGACACATCGAACAAGGTAAGTATGAAGAAAAAAAAGAAGGAAAGAAAATTTGAGAAACGGCGGCGGCCGGGCGGCGCTTAAATAGGCACCAGGGCGGGTGGCCCGTGCGGCCCCAGCGCAGAGCTTTCTGCCGGTGGCTGACCGCCAATAAGGAGGGGGGGGGGAGTTCAGTCAGCAGCCAATCACAGCCAAGCAGCCAATACAGGGCACAGAAGAGCTGCTGGCTGTCTGACCCTGCCGCACATCCCCAACCGGAGTCCGGGCTGAGCAAGTCGGGGAACGTCAGGAACGCCGTTTGCGGGGGCAAGCGGTGGACTGGGGATGCAGGTGATGCAGGCCTGGCATGGCGGCGGTGACACGGGCAAGCAGTATAAGAAGTGAAGTCTGGTGGTCGAGCAAGGGGAGGAAAAAGTGAAGGGAAAGAGTTACGAAAAGAGAGAAAGCTACGAAAGGAAACGAAAGAACAGCAGTACGAGAAGCATAGAAATAGAGACATACAAAACATGGGCACCACCTTGAGCATGCTCACGGCGCCGGCCGCCAAGGCATCGCCTGCCGAAGGCATCTCGATGGACGGTAGGTTGCGTGGCCTGTTGTTGCCGACTGCCAATGCCAACGTGAACTTCCAACATGCTGATACACCAGACTTCCTCGGCGTCAGCGCGGCCGCGTACGAGTGGGCCGACAGCTACGACTCCAAGGACTGGGACCGCCTGCGCAAGTGCATTGCCCCGACGCTGCGCGTACGTCTGGCTCTTTTCTCTCTGCAGAGTGCCTCCCCTAACCCACCCCAGGTCGACTACCGCTCCTTCCTCGGCACCCTCTGGGAGGCCATGCCCGCCGACGACTTCATCGCCATGATCTCGGACCCGGCCGTGCTGGGCAACCCGCTGCTGCGCACGCAGCACTTCTTCGGCCAGTCGCGCTACGAGCGCGTCTCGGCCACCGAGATTGTCGGCTACCACCAGCTGCGCGTGCCGCACCAGGTCTACACCGACGCGTCGCTGGCCCACGTCGCCGTCAAGGGCCACGCGCACTCGGCCAACATGCACTGGTACCGCAAGGTCGGCGGCGTCTGGACGTTTGCCGGGCTGAGCCCGGACATCCGCTGGGCCGAGCACGATTTCGACAAGGTGTTTGCGGCGGGGCGGGCGCACTTTGGCGACGAGAAGGAGGGCAAGTGACGGGGTGAATTCGTTCTGTTCGTCGCCGGTAGAAACTCAAGTCCCTAAGAAAGCAACGTGAAGCCAATGTCTCCACTATTCATCCCCTGTGTTTTCCCCTGTCGGCCCGCTGTTTTTCCGCTAAACCCGTCAGCCCACCGCCCCCCCGTCCAACGACTTTCACCCGGCACAAGCCGGCGTCTGGTCGACGTCCCACGCCCTCCTCTCCCCTTCCCCCCCCTCCGCCCCCCTTCCCCCGCGGCCATGCGCGAGTTCCTCAGCTACGTCCTCGAGTCCTTCCAGGACGCGACGGGCTGGAGCCGGGACAATGGCTACGCCACCATGAACGTGACGGCGAATGGTGCGTCGACCCCAGGCACCAAGTCCTCAGTCATTTGCTAACACCTCCCCCCCCCCCCAGAACTCCTCAACTTCCGCATCCCCCGCGGCCTGCGCATGACCCTCGCCTCGCTGGCCACGCCCCAGTTTGCCACCTCGTACAACCTGGGCTCCATCGGCGTCGTCGACGGCTCCGTCTCCTACCTGCACGCGTCCGTGCCGCTGACCAACGTGGTCGCCCAGTCCGCCGCCATCGACCTGCCCGTGCTCCTGCGCTCGTACCGGCAGCTGCATGCCGCGCGCCCGCCCGCGACCGCCCCGTTCCCGCCGGGCCCGCCGCGCCAGCGCGTGACCTCTCTGTTTCCGTTTGCGACGGAGACGGAGGCGACACAACCTGCCGACGCCTCGGACACCACCACGACAAACCCCCTCCTATCGACCCCCTTGACCCCCGCCTCCGTCGGCAACGCGCTGCTGGTCCCCGCCGCCGACCAGCTGGCCGCCCTGCTGCACCGCGCGCGCCAGCTGGCCGACACGCCGACGCTGCTCTTTGGCCGCCTGTACCTGCCCGGGTCCATGCTGGAGGCGTACCTGGTCAAGCGCCTGGCGCCGTCCGTGCAGCTGGAGCTGCGCGCCGTCAGCGACGCCCGCCTGCCCAGCGGCGGCACCGTGCTGGGCGTCGTGCAGATGGACCGCGGCCGCTACGGCGTCGAGGGCGTGGCCTCGTCCGACGGCGGCCTGCTGGGCGTGCGGGGGCTCTACAACTTTGGGGGGGATCTGGCGGAGGGGGCGGAGGGAGGGGCGGGGACGGGGACGGGGACGGCATCGGGGACGGCATCGTCGTCGTCGTCGTCGTCGTCGTCCGCCGCAGATGGCACCCCCGCCGTCCACGGCCGGTTCAGCGCCGGCGGCGAGATCTACTACGGCACGCTCAACAAGTCGGGCGGGCTGTCGCTGGGCGCGCGGTGGGCGACGCTGCCCGGGCAGAGCGGCACGCCGCTGACGGCGACGATGACGCTCAACCCGCTGATGGGCAACATCCGGGCGACGTACGCGGTCGTGGCCAGCGAGGCGTGCTCGCTGGCGACGCAGCTCGACTTCAACGTGTACAGCTACGAGAGCGAGTGGGCCGTCGGCATGGAGCTCTGGAGCAAGCGGCGGCTGGCCGGGCTGGTGGCCGTCGACGTGCAGGCGGAGGGCGAGGGGGACGGCGGCGTATCACCGAGCGATACGGCAGCAGACGCGAAGCCGCAGCCGATGCAGCCGACGCAGCCGACGCAGCCGACACAGACACCAAAGGTACCACAGGCACAACAGACACAACAGACGCCGCAGACACAACAGCCACCACAGACACCAGAAACACAGACACAACCGCAACAGCCACCACGGCCACGATTCCCGGAGAGAAGCTTCCAGGCGAAGATCGAGTGGCGGCTGGACGACCCGGTGGCCGAGCTGCCGCCAGCGTCCGACGGCACAGCGGCCGAAAAGGCCGCGCCGAGCGAGTCCGACGAAACCCCGCGGCCCGCCGACGACCGGTACCAGGGCGTGCTCAAGGCCCGGCTCGACCAGAACCTCAAGCTGGGGCTGCTGTGGGAGGGGCGCATCAAGTCGCTGCTGTTCAGCCTGGGCTCGGGGGTCGATCTGCACCGGCTGGACCAGCCGTTCCGCACGCTGGGGCTGGAGATTCAGTTCTCGTCGTGATCTGTGGTTGTGCTCCGTGCTCTGTGCTCTGTGCTCTGTGCTCTGTCTCTTCTCGTGGCGAAGGCGGCATTTTTGCACGCAGGGCGGGGGCGTTGTGCCCGCAGCAAGAACCTTGATGGCCCAGCCAGAGACGGGTGGAGCCGCGCGCGCAGGGCCAGCCAATGCGCGACGACCTGATTGCGAAAAGGGTGGGGCCGCGCTTCGCACGGAAGAGTTTGCGACACGCAAGGAAACGGCGTGGGCCATCCGGGTTCTCACGGAGCCACCAGGCACCTGCCGCCGGCGGAAGAATCAACACGAACACGAACGCAGCAGAAAAAGGGAAGAAAGCAGAAAAATGGGACAAAGTTGGAAGGCCAAAAAATCACGGAAAAAATGGCATAGACAAATGAACACTGAGGACAAAAACCAAAAAAAAAGCTTCTCCCTGCCGTGGACACCCAGCCCGCTTGGACGCTCGTTTCTTATCTCCCCCCCTGCTCCGCCGGCCTTGTCGATTTCCCTTTGCAGGATCGCCTCGCAGCGACAACGGCGACGTCCTGTGCCTGTTTCTGCCGGTCTTGGCCTTTTCGGATTTTTTTTCTTTTCTTTTCGTCGTGCGTCTTGCGTTTCGTTGCACGGCCCCTCCCTCTGTCGTCTCCGATCTCGACACGCGGGCTGGCTCGCTTGCCCGGTGTCTGAGTGAGTGCGTTGTCCTTCGATCCGAGGTTGCAGATCACGACAATCTCTCTTTTTCTCTCTCCCCTCTCTTCTTCTCTCTCCTCTCTCTTCTCTTCTCTCTTCCCCTCTCCCCTCTCCTCTCTCTCCCCTCCTCTCCTCTTCACATCTCACCCCCCACCATGAGAAAACGACACCGCTCCTACGCCCTCCTCGCTCAGCGCGATGACGCCTCTTCTGCTGCCGGGCTGGAATGCTCCAGCTGGGGCTCTTCGTTTGACGACCACCGCGACCTGCGCATCGCCTCCGTCTTCATCCTGCTCGTCGGCTCGCTGCTCGGCGTCCTGCTGCCCATGGCGCTGGTCCGCACCGCGCCGCGCTCGCGCCACGCCCACCGCGCGTTCTTTGTGTGCAAGTACTTTGGCACCGGCATCATCCTGGGCACGGCCTTTATGCACCTGCTGTCGCCGGCCGTCGACGCGCTCTCGGACCCGTGCCTCGACGACATGCTGCCCGACTACGACTGGGGCCACTTCATCTGCCTGATGGCCATCTTTATCATGTTTTTTATTGAGCTGATGGCGGCGCGGTTCAACTTTGGCTTTGGCCACGGCGACAGCCATAGCCACAGCCATGGACAGGGGCATGGCCACGGCCACGGTCACGGTCACGGTCACGGCCACGGCCACGGCCACGGCCACGGCGCGTCCTCGCCGCCACCCTCGCCGCCGGGGAAGAGCCGCCAGCAGAACACGGCGGACGACACCGTCAGCGCGGCCGACACGCCGACGGCCAACTCGTCGGCAACGGCGACACAGACCAACATTCTGCTGCAGGCAGACGTCGAGAAGCATGCCGGGAATGTTGGCCCTCTGCTGGCAGAGGTCGCCAGCAAAGCCGAGAGCGCGGGACAGAGCGGGCTCCGTCCGTCGCACTCGCACGGCTCCGGGCCGCGGCGGCTGTCGGCGCAGGTCGATGCACACGCGCACACCGGCGGAATCCCCAGCGGGGTGGTCAACTACCCGCCCGGCAACGAGGACCACCTGGCGCACGGGCGCGACCACGTGGAGGGCGACTCGCACGAGAGCTACAGCAGCCAGGTGGCGTCGCTGCTGATCCTGGAGTTTGGCGTGGTGTTCCACTCGCTGTTTATCGGGCTGAGCCTGGCCGGGGCGTCAAACGTCAAGGTGCTGCTGGCGGTGATTGCCTTCCACCAGTTCTTCGAGGGCCTGGGCCTGGGGTCGCGGCTGGCGGTGGCGCGGTGGCCGGCCAACTGGCTGGCGTCGACGGGCTACGTCATGGCCGTCGGCTACGGCCTGACGACGCCGCTGGGCATTGCCATCGGGCTGGGCGTCAACCAGCGGCTGACGGCGCGGCCGGCGCTGAGCCAGCTGGTCAACGGCGTCTTCGACGCCGTCAGCTCGGGCATCCTCATCTACACGGCGCTGGTCGAGCTGCTGGCGCACGAGTTCATGTTCAACCCGGAGATGCGCGACGCGCGGCTGGCCGTGCAGATGCAGGCGTTTGGCTGCGTGGCCGTCGGGCTGGCCGTCATGTGCGTGCTGGCGAACTGGGTGTGAGCGTCTCGGCATCTTTTTCTCTCTCTCTCTTACTACGACTTCTGCATGGTTGGATAGCATTGTCCTTTTTTTTTTTTTTGGCATAGGGTCCAGGGCGACGGCGTTTCCGGGGGGATACCAAGGGCAGCGGCGACTGCATCTTGCATCTTTTTTTTCTCTTTTCTACGACCAGCATGGGATCGGATAGAGACGGCGTTGTCTAGCGATTGAACTGCATTGATTCGTGAACGATGGTTTTTTCTGACTCTGTTCTGTTGTTCTGTTGCCTTTTGCACTGTTCTTTGCTTCTTTTGTGATGCCTTTTGAACTTGTTCCCTTCCTCCCTTTTGGATATCTCTTGGACTCTTGCTCTCCCCTACACATGTCCATACGGCACGTCCGTGTACCGGTACCCGTCCAGGCTCGGGAACCGCCGCCGGGGCCCGGACGACGCCAGCGGCCCGCTGAACACACCGCGACGTCTGGCGCGCCCGCGGGTCGCCATGCCACGGATGGCGGCGCCTGGAATGGCGGTGCTCCGACGGCCCAGGGGCTGCATGGGCCATCGTGCTTGCGTCGGCAGCCGTTGCGCCGGCAGCCATGGCCGCGGTGCCAGCTGCGGCGGAAAGATGCGCATCGGCGGCGCCGCGGGCGGGTCGTCGGCGTCGTCCGTCAGGTCAATGACCTCGGCCGGGGCTGGGCGGCGCTGCTGGGGTGGTTGCCCCTGCTGTGCCTGGTCCGTCTGTGCAATGGACTGCGCCAGCCGGGCGGAGGCTGCGCGCATGTTGGCCTGCCAGGCGGTGCGCGGAGTCTGCGTCGTCTGTGTGGTCTGTGTGGTCTGCGTCGTCTGCGTCGTCTGCGTGTCAAGCCGGCCAAACACCCACGACGACATCGGCGGCGGTGGCTTGCGTTGCACCAGAGGAGCAGCCGGTGGCACTTCCGGTTCCGGTTGCACATCCGGCTCCGGCTCCGGCCCCCCCTGGCCGTCGCTCGTCCCCTCGCGGCTCGCGTTGCTGGGCGTGGCAAAGTGGTAGGAGACCTCGGCGGCGGCCGTCGTATCCGCTCCCGGGTTTTCATCCTCGCTGTCGTGGCTCCCGTCGGCCAGCAGCCACGGCGGCGGCTGCATGCTGGGCGTCACGGGCGGCTTGCTGCGGCCGTGCCAGCCGGCCGGCGGGGCAATGCTGCTGGCGGCGTCGTCGTCGTGGCGCCGGCGCTGGGTGGGCGTCTCGTACGGCGAAAAGCGGTGGCGGCGGCGGTCGGGCGAGGGCGAAAGCGACACTGACAGCGACGGCTCGGGGGTGTCGCGGATGACGGGGGAGTGCGACGGCTGCGGCTGCGGCTGCGTTGGCGGCGGCGGCGGCGACGGGGTGCGATCCGGCGTCTGGGGCGTGCGCGGTGGCTCGGGCGTGGCCGGGATGACGGGCAGGTCGTCGTCATCGGGACCGGGGCGCGCTGCGTTGACGTTGCCGGCGGGGGCGTTGGCCAGGCGGGCCTCGGCGACGTCGAGGGCGTCGGGGGTGTCGTCTGCGTCGGCGTCCTGGGTGTCGTCCTCATCTGCGGCATCGTCTGCAGCATTGCCGTCTTCGGCATTGTCGTCTTCAGCGCTGTCCGGTTCGTCGTTGTGGTTGTCGTCGTCGTCATCCAGCATCACACCCGCATCTGCTTCATTGTTCACACCCTCCCCAGCCCTCTCCGCGGGCTTCCCCCCTTTGAACGCGACCGGACGGCCCTCGTGCTCGACGTAGATCGGGCAGGGCTGGGTGCGGACGGTGATGCCGGTCCGGCGGCGGATGAACTGGAGGAAGAGCCCTAGACGGTCAGCTGGAAGAAGACCGCTTCACTGGAAAAAAGGAACCTACGGCAGTTCTTGCACGGCTTGTGGCCCAGCACAATGGTTGCGCCGCGGCGGTTGGGCGGCAGGGCAACGTTGCGCAGACCGCCGGCGAGTGTCTCGGCAAGGCCGACGCCGGCAAACTTCATCTGCTGGACGAGAAAGTAGAGGGCCAACTGGAGAGTGAGCAATCCGGGCTGGTTGTCGAGTCAGTCACCGCACCACCGCGCCACCCACCTTCTTCTCGGTATGGCAGGCATAGTACCGGCCGCTGTTCTCCGGCACATGCACCGGCGACTTGGGCGTGTCGCGGAAGCTCCGGGGCAGCCGGGTCTGCGGGCTGAGGGCGGCAAAGCGGCGGACGAGATCCTGATTGTGAGATGAGGAAGAGATCGGGGCAAGAGAGAGAGAGAGAGAGAGATCTTACGGTCCAGAGAGCACCGTCCAGCATGTTGCTGCTGGCCTGGCCGCGGGCCTGGGGCCGCCAGCCGCTGGCGCAGAAGACGAGCGGCTGGTCGTCGCCGTCGGCGAGGATGCAGGCCGGCGTGGCCTGCACGACGGCGGCGCCGGGCCGGAAGCCGGTGCTGGTCCGGGCGGTGCGGCGGAGGACGGACAGCTTGGTGCCGCGGTCTTCCCAGACGAGCGCAAACGGCGACGCCGCGGGGTCGACGCGGTGGTGGCGGCGTTGGTCGGCCATTTGAGGTTGAAGATGATGAAGATGAAGATGATGAAGATGAAGATGATGAAGATGAAGATGATGAAGATGAAGATGATGAAGATGAAGATGATGAAGATGAAGATGATGAAGATGAAGATGAAATGAGGTCAACTTCAAACGAGGCAAAAGACCAACAATAGACGCCACCATGGTGAATAGAACAGCACAATAGCAAACGAGCCCTCAGGGCCATATCACGTCACACAATCGTCCGATGTTGAGGTTTGCATTTTTTTTCCTTTTGGTCTCCTCTGTCCTCTATCGGACAGCGTAAATCGACAGAATCCCCATGGCGCCGAGACAAAGACAAAAAAGGGAATAACAAAGAAACAAAAGGGCAACAGGATCAACATCTACTCGTCGTCCTCGTCGTCCTCCTCCTCCTCCTCGGCCGTCGTCTGGGCAATCCGGTCCAAATCGCGCTGGCCGGCCTGGGTGATGCGGCGGCCGCCCTTGTTCTCGTCCTGCTCGACAATGCCAATCTTCTCGAGCGACTGCAGCACCTTGCGGTCGACGCTGCCGCTGGCGTCCACGTGCTTGGACGGGCGCGTGCCCCGGTTCTTGGCCGTGCCGTGCACCTTGCGCAGGCGGCCGACGCCGACCGTCTTGCGCAGGTACACGTGGCGCGCCACCGACGCGGCGCGCACGTAGTACCAGTCGATGTCCTGGGGGGGCATCTCCTTGGCGGGACCGGTCTTGACCGTGTCGACCCAGCCTGGTCGTGTCGTCAGCGCCGTCTCCTGAACATAAGAGTACGATTTGCCCGTTACTTACCAGGAATGGGCAGCTTGCCCTGGCGCTTCAGGAACGCAGCATAGGCGACAATGAACTTCTGGGCCTATACGCCAAAACAAAAAAGACCCATTAGCAAATATTCCGTCATAGGAAGTCTTGCGACCCCCTCACGCCTGCTCTGGTGTCTTGTGTGTGTCCCATCCCGTCGGCCGCATCCCCCGTCTCCTGCATCGCCATGTCCGGTTCCAATCCTCGGGGTAGTCCCTGTCGAGAGAAGGGGGCCCTAGATGAAGGCGGTCGTATCATGTCGATGTCGGATTCGGGTGCGGCGACAGGTGGTCGCATCTCTTTCTGCCAGACATGTGCATCTTCGTCTTCAGCCGGGTAAAACACCTACATCAACGTCCCGAACAGAAACACCACCCATCTTGACGGTTTGTGTGTGTGTGTGTGTGGGAAAAAGGGGAGTCGGGTCGGTAAAGGAGGGGAGAGAGTTGGCTGGTGGTCGACGGGGAGAGGTCTTGCAGTCGTGGAAAAGTCGTCGATGGTCCAGAGGGGCTTGTCCGGCGAAAAAAAAAGTTTACGAGGCTCGAAAAATTCAGAGGGCGGCCCCACTCTGCAGGCAGGTTAGGGCACTCCAGCCCTTGCGGTCATGTGCACACGTGATCTACGTTAAGTGGAGACTGGGCGTCGAGCTCGGAGACAACTAGCCGAGCCGCTCATTGGCTCCCCCGGATTCTGGCGATGCCCCACCCTGGCTCTGGACAACGGCAGCTCGAGCATGCGGAGTAGGGGGGGGGGGCATGCAATGTCTCTTGGATCCAGGAGGAAATATGGAGAGAAGGACTTTTTGCGGAAATGACGCTCTCTTATGGCGAAGCGTGTGGGTGGCGCCGGTGTCGGTGGGATGGCCCGACCTCGTGTAAGCCAACTGCCGATCGAAACAGCCTTTACCCCAATTCCAGGGGGGAGGTCGCGCGGAGACGCGGGCGCGGAGAGGCTGGGCTGCAGGTGGTACACGGAACGTCGGCATTTGGCTCCGAGCTGCAAATAGGCCGCAGCCGGCCTCTCCTTTCTCCTTGACCGCCATCATCACTCTTCTTGAAAATGGCTCTCGGTAGGTTTCCTTCGTTGCATGGAAGTGATTATTGCTGACCCCCAGCTACGACTGCTGTTGCTACGGCCGCGGCCACGGCCGGCTTTGCCTATCTCGATGCCAAGTTCCACGTGCAGAAGGACGTGGCGTACCTGCGCGGCAAGCGGCTGGGCCGCAAGCTGTGGGCGCAGGCGGTGCAGGCGCAGCGCACGTCGCCGTACTACCTGATGGAGGCGAACGCGCGGGCGGCGCCGGACCACGAGGCGCTGTGGTCGCGCGACGGCTGCTACACGCGGCGCGAGCTGTACGACCGGGCCAACCAGTACGGGCAGTGGTTCCTGGCGCAGGGCGTGCGGCCGGGCGATCTGGTCGGGCTCTTCATGGCCAACTCGCCCGACTTTGTGGCGGCGTGGCTGGGGCTGCTGGCGGTGGGCGCGGCGCCGGCGATGCTCAACCACCAGCTGCCGCCGCCGGCGCTGCTGCACTGCCGGGCGATCAGCGGCGCGACGCTGGTGCTGGTGGACGGGCCGGCGGACGTGCGGGCGCGGGCGGCGGCGGTGACGGCGGACCTGGAGGCGGCCGGCTGCCGCGTGGCCGTGCTGGACGACGTGCGGGCCGACGTGTACGGGCGCGACGCGCGGCGGCCGGGCGACGAGCTGCGCGCGGGCGTGCAGGGCGACTGGCCGCTGGCGCTCTTCTACACGAGCGGCACGACGGGCATGCCCAAGGCGTGCCGGCTGCCGGTGGTGGTGGCGTTTGGGCACGGCGTCGGCAACGTGACGGGCCTCAACCCGGTGGCCGCGGGCCCGCCCAACCCGCGCTACTACGACTGCATGCCCTTCTACCACGGCACGGGCGGCATCAACGGCATGGCGCAGTTGCTGGCGGGCACGACGCTGTGCGTGGGCCGCAAGTTCAGCGTCAGCGGCTTCTGGGCCGACGTGCGCGACGCGCGCGCGTCGTGGTTCGTCTACGTCGGCGAGACGCTGCGCTACCTGCTGGCGGCGCCGCCGTCGCCCGACGACCGGCGCCACGGCGTGTGGGGGATCCACGGCAACGGGCTGCGGCCGGACGTGTGGGTGCGCTTCCGCGAGCGCTTCGGCATCACGTGCGTGACCGAGTTCTTCAACAGCACCGAGGGCCCGTTCCCGCTCGAGAACGCGTGCCGCGGGCCGTTCCTGGCCCACGCCGTCGGGCACCACGGCCTGCTGCGGCGCTGGTGGCACCGCAACGACTTTGCCGCGGTCGAGGCCGACCCGGCGACGGGCGCGCTGGTGCGCGACGCGCGCGGCTTCGTGGTGCGCGTGCCCTTTGCGCACGGCGGCGAGATCCTGGTGCAGCAGCCGCCGGGCGGGCGGCCGGAGCACGCGTTTGTCGGCTACGTGGGCGACACCAAGGCGACCGAGGGCAAGCTGGTGCGCGACGTGTTCCGCAAGGGCGACTGCTGGTACCGCACGGGCGACGCGCTGCGGCGCGACCACGACGGGCGCTGGTTCTTCCTGGACCGGCTGGGCGACACGTTCCGGTGGAAGGGCGAGAACGTGGCGACGGCGGCCGTGGCCGAGGTGCTGGGCCGGTTCCCGGGCGTGCTCGAGGCCAACGTGTACGGCGTCGACCTGCCGGGCCACGACGGCAAGGCGGGCGCGGCCGCCGTGCTGCTGGACCCGGCCGAGCGCGCGGGCTTCCACCACGCGGCGTTCCTGGCGCACTGCCGCAAGCACCTGCCGCGGTACGCCGTGCCGCTGTTCCTGCGCCACATGCAGCAGACGCTGGCGACGCACAACAACAAGCAGAACAAGCTGCCGCTCAAGAAGGAGGGCGTCGACCCGGCCAAGACGACCAACGGCGACGTGCTGATGTGGGTGGCCGACCACGGCAAGGGCGACACGTACGTGCCGTTTACGCAGGCCGACTGGGAGGACCTGAAGGCAGGCCGGGCTCGTCTGTAGAGGGGGGGGGGGGGGGGGTAGGATGCAGAATGGAGACGAAGAGAAGAAGGGGGCTGGGGCCTTGGCGTTCTCGTGTTGTCTCCCCCGCATAGCTTGTATTTAGAATGACTCTGAATTTAAGATTAACCGCTGTGTCGTCGATAAGTCTATTTTCTGACATGGGACCCCTGTTGAAGACGGTGAATGTATGTATGGCGTGAGAGCAGTGTCGTTGTCGTATATAATGGGAGCTGGCTCTCCTCCTCTCTGACAAGGACAACGCCCTCCGCCGCCATGCTCTTCCCGTGCCTCCTGCTCGCCGGCCTCGCCGCCGCCGCCGCCCCGGACCTCGTGCGCATGGAGTTCGACACCGTCTACCCGCGCAACGAGACGTACCGCTACGACGCCACGGCCGCGTCCGTCGTGCCCATCGCCTTCCGCATCCAGAACCTGACGCGCCCGGCCGCCCTGGGCCGCCTGTACCTCCAGTGGTTCATCTACGAGGTGCCCGCCTACACGACCTGGACGGGCAACGCGACCAACACCAGCATCCACACCCGCCCCATCGACAACGGCCGGATCGAACTGCCAGACGACGAGCCCGCCGCCGCCAGCGTCGTCCTCGTCGACTACACCCGCCCGGCCCAGTGGAACACCATCTACTGGACGGACGACGTCTTCTATCTGCTGAGACTGAGCGCGGTATGGAGCAAGGCCTCCGCCGACACCGCGGAAGCCCACTGCGGCGTCACCAGCGCCTGTCTGTTCGACCACGCCGACCTCAGCGGCATCGTCTTCCGCCTCGTCGACGCCGCCGCGCCGCAGCCGGGGCCGCTGGCCCAGGGCAACGCCTCGGCCATCGCCCAGGACATCCTGCAGGCGCCGGCGTGTCCGGCGTTTGGCGCCGTGTACACGCTGTACGATGGGTGGGAGGCTGACGATGCCGGTGGCGATGCCGGCGGCGATGCCGGCGACGATGCCTCTTCCGCCATCGCCAGCACAACCACCGCCACCTCCTCTGCCACCACCACCCGCCCAACCTACCGCTACACCGAGGTCATCAACGTCAACGCCGCCGACGGCACCCCCTGCGCCGCGCCCGTCGACCTCGCCGCCCGCTCCAGCATCCTGTCGGCGGCCTCGCGCATGGCCTTCCACTTCCACACCACCACCGCCGCCGACGTGCAGCCCACCCACAACGCCGCGCCGGCGGGCCACGGGAACGCCCGGGCCGGGCCTGCCCTGGCGGCAGCAGCAGCGGGGGCCCTCTACGGGATGGTGTAGAGGATCCGATTTGTATATCCTTTGATGTTGGATTTATTTTTGATTTAGTGATTTTACAATTTGATTTTACGATTTTGCTTTTTCTGCCGATTTATGACTTTCCCTCTCCTCCCTCGCATATCTGCCCCCTCCCATTTGCTCCCGCCCGCTGCACGATGCGCTGGCCGCGGCATGCGACACTGCATGGCCTGCCGCTGCAACGCTGTCGCAGCCGCCGGCGCATCGTCTCGCTCTGCGCGCAAGGCGCTCCCTTTTTTTCGGCGGTGCGCTGCTGCGTGTCTTGCCCCTCCTTCCCCTCCCTCCCCCCTCCCCTCTCTTTCCTATCTTAGGCAGGAACGCGAGCATCCCGGCCGCCCGTAGAGGAAGGTGCCGTCGCAAGGCTCCCGCCAATCAGATGCCGTCTTCGTCAGGCATCATCGCCAACGCCCAACGACAGCGACATCAGCGACGACAGCGACGACGACAACCCTCCCCAACCCCCCCGTTTGCGCCAGACGGCAGCCATTCCCCGGCCAGCACCCGCGCGCCCAGCCAACCCGCTTCGCATCCCCCGGCGGAGACCATGCCGCCGCCCCCCTCGCCCGAGAACGCCCTCCTCCCCGACGCCCAACCGCCACGCAGATGCGTCTAGACCGTGCATGCGCCGTGCAGACGCCCCCCCCTATCTGCACGCTGCACGCTGCTGCACGCCGTGGCCAGCCTGCATGTGCCGCGCAAACGGAGCACAAAGCCCATGTCGCCGTGCGAGCGTGCGCGCATTCTGCCAGCTCTCCACCCTCCCGCTCACTCCTGTCCCTCTCACTCCCGCTTTCTTCCCACTCCCCCATTCTCCTCTCCTCCCCTCCCCCCCCCCCCTCGAGGATTTCCCGCACTCGGCATGGCCAATGCCGTCGTCGTCCCTCGCGATCCCGGCCCTGCCGCCTTCGTCACACCATCTGCTGCCGGCCACCCCCCACACTGCTGGCAGCCATGGTTAAAAGGCTCTGCCGCTCTGCTCTTCGTCGTCCGAGGGCCGTCGTGTCCGTCCCCGTCGTCTTGCATCTTGCATGACAGGACGTCTGGGCTTGACCGCCATTGCTTCTTGTTTTTTTTTTTTTTTTTTCTCTTTTCCTTTCGTCCTCTCTTTTTTTAATTTCCTTTTTCGTTTTCCGTTACCAATTCCCCGGTGTCGACCGTTTCCTTTCTTCCAATCTCGTTTTTTTGTTTTCTTTTTTTCCCCCTGTCTGGATGCTGCATTGATCCACCGCGCTGCACCGTTGCTTGCTCTCCATCTCTCTTCTGCAAGAGACACATCCCCCGCAGAAACACGCCACGAGGGCGTGAACACGACCAGATGTATCTCCCTCCGCTCCGGCCGGCATCGGCGCCGGCATCGGCATCGGCATCGGTGCCGGCTTCCCTCGCCCTCGACCTCGCCCGCCGCCACCCGACCCCGGCCCAGACGACCAACATCACCGTCGGCGTGCTCGTCGGCGTTTTTGTCTCTGCCTTTATCGCCGTCATCGTCCTGCTCCTCTGCCGCTACCCCAACACCCTGCGCCTCGTCGGCCGCCGCAAGCGCCACCACCACCACGGCCACCACCACCACCGCCGCCGCTCCGCCACCTCCAAGTCGTCCCGCTCGGGCTCCGACAGCGCGCCGGCCTCGCCCACGGCGCCCGCGCCCGCCGAGCCGGCGGCCGAGGAGCCGGCGGCCGAGCCCGAGGCCGGCCAGGCATGACACGGGTGGCGGCGGGTAGGGGACCGGGACGAGGGAGCACGGGGGCTGGCTGGGATTGGGAAAGGGATTGGGATTTGGATTGGGATTGGGATACCGGACTTTGATTTTTGGATTGTTTTGGATTGTTTTGGATTTGTCTTGGGAATTTGGGATGGGCTTTTGGTTCTTTTTTTGTCCTTTTGGGTTTTTGGTTTCTTTTCTCCCCTCCTCTTGTTTTTCTTTCTGTTTCCTCATCTTCATTTTCTCGTTTGCTGTTTCTCTTCACTTACTTTCACCCTTTTCTCCTTTTTGATTTACGAATGCATCACAGGCTGCTTCTCTGGACAGCACACACCTCTGCCAACGTTCATTCGAGAATGGTTTCATTTAATTCTCTCTTTCGACTCGTACCCGCCAGTATGCAATCCCAACAAAACATGCGCCTGATCTAACCAGCCTATGCCATGCCGTAACGCATCCATTGCTCTTGGAGTCAGCAGGGCAAGGCCCTCGGCTTAGCCCGTCGTCTGGGCAGTATTCTCCGTAGACAGCGCAGCGTGGTGAAACAAGAGCACGCTCAGCACCAGTCTGGACTGCTCCGCCGTGTTCGCTTGTATTCGCAGCGTGCTCGCTTCAGCTGACCGGGACGGGCGAGATCAGGACCACCGAGTCACCTGCGGGCATTAGTGGAGGCGTGCGAGAGAAGAGGAAGCCGGGGAACATACCGCGCACAAAGAGCATCTCCGACTTGCGGCTCACGGTCTGCAGGGTTAGCATGGTCGGCAAGGGAGGACGAGCAAAGAGCAAAGAGCACAAGCGCACCCGGACCTCGTCGCCGGCCGACTCCTCGTCGTCGTCTTCCGTGACATAGATGGTCTCCTCGACGTCGCCGAGGACAAGGTTGCAGTGGCTGTCGTAGGCCTGGGCTGTCAGAATTTGTCTGTAGTCTGTAGTCTGCCAGCACGTCCACTCCCACGCACATGAAGACGGCCCTTGAGCTCGCGGTCGCCCCGGAGCTTGACAAACACCCGCTCGTCGAGCAGCAGCTTGACCAGGTCGAGGGGCTCGGAGACGGGGCCGGACTCGTCGACTTCGTCGGCCATGGTGAGGGAAGGAGGGTGGAGTTGAGAGAGGACTGGGAGGTGTAAGGCCGGGGCGCGTTCCGGACTCAACGACGAGCGGGATGATTTTCGCGAGAGTGGGGGCGGCGGCGCTGGGGGCTCGTCCTCTGTCGGCGGCTCGTTTTTCCGCGCCGGCCATCGACCAAAAGGGCGCTAGACCAGGCCCGGCCGCCCGCCCCGCCTGTCTCCTCTTTCTGCCCTTGTCTAGTGGCCCCGCTGGCGGCCCTGCTCCACTGCAAAAGCTGGGGGAAACGGGCCTAGCAGCCGTCAGACAGCGCTGCCTGGCCACCACACCCCCTCAAAGTCTTGCGACCACTGCGACCGCGCCCTGGCCCCGGGCTTCCCCAGACTCGAGGAGCCCGGGGGCGGGTGCGAGGGTGTTGGGGTATTGTTGGAACGCGGTTGGCGGGTGTCAGCGGGCGACAGCGGGCGACAGCGACAAAGCAGCCTGGACAAGGGGGCGTCGGTCTTGTGCGAGCCTATGCTTCCGCGCAGGGTTGCACTGTTTTCTTTTGCTTGCTCGAGGCAGAGAAATGCGGTGATTTTCCTGCCAGAATCGCTATCCGGGCTGTCTGCATTTTTGTGATTCCGAGGACCGTCGCGATGCTTTTCTTTGCCCAGGAGGCCGTTCTCCGGCCTCGCCTGTCGTCTCTGTCGCTGCGACAGCAGCAGGCCAGGCCTTGTCGGCGGCTTGATCCTTTGCGTTTGCGACGAACCTTTGCCCAGCACACTACCAACGGCCCGACAGCACCTCTGCACAGGCGAACCCCCCCGTGGGATCGGAGTCCGGACCGAAGAGCACCAGCACCGTCGGCCGAACGATCCGAGACGCCGCTGCCAGGCCGACAGCAGGACATTCTTCTTCTGCGCAATCTGCTGCTCTCAACGCCGCCGCCACCGCCTTCTGCTGCACCAACACCCGATGCAGATGCTTCCGCAGACGTGACCGACGACTGGCGTGCCGCCGAGCTGGACCGGCATCTGCGCGCAGCCGACACGCGGGCGCTGTTTGCCTGGCTGGTGCCGTCGGCAGCAGCCGCCAGCAGGAGCGGCAGCACGCTCGCCGACGAGGAGGCCCGGCGGTACCAGGTGGCGGCGCAGCTGCCGGCGCCGCGGTTCTCGGAGCTGCTGCGGTGCCTGGACCCGGCGGCGGTGTATGCGCAGTGCGACGACGCGCAGGAGCTGGTGGTGACGGCGGGGCTGGCGCAGTTCACGCCGCTGGGGGCGCTGGTGGACCGGTTCGGCGTGCGCAGGGTGTACGTGGCGCTGCGGCGGGCGGTGCTGGGCATTGCCAGTCTCCGTCTGGGCGGCGGCGGCCACCTGCTGGTGCACGACTACAGCGTGCTGCTGCGGTGCGCGGGCGCGGCGGCGGACGTGGCGGCGGCGAAGCGGGTGTGGCACGAGATGGAGCCGGGCGGGCTGGTGCGGTGGCGGCAGGCGGCGGCGTACGCGGCGTTTGCGCAGGCGCGGTTCCTGACGGAGCCGCTGGCCATGCAGCACGACACGGCGCGGCTGCGCGTGCGGCCGGCCAACCTGCACCGGCAGAAGCTGCAGCTGGCGGCCGGGCGGCTGCGGCAGCTGGAGCGGCTGCGGCGGGCGCAGGAGCGCGACCCGGTTGGCCGGTGGGGGCAGCGCCGGCCAGCGGCGGCGGCGGCGGAGGAGGAGGAGGGGGAGGAGGCGAATGCGGTCGAGACGGCGGAGTCGCTGACGCGCGTGCTGCGCAAGACCCGGCCCGTCTACAAGGTGCTCAGCAAGGCGCAGGCGCTGGGCCACGCGCACGACGAGCGGCTGCTAGCGGCGCTGATTGTCGCGTTTGGCCGCACGGGGTCGCTGGCGGCGGTCGAGCGCATCCTGGCGGACTTTTGGAAGGTCCGCATCGTGCGGGAGCGGCGGCGGGGGCCGGGGCCGGAGCCGGGGCCGGGGCCGCAGAGTGCTGGTGCTGGGGCCGGCCCCACCGTGTCGGTCATCACGAGCATCGGCGGCGGCGCCGAGTTTGCGCCCGACGCGCCCATGCGCCCGACGGCCGTGCTGCTGGGCGCCGTCGTGCAGGCGTACGGCTGCCACGGCGAGGTGGCGTGCGCGCTGCAGGTCGTGGGCTTCCTGGCGCGGCGCTACGCCATCGCCGTGCCGCCGCGGCTGTGGCACGACCTGCTGGCCTGGACGTACCTGCTGGCGTCGCGGCCGGTTGCCGACGAGTGGCGGCTGGCCGGCTTCCCGGGGCGCGTGCTGCGGCCGCGCACGCTGGCGCTGGTGTGGAAGATGGCCCAGGCGGCGGGCGGCAGCGGCGGCAGCGGCGGCAGCGGCGGCAGCACCACTCTCGGCCTCCCCCAGCACCACCTCCTCGTCAAGATGCTGCTGGCCCAGCGCCGCCTCGCCACCGCGCTGCAGCTCATGCTCGCCGCCCGCCCGCTGTACCGCGCGCGGCTGCGCGCGCACGAGGCCGCGCTGCTGGCCCACGCGGCGGCCGTGCGCCAGGGCCTGGACGGCGCCGCGCGCGCCGCGGCCGCCACGCGCCTGCGCCGCGCCGCCGCCCGCAAGTGGCACATGCGCTACTGCCTGCAGGTGTGGTGCCGCGCGTTCCTGCGGGCGGCGCGGCCGCGCGCGCACGACGACGCCGTCGCGGTGCGCCTGGTGCCGCGCATGGTCGAGGCGTTCTGGCCGTTTCTGCCGCACGGCCGGCAGCGGGTGGGGGGGGACTCTGGCGCCACCTCCGTCGGCAGCGGCATCCGCTACCGCACCGTGGCCGGCGTCGTCGATCTGCGCGAGCCGCTCGAGCGCCCGCGCGTCCGCTACACGACGGCCGTCGTCGACCTGCCGGCGCTGCGGCCGTCGCTGCTGACGCGGCAGCCGCCCGAGGCCGAGGCGCCGCTGCCATTTGCCGTGTCGTTTGAGACGGGGGAGGAGGAGGTCGATGACGACGAGGAGATTGCGAATGCAGAGCCCTACGTCGTCGAGGCCCGGGCCATGGCGCTGGCCCAGGCGACGGCCGAGGCCGCTGCCGCCGTGGACGAGGCCGAGCGCGAGGTGCGTGCCGCGATCGACAACGACGACGACGGGGATGACGACGCCCGCGCCGCCGCCCGCGAGCGCCTGCGCCAGCAGCGGCACCGCCTGCGCCAGCGCCAGGCCGCCGAGGAGCGCCTGCACGCGCAGCGGCTGGTGCGCAGCGTGGCACTGCGGCGGCGCATCTGGGTGCGGACGGCGGTGGCGGGGGCGCCGGCGCCGGCGCAGCTGGGCGCGGGCACGTCGCGGGCGTGGCTGATCCGGGAGTTTGCGTAGGCCGTCAGGATTGATTGTCCTTTGAGTTTTGATTTTTTTTTTTTTTTGATTTTGATTTTGATTTTGATTTTGATTTTGAATTTTGAATTTTGAATTTTGAATTTTTAATTCCGATTCTATTTCATCATCATCTTCTCTACGCCAGATCCGCTGGCCCAAACCCTCCCTCCCGGTGCAGATCGTTGATGGCCATGTACCGGCTCAGCGTGATCCAGCCGTAGCGGAACCAGACCATCTGGCTCTGGTGCGCCGTCGTCATGGCCGCCCACGCCGTCGCCAGCCCGCGCCGCCCGCTGAGGAAGACGAGCGCGGCCGGGGGCTCGGCCGGGCCATTCCCCTGCAGCGTCGCCGCCAGCAGCGTCGGCACCGTGTCGAGCAGCGACGCGTACTTGCGCCACAGCGGCACCGTCGTCAGCGTGTAGAGCGCGACGGGCGGCTGCTGCTGCTGGGCCAGAGCGGCGACGAAGCGGCGGGCGCCGCGGAACAGCGACACGTGGTTCGGGTGGCCGGACACGCCGCCGGCGTCGAACGTGAGCAGGACGTCGACGGGGGCAGAGGAGAAGGTGCCGGACAGCAGCGTTGCGATCCTCTGGCTGTCCCAATGGGTGGTCATGGAGTCGGGGAAGTCACTGGAGGTTAGAGAAGAGAGGAAGAA
>JADHKF010000016.1:194011-352552 GCA_019925685.1 Ceratocystiopsis sp. VPRI43766
CCCGCCCGCCCCCCGCCCCCCCGCCCCCCCCCCCGCCCCGCCCCCCCCCCCCCCCCCCCCCCCCCCGCCGCACCGGAGGGGGCAGGCAGCAGCAGACATACATACACATTCTACGGTGTCCACGCAAAAGACCACCCGTTACGTCATGCCAGCTGGGACGCAGGCGCCACCAGGCGATCCGACGCGGCAGCGGCCGGCAGCCGTGCCCATGCAGCAAGCAGCAAGCGGCGGCGGCAGCCCATGCGGCCCAGTACGCAGCGCCGAACCGCAAGGACGATCTCTTTTCCCCTCTTCCCCAGCTCCCCATCCCGGCCAGCTGGGCGGGCTAGGCCACCGCCGATGGCCACTGGCGGGCGATCTGGAAGTGCCCTAGAAGCACGCCGGGGTCGCATGGAATGCGACGAACGAGGCTGCTAGTCTGGACAGGTCGTCGTCGTCCCGTCGTCGGCAGGCAAGGTGGCCAAAGTGGTGCGCGGCCCAATGGTGGCGTCTTGACCAGGACTTTTGATGGCGAAAACAGTCTTTGTGTCGTGGAAATCAAAGAAAAGCGCTGTCTCAGCGATTGACATCGAGTAAGCGAAACGGCAGATCGAAATCGAGCGCAAATCGATCGAGTAACAGTATCCGCCGCCGACGCCTCACCGCCATCGGAGGTGGCCGACGCATTTCGTAACGGAAACGGACAAAGCACGCTTGTGCAAAACGGTGCCAAGCGTGTCAGCTGGGAACTCCTCCGTGTGCGCGTCTCTGGCCACGCCCGGCCGCGGAGATGAGAGGCACCAGCCTGGACTGTCCTGGACCGGTCCCAGGGATCGTGCCCCCTTCTTGCGCCGTCGTTTGCCGAGCTGCGGTGGAATCGGTTGGCAAACGGAAACGCAATACGAAGGGGAGAAGAGGAAAAAATAGGCAAAAATAGGCAAAAATAGGCAGAAATAGGCAGAAAAGCAAAGAAAAAGGAAAAAGAACATGCACGGTTGACAGCTGTCTTTTTTCCCTTGTCAGGCCACAGGGCAAAGACGCTATCCCGGATCCCATTGTCTCCTTGTGCACCACGCCATGGTCCTCCCCAACGGCAGGCGCACCCTTGCATCGGAGCATCGTGCATGCATGCAACCATGGCCAGTGCGCCGTTGCCGGCCGCCGGGAGCAGAGCCCGAGGCAGAGCACGGGGCACAGGCAGTGCGTGAGTGGCCTGCCGAACCGGCGAGCGGATCTCGATGTTCTTTTTTTTTTTTTTCTGATCCTGTGGTCTTTGCTGGAGGTGAGTATTACGAGCTTACGGAGTAGAAAATTCTGCTGCCCCACCTTCCATCTCCTTCGAGCTCTCCCTCCCTACTCCGTAAAAAACGTAACAGGCAGTTCCAGGCAGGCTGCGCCTTGCCCTGGGAAAAATTTCTTTGACGGCGGCTTTCTGCGCCAAAACGGCGGCTGCCGGCCAATCACATGCCAAAACGGGGCCCATGCGTGACAGAACGTTACGCGGACGAGCCGGCCCACCTGGCCCGCCGGCTGGACTCCCTGGGCTCCCTGGGCCGCCCTGGGACGCCCTCCTCCTCACCCTCACCGCTGCTGCCCGCTGCTGGCCTCCGTGCGCCGGCATTTGCTGCTCGGGTAGCCCAGGCTTAGGCAAAAAGGTGCGGTGTAAGATGGGGATGGCGCCATGGGCACGCATGCGCACGCACACGCACGCATAGTTCACGCATCGTTCGCGAATTTCCTCCTCTTGTGCACGCAGTGGCCAGAACACCACCTCGTCCTGCTGTCAACGGCTCGGCGGTTCTTGGCGATCGATGGCGTAGAGAGGCAGAGCGGTATCGTACAACAGTAAAGTACAGGCGGGTATCCTGCTCGCCAGGGGCAGCCGCCGCCGGCATCCAACCGCGAGCCATCCCATGACACATAATTACCCCATCCAGGAGCGAGAGAGCAGGCGCGCCCTTGCGTGTCTGCACGTTCTGGAAATGTCTGGACGCCGGCGCCGCACGTGTGCCCATCCGGGTCGTCGATGGAGCGCAAGGGTCGTACCGCGCATGCCTTGTCGTAAACATAAAGAGGCGTGTCCGCCAAGCACTGCATCAACTGCATCCAGCACTTTTTGCCTTGAACTGCATCAACACATCCCGCATCCGTCCGATCACAAGCCCTTTTTTTTTCCCTTTGTTTTTTTCTACAACAGCCCGTCTTACCCCATTCCTTCTTCCCCTCTTCTCGCTTCCCCTCACTTCGCTGCGCAGACACGCGTCGAAAAAAAAAAAAAAAAAAAAAAAGGCCAGCACTGCAACACTGCAACACTACCGTCCCCGGCTTACAGGCCCGCGACCGATGTGGAGCGCGTTTTGAGTCAGACGACCACCTTCTTTCGGAGCCTGACGCCGTCTTTTCTCCTCTGCCGTGCGTGGCCTTGCTAGCTCCGCAGAAAAAGAAAGAAAGAAGAAAAAAAAAAAAAACACACTACCTCCGGTTCGGGGAAGAAGACATCCAGCTTTGATTGTCGTCATACCCACGGGCCCTGACCCACCCTCTCCGGACTTTTTTTCTCTTTTTTTCTTTTGTCTTTATTTTGTCGTTCCCCCCCCCTTAAAGCAACCCCGGTCGGGCTGCCCTACGAGAGTGATCTCTTTTTTTCTTCGTATTTCTTTGCATTCTATTTTTATTTTTCTTCCTTATTTTTCTTCCTTCCTACGATTATCTCTTCCTACGTTTCCCACGGAAGGAGCTGCCGACAGAAACGGAAACAGCAACACATAATCATACACACCTGCCAAGTCAGCCATGCCACACCGCGTCACCACTTTCCTGCGGAATTCGTCCACCTCCATCGAAGCCCAAGTGGCCAGCATCAAGAAAGCCACGGTTCGCCGGCCCTCGCCCAAGCCCCAGACCTCGTCGACGTCCACCACCACCACCCGCAGCCGCTCGCGCCCGCAGCAGCACCAGCGCCCGCAGTCGTATGCCTCGTCTCTCGGCGACGACGCCGGCTACTCCTCCCCACACGAAGGCGCTGTCCATGACATTGCCCCCTCGCGCACATCCCAGTCCTCCAATTCCTCACACACAGCCGCTCCGGCAGCAGCAGCAGCAGCGGCAGCTTCGGCTTCGGCCCCGGTCCCCGCTCCGGTCCCCGCTCCGGCTCCGGCTTCGGCTTCGGCACCCACACCCGCGCCAGCACCAGCAACAGCAACAGCAACACCTGCACCAACAGTCACCCCCGCAGCAACCATGCCGGCCCCCAGCTCCGTCGTCCCCAGCATGAAGGCCGTCGCCTCCCAGCAGCGCACGTCGTCGGCCGAGCGCCGCGAAAAGGACCACCACCACCACCACCACCACCACCACCGCCTGTCCTTTGGCGCCCTGCACTTTGGCCGCTCCAGCCGCGAGAGCCACAGCAACCCCAACCTCAAGATCGACTGGAAGATCGAGTCGCCGCCCATTGTGCTGTACAACGACGCCGAGACCAGCACCGGCGCCCTCGTGTCCGGCCTGCTCTTCCTGCACGTCAAGGACGAGCCCGTCCAGCTCGAGTCCTTCGTCGCCACCCTGCACATGCACGTCACCCAGAAGCGCCCCTACACCACCCACTGCACCGACTGCACCCACCAGTACACCGAGCTGCGCCGCTGGACCTTTTTGCAGGGGCCCAAGACCCTGGCCAAGGGCGAGCACGGCTTCCCCTTTTCCGTCCTGCTCAAGGGCACCCTGCCCGCGTCCATGGACGGCCAGCTCGTGTCGATCGCCTACGAGTTTGCCGCCGAGGCCACTCCCGTGCCCGGCACCGGCCTGCCCGTCAAGCTCGACAAGCTCTTCAACGTCCTGCGCTCGCTGCCCGCCCCGGAGCTGCCCCACCACTCCGTCCGCATCTTCCCGCCCACCAACATCAAGGCCAGCGTCCACTTCCCCCAGGTCATCTACCCCATCGGCCAGTACACTTTCTCGCTGCGCATGGACGGCGTCGCCCGCCTCAACGAAAAGGCCAACACCGTCGAGTACTGGAAGCTCAAGAAGCTCACCTGGCGCCTCGAGGAGACCACCAAGGCCATCGCCCCGGCCTGCACCCGCCACGCGCCGCGCGACGTCCACGGCAACCCCAACAGCACCAGCAACCTGAGCCTGAGCAGCAGCGAGGGCGAGACAGTGGCGGGGGCGGCTGCTCCCGCGATTGCTGCCGGTGCCGGTGCCGGCGGTGCCGCCACTGCTGCTGCGGCTGCCACGGCGTCACCGGTGATCGCCCCTGCTGCCGTGTCCCCTGCTGCTGCCGCCGCCGCCGCCGCCGCTGTCGCCACATCCCCCGGCAGCACGCCCACGGCTGCGGCCGCCGACAGCAACCTTGCCGACATCAACAACATCAACAACATCAACAACAACACCCAGCCGGCGGTCGACCCCGGCGTGGCCGTGCACGAGGCCAACGCGGCGGCGGCACTGGCGGCCGCGGCGGCCAACGCCGCGGCCATCAGCAAGCGGCAGGCGGTGCAGCGCAAGGACACGCGCATGATCGGCGAGAAGACGCTGGTGACGGGCTGGAAGAGCAACTACGCCGGGCCCGACGACTCGCTGGTCGAGATCGAGCTGGAGTTTGCGCTGAACCGCCAGGCGCGCTTCAGCTGCGACACCAAGACGCGCGACGGCACCGAGGTCACGCACCAGCTCATGGTCGAGATGGTCGTCTCCCAGGAGTGGGCGCCCGTCAACAAGCCGAGCCTGGTGACCCAGACGGGCGTCGGCCGCATCCTGCGCATGCACTTCAACGTCGTCCTGACCGAGCGCGGCGGCATCGGCATCTCCTGGGACAACGAGGCGCCGCCCATCTACCAGGACGTGCCCCCGAGCCCGCCGTCGTACCTCGAGGAGATCGGCGCCGTGCCGGACATTGAGCCGCTGGACGGGGTCATCAGCCACGCGTGATTTTTCTGTCTTCTCTCCTTTTCTTTTTTTCTTTGCTTTGCCCTTCTCTCCTTTACTTTTTTCTTTGTTTTGTTCTCTTGCTTCTATATCCCTCCCCACAGCACGATTCATGATCGGATACCCCCTTGCCCCCCCCACTCAACCTTATGGGGGAATGCCGGCCGAAACCGACCCGGTTTCCTTCATTTACGTTGCACTGCGCTTTTGGACTTTTTTTCTTACTTATACTGCTGGCGTCTGGGTTCTTTCACACTACTTGCACATGATGAAGCGGTGTTTCTTTTGCTTCTTTTCTTTACTGCCTAGTTTTGGTTATCATCAGGGGAGATGGGACGGGGAGGGACAGGAAAAGTTCAGGGGATTAAGGTTGGATAGGAAACGGCCGGATGGCCCGTTCACGTCATTTGGAAATGCGAAAAAACTTGAAACCAAGAACAAACTTGCGCGAAGCTGTGTCTTCTCCCGTTCTAGATGCCGCTTTCAGCGGGCCAGGCGCTATCGGGGCCATTTCGTCATACGTCTGCCCGCCCGCCGTCCCACCAGTGAGGGCGCGCCAAATGCCGGATTACGGCGGACTGCCCCTCCTATATCCGTGTTGTGTGGGTGGCTCCTGCCCGGCCATACGCAATAATACACTCTCCTCGCCTGAGCGTAAGATACTACAGCAGACCGCCGGGGGAAGCTGCACACCCCTCTCTCCTCTTTGTTACCAATGCGGAAAGAAAACCAATAAAACAGTGCCCAGCCCCGCGCGTACCTGCCGTCTCTCATCCCCCCCGTAACCCCCTTCCCCCTCCCTTCCTCTTTCTCCTTCCCAACTTCGATGCGTTGTTCTGCCTCCTTCTGCTTCAGGCCCTCCTTTGTTCCCCGGCTTACCCCTGCTGTGCGTCCGGTTGCCCCCCGTGCCCGTCCTCTCCGATTTCTGAACCCTGTCCCCGTCCCCGTCAACGCCACCACCGCCCAACCCTACTCCGTTACATCGGCCGCCCGCGCCATGGCCGAGTTCAAGCTCAAGACCGAGTCCCTGCCGCAGCAGCCCGGCGACAAGGCCGAGGCCGAGGTCGAGGGCCTCGACGGCGCCAAGGTGCTGCTGGCCAACGTCGGCGGCGAGCTGCTGGCCCTGGGGCCCAAGTGCACCCACTACGGCGCGCCGCTGGTCAAGGGCGTGCTGAGCGCCGAGGGCCGCATTACGTGCCCGTGGCACGGGGGTGAGTGTTCTGTGTTGCCTGTGTTGCCTGTGTTGCGATTGGATTCAAAAATTGCTTGTGTTCCGTCAGGATCTGACCCCCCCAGCCTGCTTCAATGCCAAGACGGGCGACGTCGAGGACGCCCCGGCGCTCGACTACCTGCCGACCTTTAAGGTGACCCGGCGCGAGGGCGCCGTCTACATCTCGGGCGACAAGGACACCATCAAGGCCGGCCGCCGCAAGCCCAAGATGCAGTGCGCGGCGGCAGCGTCTGCGTCGGCCGCCAAGGACAAGGTTGTCGTGGTCGGCGGCGGCGCGGCCGCCATTGGCGCGGTCGAGACGCTGCGCGAGAAGGGCTTCGGCGGCAGCATCACGGTGATCACGAGCGAGGGCTACCTGCCCATCGACCGGCCCAAGCTGTCCAAGGCGCTGGTGGCCGACCCGGCCAAGGTGCAGCTGCGCGACCAGGGCTGGTTCGACGCGGGCAGCGTCGCCATTGTGCAGGACGAGGTCACGGCCGTGCGCTTTGCCGACAAGACGGTGCACACCAAGGGCGGCCAGGACGTGCCGTACACGAAGCTGCTGCTGGCCACGGGCGGCACGCCGCGCAACCTGCCGCTGTCGGGCTTCCAGACGCTCGGCAACATCTTTACGATGCGCACCGTGCACGACGTGCAGAAGATTGTCGGCGCGCTGGAGGGCGGCAAGAAGAAGGTCGTCGTCGTCGGCTCGTCGTTTATCGGCATGGAGGTCGCCAACGCGACGGCCAAGAACCACGACGTGACGGTCATCGGCATGGAGAAGGTGCCGCTGGAGCGCGTGCTGGGCCACGACGTCGGCGCGGCCGCGCAGCGCGGCCTCGAGAAGAGCGGCGTCCGCTTCTTCCTGGGCGCGTCGGTCGACAAGGCCGAGCCGGCGGCGGCCGACGCGGCCAAGGTCGGCGCCGTGCTGCTCAAGGACGGCACGCGGCTCGAGGCCGACGTTGTCGTCCTGGGCGTCGGTGTGGCGCCCGCAACGGCGTTCCTGCGCGACAACGCGGCCGTCACGCTGCAAAAGGACGGCGCCATCCAGACGGACGAGGCCTTTGCCGTGCCGGGGCTCGACGGCGTCTACGCGCTCGGCGACATTGCCGCGTTCCCGTACCACGGGCCCGGCGGCGGCGGCCAGCCGGTGCGCATCGAGCACTGGAACGTGGCGCAGAACTCGGGCCGCCTGGCGGCGAAGCACATCCTGGCGCCGGCGAGCGTGGCCACGGGCGGCACCAAGCCCGCGTTCATCCCCGTCTTCTGGTCCGCGCTGTCGGCGCAGCTGCGGTACTGCGGCAACACCGTGGCCTCGGGCTGGGACGACGTCGTGGTGCAGGGCAGCCTGGACGCGGGCGCGTGGGCCGCCTTCTACACCAAGGGCGACACCGTCGTGGCCGTGGCCACCATGGGCAAGGACCCGGTCATGGTGCAGAGCGCCGAGCTGATGCTCGTGGGCCGGATGCCGTCCAAGAGCGCGCTGGCCGGCGGCCTGGACGTGCTGACCCTGGGCGCGCCGTAGGCGGTGGCCCTGCATGATCCCGCTGGCTTTTGTGTTTCCCGCAATACAACGACGATCTACACGTATCTTACAGTAGCAATATAGAGACTTGTTGTTTTCCTGTTTTGGCCGTGCAAGCGATAAGAACAAGCACCAGCGAATGGCAGGCAGCGTGCAGCGGCTGGCTCCAGAAATTCCGGTGGCTGGTGGAGGGGCAGCAGGCTCTCTGGGCCAGTCGTTTCCTGCAGTGCCTGACGCGAACGCGGGAAGGCGCGGTCGCCCAGCGGCCACTTTACACGCAACCGGAAAGCGCTAGTGCTCAGACCCCCCCCTGTCGGGTACCCGCAAGTACTCCCCGGCGAAAATCAGCGAGAATATACGCGAAAATACAACCAAATTTACACCGTGTTACACGTCGCTACACGGCAGCAGAGGGGAGTACAAAGGATGTACGACACGCCCTGTGCCCAGCAGCACCTGCCCTTCCCGCCCCTGCCTTTTCCTTCTACATCCAGCCCTGCCCCTCCGTTTGGGATCCCTGTCTCTTTTCCAACCTCACAACTGCATCACAACGCGGCGTGCCGACTCCGGTTCTCGACCTCCGGTCCGCGGCACCCTCGCCCGACGCGCCCGCTGTGTTTTCCCGCTCGTCGCGGCTGCCTGATTCTACGCCGCCTCTGCCCGAACCCGACCCGCGTGCCCTTTCGCCCCGACAAGGATGGTCTTGCTACGACGACAAGCACACTTTGGTTATCTCGGCTAGCTAGGCCACCGCCGCCGCCCCGTGTACGTTGAGTCCGGTTCCTGTGTGTGTGTTTTTTTCGACGGGGAACCGCGAACCCGGATGGGCGTTGCTTTCCGCTCGTCTGTGCTCTCATTTCCAAGCATTCCACAACACTCATCTCGACGCGCCTCCGCCCCATTCCAGACGGTCCACCACGCCCCCAAAAAACCCAGTCGGCAGAGTATGATTTCCTCCCGGCTCGGTTTTCTCGACTTTTCTCGCTTCCTTCAGGGTTCTCTCTGCATTCTTTGCCCGCCATGGCCGAGATGAGCGACTACCGCCTGCGGCCGGAACCCGGCGACGGCCCCGACAGCATCCTCGGCGCCAGCCTGGTGCCCTCCCAGCCGCGCAGGGGCAAGCAGGACATGCGCTGCTGCTGCGGCCGGACGAAATGCATCTACTTGGAACACAACTGCTCCGTGCTCGAGAGCGTGGAGAACGATGTCCGCACCGCGGCAAAGCTTGGCCAGGTTAGTTTCTCTTTTTTTTTTTTTTACGCGTCTTGGGGCCTCCTGTTTTTTTCGTCTTCGTCTCCCACTTAGCTCCTGGGGCTACAGGGACCTTCTGGCCTTTTTGGTTCCTGGCCGTGGAATGGGGGGAAGCAGAAAACCTCTACTAGTGCTATCCACGGAGGTGCTTGGTTTCTCCCCTTGGAAGAAGACCTTCTTAACTGACGGATGGGCTTTCTTCTTCTTCTAGTCCCTCCTCGAACGCCATGAAGCGTACATGGCCGATGCCGAGCGCGATCGTGCTGAGTTGATTCAGCGCATCGGACGGCTCGAGATGGACAAGAAGGAGCTCGAGGTGGAGAATGCCCGCAAGATCGAGGAGAACCGGGCGCTGCTCGACCAGCTCGAGACGCTCAACACCACCGTCTCGGACTCGGACACCCACATCAAGATGCTCGAGGCCACCCTGCAGTCGTCGCAGCAGATCATCCGCCGGCTCGAGGGTGCCGCGGAGCGAGCCGAGGATATGGAGCGCCACCTGGCGGCCCTCGAGGCCGAGCAAGTCGTGCTCCAGAACAGCATTGTCACCACCGAGTCCGAGGCGCGGTCTGCCATCCAGCGCTGGAAGCGGGCCGAGCGGGGCATTGCCGACCTGCAGTACCAGCTGGAGAAGATGGAGAAGGAGGCTCTCGAGGAGCGGGAGCGCCACCTCGAGGTCGTCCAGCGCATGGAGCGGCAGCGGGCCCTGGACCAGCAGCTGAGCACGGCCGCTGTCCGGCTCAAGGGCGCTGCCGTGGCCAAGTCCATCCAGCAGACGAGCCACAACAGCGGCAACGGCGCTGTGACCCATTTCGTCCGGGACCTGCTCCAGGACAATGCCAATCTGCAGATGGGCATGGCAGAGCTGCGCCAGATGCTGATGAACTCCAACGACGAGATTCAGATGCTGCGCGACCAGCTGACATACCACCAGCCGCTGCCCGAGAACAACGCGAGCGCGGCGTCGACCCTTCGTGCCGAGCTGGAAACCGACGACATGCCGGGCAGCCCGGAGCTGGTGCCCCGGTCGGACTCGCCAGTCCTGCCGCAGATGCCGGCTCTGCCGACGACGCCCTTCATGCGGATGCACCGGCCGACCACGTCGCAGGAGGTGCACATCCACCACCACTACCACGTCAACGGCAAGAAGCCGGAGCTGAAGAAGCCCAAGAAGAAGCGGCTGAGCCTGACCCCGGGCATCTTCACTCCGCCGTCGATCTGCCCGGGAACGCCGCTGTCCCGGTCCCGGGCGCCGTCTGTTCAGTACGATCCGCTGTCTTCGTCACCCTTGTCCTTCGAGAGTGCGCCGCGCCATGGCTCGCAGCACCTGAGCCGCGACTCCGTGTCGACTGCGCTGTCGGGGCCCTCCAACAGATGGTCAGTTTTCTCGGATCAGCCTTCCGAGTTTGGCATGTCCTCTGTCCCCAGTTCGCCGCAAACGAACTCGCGGAGCTCCGTCTTTGACCGCACTCTCCTGACGGATCTGTCTCTGCCGTCGTCGCCGGCAACGAGCTTGGACCCTCTTTCCCCATGCCCGCCTGGCAGCCGGATGAGTGGTCTGAACGACGCGCTCGTCTGCGGCTTCCCCCCACCCCTGACGTTGCCTGCAACGGAGTCTGCGCCGCTGCCAGAGCCGATTGCCGAGGACGATGAAACGCTGGCCGAAGAAGAAGGCCGCCTGGAAGCGAACAACGCCCAGGATGACGTTCCAGACCTTGCCTCGAATGGAACAGGTACGGTGGACGATTCGTCCACGCCATCAGAGGCCACGACGCCCATACAAGCAACACAAGACGCAAAGCCATCTCCTAGCGACGACCCTACAAAAGACGACATGCCTCTGGTGACAGAAGAGGAGAAGTCGCAATACTTCCCCCGCCGCACCCTGCATCGGTCGGTGTCGCACGAGTCGATCGTCTCCCTTCAAGGCGGCCTTGACATACATACGCTCAAGGCCCGCCCCAGCCAGCTCATCTTGCGGCCGCTCGGCACGGCCACGGCCAACATTGGCATCAGCTCCGTCACCGCCCAGCCAGTGATCTCCCGGGGGACCCCGGACACCTCCAAGAGCAATGCTATGCACAGCCTCTCACTCGGGTTGCCGAATCCCCGGACAACGCGGGTCGTGTCCAGCCCCATGACCTCATCGTCTCCAGCGACGAGCGCTACAGCGAGACTGGCAGCTACGTCGGCCCTCACGGGCTCTCGCAAGTTTGGCATGCTGGTCGGTTGGCGTCCCTGGGGCGGCAGCGGCGCCAGTGCACCGACGGCGGCAAAGGCAACGGCGACAACGGCGTCGGTTTCTGTCACAGTGGAGGCAGACGTCCCGGCCAAAGAGACAGATGCTGCGACCAAAGAGGTGGCGACGGCGGTGGAGAGTCCGCTGGCCGCTCCGGTGGAGCCAAGCACAGTCTTGCCACCCGAACTGGCGACACCGCCAACCGAAACCCATGGTAGCGAGTGTGCTGGCGACCAACCCGTGGCGGTTGCCGAAGCAGAGACTGCCGTGGAAGCGGCACCGGCAGTCTCGGATCCGGCCACAAATACAGATCAGACCGAGGATGCGAGCGCCGCAGCAAAGCCAAACGGACCCCATCGCACGCCCAACGCCAAATCGATTATGCGCGACCGCCAGGGGATGCGGTCACCGGGCATCAACCAGCCTGGCGCGATCCCTGGCTTCCTAGAATACTGGGCAGCGCACCAGCGGCGTGGTGCGCCGAGCAAGGTGCGCCCGGACACGGTGGACCGGGAAGCTCTGCAGGAGGTTCTGGAAGACCATTAGTGGAAATGTCCGTCCAGCCTTGTGGCCGTGTGCCTGTGTGCTGTCATTCGGCCTCGCCGACTGAGCCGAGCAGTCGTTTTTCAGCCTCATTCCTTTTTTCTTGTTTCCTTTGTTTCATTGCATCGTCTGACAGGGTGGCACTGGCACGGACCAGAGCGACAGACTGCCGTCATGTTCGTGCCCCTTGATCTATTTCCTTTGTCAGAAATCGGCTTTTTGTTTTGTTGGATATACGGTATACCCCCCCGGCTTATACACCGGCCCATGCAATCAGTGCAGGGCAGTTTGTTTTTTTGTTTTTCGCACCATCTATATCTATTTATACACATCTGTTCTTGCACTTTTCGGAATGTGCGATCGCCTTGTTTTTGTCAAGCCCAATGTGCAACGTCTGTCGGTGAAGCCAGAGTCCGGTTGTGCTGAAACCTGACAGCCACAAAACGTGACTAGAAACGAGCAGAAACGCGAGCTGTCAACTGGACAGGATGGACGATAGATGACCCTGCCGGATACAGAGATGGGGGCTTACAGCAGCTGGGCGTCGCCTTATAAGATGCGACCGATGCCATCTTCCAGCATTTGTCTCTGCCCATCTAGTTCCAACACCTCATCGCAAACGATACTTTGACTACGAATACTGAGCAGCTTCGCTTCCCACACGACAGATAATGGCCCCGAAGCGTGTGGCAAGCAGTTCATCCTCCCGGAAGCCGTCAGCTATTCAACCCACAACTACGTTTACCAGGACTCTGCAAAGCGGCAGCAACAACGGCAGCAACAACGGCAGCAACAACGGCAGCAGTGCCGGCCCAGGACCTTGGCAAAACGTCCTGTTGACTCCAACAACCCTTCCCGCTGCGTCTTCTCTTACGGCGGAAGGGTCCTTTCTTCTTCCCGGCGATAGCAACGGCAGTGCCCTCACTGGGCCAGACGCCAGCAGCGACTTTAGCAACGTCGCTGCACGAAACGACCACATCGTCTCGGTGGCGGTGATCGTCTCGGTGCTGGTGCTGGTGCTAGTCGTGGCGGCCGGCTGTCTCACGCGGCGGCTGCACGGCGAACCTGGAACTGGCGGGCATCCTGGGGTGCCGCCGACGGCTGGGCGTCTGGGCCATAGTCTCCGGAACAAGGCAGCACGCAAGGCCAAAGAGACCTGTGCAACGAAGCTGCGTCGTCTTCGACCTGCGTTTTAGAGGGGAGGGCTGATTGCGGGGCTTGGAAAAGCAAGGCTGCGTATGACCGAGGGAGCTGGGCACACGGGAAGGACCAACAAGGCAAAATCCAAGGCTCGGAGGCTGGAAAGGAAGATAGAAATTCTGCATCTTGCGCTGTTCCAGATTCTGCCGTTCCTAAATTCCAGGCAGCGGCGGCGGCGGCGTCGCGGGCAGCTCTGGCGTGGAGCGCGCCTGCCTTGGCGGGGTAACGCTAAGCGAGAGCTGTAGCTACCGTCGACGGCAGCCACCCACCAACTGCTGCTGCCTGTTCTTTTGTTGACTTTCCTCCTTCATCGCTTCATCGTCTTCCCCCCTGCCATTGCCCACGATGACGTGCCCGCATCTGGCCTCGATCGGTACGTGTTGGGACCCTGCTGTCCGCTCGTTTGCGCTGTTTACTCACACGCTCGTTTTGCCTTGTCCAGTTCTGCGCCCGCCCACGGCCTCGCAGTCGGTCTACCGCGAAGACTGCACGCAATGCTTCGACTCGATTGTGCGTCCTCCGACTCGATACGGGCCTCTGGCCACTGTTGCTGACCCCCTCTAGGACGATGCCGGCGGCCTGGACGTGTGCCTGCAGTGCTTCAACGGCGGCTGCACGGGCGAGCGGCAGCATGCGCAGCTGCACCACATTGTGTGGGACCACCCGCTGGTGGCGAACATCCGGCGCACGCGCAAGGCGGTGGTGCGCGACGAGCCGCCGCAGAAGATGACGAAGCTGGCGATTGCGGCGGAGACGGAGGCCGACCGGTACGACACGGCGGTGGCGGTGCGGTGTCTGGCGTGCGACGGCGCCGCGCTCGACCGCGCGGACCCCAAGCTGGCGCCCGTCGTGGACGCCGTGCTGCGGGCGAGCACGTTTGCGCGCAAGGCCGAGGTGCAGGCGTGGGAGCAGGAGCTGACGGGGTGCGCGCACGTGCGCGACCTGCAGCAGGAGGCCGGGCGCGCGATTGCGTCGCAGGACCTGGGGCACTGCTCGGCGTGCGAGCTGCAGGCGAACCTGTGGCTGTGCCTGCAGTGCGGCAATCTGGGCTGCGGGCGCGCGCAGTTTGGCAGCGCGGTCGGCGGCAACTCGCACGGGCTGGCGCACGCGACGGCAACGGGCCACGGCGTGGCCGTCAAGCTGGGCTCGATCACGCCCGAGGGCCACGCGGACGTGTACTGCTACACGTGCGACGAGGAGCGCGTGGACGACCAGCTGGGCGCGCACCTGGCGCACTGGGGCATCCAGCTGGCGGAGCGGCAGAAGACGGAGAAGAGCCTGACGGAGATGCAGATCGAGCAGAACATGCGCTGGGAGTTCTCCATGACGACCGAGGACGGCCACGAGCTCAAGCCGCTGTTCGGCCCAGGGCTGACGGGGCTCAAGAACCTGGGCAACAGCTGCTACCTGGCGAGCATCCTGCAGTGCCTGTTTGCCCTGCCGTCGTTCCAGAAGCGGTACGGCACCGTGACGCAGGATCTGCCGCGGTCGCTGGGCGACCCGGCCGAGAACCTGGAGACGCAGCTGCGCAAGATGGGCGACGGGCTGCTGTCGGGCCGGTACGCCAAGCCGGACGCGGATGCCGGGCTTCCTGCTGCTGCTGCTGCCAGCGGTGGGCAGACGGAGGACCAGCCGGCCGCGCCGGAGGGCCCTGTGCACCAGCGGGGCCTGGCGCCGGCGATGCTGAAGCACCTGGTGGGCCGTGGGCACGAGGAGTTTTCGACGATGCGGCAGCAGGATGCGTTTGAGCTGCTGCAGCACCTGATCAAGCTGGTGTCGCGGGCGAAGCACCCGGCGCCGGCGGTGGACCCGACGGCGGCGTTCCGGTTCGTGCTGGAGCAGCGGCTGCAGTGCCTGGCATGCAAGAAGGTGCGGTACACGGCCAACGAGCAGGACAGCATCTTTATCGACGTGCCCCTGGAGAAGGCGGATGTGCCAGCGGAGGCGGGCGCTTCAGGCGACAAGGCCGACGCGTACAAGCCGGTGACGCTCAAGGAGTGCCTGGACCGGTTTACGGGCGAGGAGACGGTGGAGCTGACGTGCAGCGCGTGCGGCGGCAAGGACGGCTACACGAAGCGGTCGCTGTTCAAGACGCTGCCGGCCGTGTTTGTGGTCAACGCGCGCAAGATGACGCTGATCAACTGGGTGCCGGTCAAGGTGGACGTGCCGGTGATTGTGGACGACGCGCCGTTTGCGCTGGACGCGTACCTGTCGCCGGGCCAGCAGCCGGACGAGGAGCTGCTGCCGGAAGACAGCAGCGCTGCGGCGGCAGCGGCACCGGCGTTTGTGGCCAATGCGGAGGCCGTGGCGCAGCTGGAGGCGATGGGCTTCCCGCGGGTGCGGTGCGAGAAGGCGCTGCACGCGACGGGCAACAGCGACGCCAACGCGGCGATGGAGTGGCTGTTTGCGCACATGGAGGACCCGGACATTGACGAGCCGGTGGTGCTTTCCGGGGGCGGCGGTGGCAGCGGTGGTGGCGGTGCGGCGGCAGCCGACCCGGAAAAGATTGCCATGCTGGCGTCGATGGGGTTCACCGAGGCGCAGGCCAGGCAGGCGCTGCGGGAGACAGGCGGCGATGTGGAGCGGGCGGTGGAATGGGTATTCAGCCACCCGGATGCGACGGGTGACGACGGCAGCGGCGACAACGGCGGCGACGCGGCCGAGGAGGCGGGCGGCGTCGAGAAGCCGGAGGCGGGGACGAGCGAGACGCCGGCGACGTACCGGCTGCAGAGCATTGTGTGCCACAAGGGGACGAGCATCCACGCAGGGCACTACGTTGCGTTTATCCGCAAGGCGCTGGAGGGCGGCAAGGAGGCGTGGGTGCTGTTCAACGACGAGAAGGTGGTGGAGGTGGTGGACGTGGAGGAGATGAAGAAGTTTGCGTACATTTACTTTTTCGAGCGGGTGTAGGCAGAACAGATGACAAGGCATAAATAGATTCATAAGGGTCCGTGAACAGAGAAGAAGAAGAAGAACGAGACGAAGAACAAGACTCAGTCGGCCAGCCGGTAGCTCACGAGGGTGTCGACGCGGTGGCTGGACGTGCTGAAGCCGCGCAGCTGGACGCGCTCGCCGTTCTCAATCTCCTTGGCGTCGCTGTCGCCCCACTCGACGGGCACGTCGCTGTCGGCGTCGGCGTAGACGAGCACGTTGAAGGTGCAGTCGCCGGCGAGCTGGGGCAGGAACGTGACGGAGGCGGTGATCTGGCGGAAGATGGCGGCGATCTCGGCCTGGATCTCGGCCTCGGTCTTGGGGGGGTCGGCGGCGGCGCTGCTGCCAGCGGCGCCCGCATTCTCGTCGTTGTCGGCCCCTGCCCGCCGCTCGCCCCTGTCCTTGGCCTTCTTGCCGGCGAGGATCTCGACGTTGAACTGCCACCGCTCGACGTGCTCGCCCGTGTCCTTGTCGGTGATGACCAGCACCAGCCGGCTGATCTGCCCGCCCGCCATCCACCGGTCCAGCTGCGCCATGATGCGCTTGATGTACGCGCGCACCTGGTCGTCGGCCGACACCAGCATGTTGAGCCCGTACTTCTTGACCGCCGTGAAGTCCTCGGCGGGGTACACGCCGCGCTGGAACAGGATCGAGTGGATCGAGTATTGGAACTGGCTGTCAGTCTTGTCGTCCCGGTGTGCATCGTTTCGTTCGCTCAACTCTCTCCCGACCCACAAACTCAGACACCAGCTTGGCGCTGCCCTTGAGCGACAGCTTGTGCACCTTGGACTTGTCCTTGTCCTTCCTTGCGTCGGTCGGCGGCGCCATCGTTTCGTCGTCGTCGTCGCCGCGTCGGCGTGTCTGGCGGGGCAGCGTGGCGTGTCGGGTCGCGGGGGCGTGGCGTCGTGTGCACGCGGGTCGGCGGGCGCGTGGAGGTCGTCGTCGTCGGCGTCGTCGTCGGGTGCTGTCGTCTGGTGTTTGTTGTCTGTTGTTTTGGGACGTTTCCCTAGCTTGGTCTACAGGACAGTGTGTGGCACTGTGCATACACAGTATCCACTCTCCTCGCCATTACACTAATACACTGCCAGAGCATGATCCGTGTGCTCAATATCATGGAGAGAGAGTACTTACACTCTTGCTACTCTCACTTCTGGCTGGAAGCAGTGCCATCGTCTTCTCCCTCACTTCCGATGGCCAGACGGCTGCTCCCAGCTCCTTGTCCCTCAGCCCAGGCGACCCCTACACTCGACCAGCATGGCCTGCCTTGCCCGTCGCCGTCGCACAGAAGGACGTCGCGTTTCGCAGCGCTGCGTCTCCCTGTAGCACCCGCCGTTCGTGCTGCGCACAAGTCCCGTACGGGAAAGGCTGGCTTCGCCGCTGCCGCTCGCACCCGCCGGCGTCCCGCGTGGCCGGCCCGTGATCTTGGCGAGCGTGGCATCGACGGGCCAGCAGGCGATCCGTACACGACGGCCTCGTGCCAAGGCCGTGCCACGTGGTTGCTGTGCACGGGAGATAGTCGCTTCTGGCCTCTGTCCGGACCTCGACGGAGACGAGACGTCGTCAGCTCGCGTTCACATCGACGAACGCCTGAGTAATCACAGGAAACGTGCCTATCTCAAGAGTGCTCAAACAGGAAGGAGCGTCCAACTCTCTGGGTTTCAAGAGCAGCCAGCCCCTCTTCCGAAGGATCTTGGCCCCGCCTCCTGCCCTTCCCCTGCTCTTCCCCTGCTCTTCCTCTCGACATCACAACCATCTACGAGTACGGGCCACACACCGACCGACGGCACACACACCCGCACCACGTCGCACACACGGCTCCCAGGGCCGATGTCACACGAGACGAGTCAAGAGTGCAAGTGCAATGCAGCCTGTCGCTTGGTTTCCCTCTGCCTGCTTTGTGCTACGCATCACGCCAGGCGAGCAGCGTGGTAGTCTCTTTCGTTCTTCTTCTCGTTATCGTCCTTCTTGCTCTTCCCTGGCCCACCATCCTCCGCCCGTCGCCTAACAAGCGAATGGCAGCCGCGGAACTCTTGGCCGCCGCAACTGCACTGCTGATCCACTGATCCGCCGCGGATCCAGGGGTGTGTGTTCGGCCTAACGCTCGATCGGGCAAAGACACGCGAGCGGGGGGACCAACAAGCACCCACGTCCTCGCCAACCTTCTTTGTTGCTCTGGTCAATATCTCGTTATCCGTTTCCGTTTCCATTTCCGGCGCAGACGGGTGAGCGGGTTTTTTTGTTGCTGTGCAGCGTGCCAAGTTGGGCTATGCAGCTGCGTACCGCCGCCGGTGCTGGCGCCGGTTGGCCAACTCTGCCCTGCAACAGCCCTACGTCACCCTCCCCCTCCCCCAGCTTGCACAAGGGTTTCCCCTTTTGATTCTTGTGCAGACCGGCCTCGACGCGAGTGGCTGTATCTCTGGGTAAAATGACGGCCCTTGCGGTTACCCAACGGCCTTGACCTCCTTACGACCCCCCTGCAGTGATACCTGGAGCCGTTGGCTGGGCTGGTGTGTATAAAGGGGAGGACAGAACCGGTCCTTGCTGAGCTCGTCAGACAAGCTGTCCCACGTCACCTATCATTCTTGTTTCTTCTCCTTTCTCCGTTCGGTGCTTATACTCGCCTTGCTCTGTGTTCTTCTTGTGCTCCTCTAGCCGTCCCAGCAACATGGCTGCCACCGTTGCCAACCACCAGGCCTCGTGCGAGACACCATGGGCACACGCTGCTCCTGTCCCGGCTTCAGCTCCGGTCTTGTCCTCGGCCGTTGATCCAGACCGGCTCTTGCGAACAAAGGAGGACGAGGAGGCAGACTACACGGAGATGGTCAAAAACTTTACCAGCGGCGTCTTTGAGGACTGGCCGAACGAGGCGGGGGTATGTCTGCTGAGCATTAGGGGTCTACATGCGTTTCATACTGACGTATCTAGTTTGAAGGACTTGTGGAAGAGCGTGGGCCAATTTTCTTGGCAGTTATTGGGACCATCCCCGGCTGGGCCGCCGGCCACCTGTACCGCACCGGGCCGGGCCAGCGCACGATCGAGGGCACGCCCAAAGGCACGCAAACCATCAGCCACTGGTTCGATGGCCTGGCACACTCGCATCGGTTTGAGATTGTGGCAGACCCGGATGGTGGCAATGCCAAGCACGTGCTGTACTCGTCGCGGCGGCAGTCCGAGGGCGTGGTGGCCCGGCTCCGGCGCGAGGGCTGGGGACAGAGGTTCAGCTTTGGCCAGCGCAGCGACCCGTGCGTCGGCCTGCTGGGCAAGTTCATGACCACCTTCCGCGCGGCGGCAGCACGGAGTCGCGCGGATGATTCCGTGGACGAGTCCAACATCTGCGTGGTAGTTTTGCCGGACATGCCACCGATCGGGCCGATGCGGGAGAAGGAGTCGCCGCTGCCAGGTGCCCCACCGCCGCCAGAAAGAGCATCCGCAGGGCACCGCAGTCTCCCGTCGTCGGTCTGGATGACGACCGACACCAGTATGATGCGCAAGGTCGACCCGGCCACGCTCGAGCCGCTCGGCCTCGCCGCCCAGCAAAGCCTGCATCCGGACTTGCGCGGGCCCATGTCAGCGGCACACGCCCAGCGCGACTTGGTAACGGGCGACATTTACAACTTCAACCTGGAGCTCGGCCGCAATGCCACGTATCGTGTGTTTCGCGTGGCGCAGGCGACGGGCGAGACCGAGATTCTGGCTGCCATCGAATGCGGTGGTGGCGGCAGCACGGCCGCGCGGCCGGCGTACATCCACTCCTTTTTTCTGACGGCCCACTACGTCGTGCTGTGCATCCCGTCGTGCTCGCACGTGGCGCACTATGGCCTACAGATGGTGTGGACACGCAATATGGTGGATGGGCTCGAGCCGGAGCGGCCGGACCGGCTGACGCGGTGGATCGTCGTGGACCGGCGGCCGGGGAGAAGCGGCGTGGTGGCCGAGTTTGACAGCGAGCCGGGCTTCTTCTTTCACGGCGTGAACGCCTTTGAGGAGGAGGAGGACGACGACGACGAAGCCGGTGGCGGCGTGTCGATTGTCTGCGAGCGCATGGACTACCCGGACTTTGGCATTGTGCGCGCGCTCTACTACGACGTGCTGCTGAATGAGGACGGGGTGGCCTCGGAGTTCTATCGTGATCCGGCACGCGTTGCGAGTGCCACGCCGTCGCTATCGCGGTTCCGGTTGCGGCTGCCGCAAGAGGCGCTGCAGGCCAGCGCTGCCAAGCCGCTTTACCGGTCGGCGGCAACGACCGATCTCTGGGCCGAGCGGCTGTGGACGATCCCGGCGCCACATGCGGGCGAGCTGCCGACGATCCACCCGGCGTACGCGACGCGGCGGCACCGTTACGTGTACAGCGTGGCGAACCACGGGCTGTCGACGCTGGCCAACGCCGTGTGCAAGACGGACACGGCGACGCGCACGGCGCTGCAGTGGCGGGCGCCGTATGGACACACGCCGGGCGAGGCCATTTTTGTGCCGCGGCCAGACGGCACCGACGAGGACGACGGCGTGCTGCTGCTGGTCGTGCTGGACGGCGCAGCAGGCACGAGCGCGCTCGTGTGCCTGGACGCGCGCACAATGCAGGAGCTCGGGCGGGCCGAGGTCGGGCTGGCCGTCGGCTTTGGCTTCCACGGGGCGTTTGTCGGCGGCCAATGATCATTTTACCAGATGAGATGTCCGATGACCCAGACTCAGTACGTATGCACATTGTCACGAACGACCAAAGAGATGACTACCAAAACAAGTAAATAAAACCCCCTATTCAGCAGCGTGTGCAGCACCTAAAGACACTAAATTACAGGACAAAAGAATCAAAAATACAGCGCGAACAAAGGAAATCCAACCCCGTCCTCCGCTTACGAGATGTTCAGCGCCGTCTCCAGACACGTCACAATGGTCGAGCCCAGAGAGTCTTGCGTGATGGTGCCGCCCAAGCAGGTCAGCGCCGTGCCGACAGCGTACGGGCCCAGCGCGACCGTGCACAGCGCAATCTGCGCCGTCAGCTCGAGGCCGCTCAGGTCGTCGAGCGCCGTGCACGCGTCCGGCAGCGTGCTCGGGCACGACGACTCGAGCGCGGTGAGCAGGCAGCTGAGCACGTCGTCGCCCAGCGTGGTCACGGTGTTCGTCAGACACGTCAGCGCATCGCCGACGCCGTACACGCCCAGTGCCGTCACACAGGCCGCCTCCTTGACCGTCAGCGAAATGCCGCTGGCGCCCTCAAGCTCGGCACAGTCGACCGGAAGATCGACAGCGCACGTGGCCGCCGTCGACGCCGCACAGTCGGTGATGACCGTGGCCGTAACGGTCGTGACCGTTGGCGTCTCGTTATCAAAGATGGCGGAGTACAGACACGACAGTGCGTCCGAGCCTGACGTGATGGTACCCGCCAAACACTGCGCGGCAGAGCCAACGGCGAACGGTCCAAGAGCAGCCGTACAGGACACAACGTCGACGGCAATCTGGGCGGCGTCGGTGTCGGTGCCAAGGGCCGTGCACGAATCGGGCAGCGACGTGATGCAGGCGCCCTCGAGCGCCGAGGTCAGGCAGTCCACAAGGCTGCTGCCCTCGGTCGTGTCCAGGAGCGTGGTCACGTCGATACAGCTCGCCACGCCGCCAACGTCGTACACGCCCAGCGCGGTCGCGCAGACTGCGACGCCGGCCGTCAGCTCGACCAGGCCAGAGAGGTCTGCCAGCTCCGAGCAAGCCGTTGGCAGCGTCGTGACGCACACCGACGGCTCGACCGTCTCGGTGGTCACCAGCTCCGTGTAACACGCAGTCTGGCACGCGAGCGTTGCCGTGGCCGTGGTAGTGGTCACGTCGGCCGAGGAGAAGATTGCATTCGACAAACATGTCAGGGCATTGCCGCCGTCGGTGATGGTGCCCGCCAAACACTGCGCGGCAGCTCCAACGGCGAACGGTCCCAGTGCTGTCACACACTCGGTCACGTCCAGAGCCAGCTGCGTGAGGTCGGTCTCGGTGCCCATGGCCGTGCACGAATCCGGAAGCGAGCTGATACAGGTGCCCGACAGCGCATCCGTGAGACAGTCGACGATCGTGGAACCCGGCTCGAATGTGGTGAGCTTCGTGATGTCGACACAGTCCGCGACACCGCCCACATCGTACGCGCCCAGCGCGATCACACACGCAGGAATGCTGAGAGCGAGCGACGCGGAACCCGTGAGATCTTCCAGGTTCGAGCAGGCTGTCGGCAGCGTGGTCACGCACACCGAGGCCGTCGAGGTGGACACCGTCACCGACGTCGACGAACACGAGTCGCAGGCAATGAGCGCCGTCGACGTCGTCACCGTCGGGACGCTGCCGAACAGCGCCTTGTCCAGACAAGTGAGCGCGTCCGAGCCCGACGTGATGGTGCCCGCCAAGCACTGCGCCGCCGTGCCGACTGCGAAGGGGCCAAGCGCCGTGGTACATTCGGTGACGTCGAGGGCCAGCTGGGCCAGGTCCGTGTCCGAGCCCAAGGCCGTGCACGAGTCAGGAAGCGAGCTGATGCAGGTGCCAGACAGCGCATCCGTGAGACAGTCGACAATGGTCGAGCCCTCCGTGGTCGAGGTGATGGTCGACAGGTCAATGCAAGACGCCACACCGCCGGTGTCGTAGACGCCGAGAGCGACCGCGCACAGCGCGATGCCAGAGGTCAGCGCGGTCACGCCGGTCAGATCCTCGAGGTTCGAGCAAGCAGTGGGCAGCGTCGTGAAGCAGGCAGCCGACGCGGCCGAGGCCGTGACGACCGTGGTCGAGATACACATGGGCTGGCTGGAGGTGGAGCTGGTCGACGAGGCCGACGACGACGAAACCGACGACGAGGACGAGGACGAGGTCGGGGCCGAGGTGATGGGTGATGAAGACGAAGACGACGACGAGATCGACGACGAAGACGAAATCGACGACGAAGACGACGACGAAATCGACGACGAAGACGAAGACGACGACGAAATCGACGACGACGATGAAATCGACGACGAAGACGAAGACGACGACGAGATCGACGACGACGACGAGATCGACGACGACGACGAGATCGACGAAGAAGACGAAGACGACGACGAAATCGACGACGAAGACGAAGACGACGACGACGAAATCGGCGAGGACGAAGACGACGAAGACGAAATCGACGACGAAGACGAAGACGACGACGACGAAATCGGCGAAGACGAAGACGACGAAGACGACGAAATCGGCGAAGACGAAGACGACGAAGACGACGACGAAATCGGCGAAGACGAAGACGACGACGAGGTGCCGCTAGACGTCACCGACGAAGATGTCTGTGAACTTGAGTTAATGATTGAACCGCCAGAGCTGGAAGTAGAAGACGAAGCGGACGAGGCGGAGCTCGACGAGACACTTGACGCCGACGAGGCAGTTGACCCAGAAGAGGTGCTGGAGGCGGAGCCGGAAGATGAAGATGAAGCACTGGAGGCACTTGAACCCGACGAAGTGCTGGAGGCGCTCGAGCCTGAAGTGCTGGAGCCAGACGTGCTAGAAACGCTGGAGCCAGACGTGCTCGACGCGCTGGAGCCAGACGTGCTCGACACGCTTGAACCCGACGTGCTCGACGCGCTAGAGCCAGACGTGCTCGACACGCTGGAACCAGACGTGCTCGACGCGCTGGAGCCAGACGTGCTCGACGCGCTGGAGCCAGACGTGCTCGACACGCTGGAGCCAGACGATGCGCTTGAGGCACTTGATCCGGAAGAGGTGCTCGAAGCACTCGAGGCACTGGATGCACTTGAACCAGAGGAGGTGCTCGAAGCCGACGACCCAGACGACGCACTTGTCGCGCTCGACCCGGTGGACGACGTGCTCGAAGCACTCGAGCCAGAGGCGCTCGAAGAGGATGATGCGGAAGAGGCGCTGGAACCAGAGTTGCTGGACGCAGAGGACGAGGCACTGGCACTCGAACCCGAGGAGGCACTTACGCCGGAGCTGGAGGCACTTGAGCCCGAGGAACTGGTGCTAGAAGCCGTGGAGTCACTCGAGATAGGGGTAGAGCTGGTGATAGTGCTAGAAGCCGTGGAGCTACTGGAGCTGGGGACAGAGCTGGTGATAGTGCTAGAAGCCGTGGGGCCGCTCGAGTCGGGGAAAGAGCTCATCCCAGTGGTGGCGCTGGAGCTGGAAGCAGAGCTGGCTGAGCTGCCGGAGCTGCTGGCAGAGCTGGCCGAGCTACCAGAGGTAGAGCTGGCAGAGCTACCGGAAGTAGAGCTAGCCGAGCTGCCAGAGGTACCAGAGCTGCCAGAGCTGCTAGTCGAGCTTCCACCAGACGTGGAAGACTCCGACCCAGACGTGCTCGAAGCCGAGGTGCTGGAGGTAGAAGCGCTGGACCCGGATCCACTGGATTCGGACGCGCTTGAAGCGGAGGTGCTTGAAGCAGACGTTGCGCTCGAACCCGAGGTAGAACTCACAGAAGAGGCGCTCGACCCGGAGGTGGAGCTCACGGTCGAGGAGCCGCTCGAGGCAGAGCCAGAGGTGGAAGCGGAAGAGCTGCTAGAGCCCGACGCCGAGCTGCCGGTGGACGACGTGCTCGAGCCAGAGGCGCTCGAGCCCGACGACGTTGCACTCCCACTTGAGGAAGACGAGCCGGAAGTCGAAGAACCGGAAGTGGCGGAAGAGCCAGAAGTGGAAGAGGCAGAAGAGGCGGAGGAGGCGGAGGAGGCAGACGAAGTGGAAGACGCGCTCGAGCCAGAGGTGCTCGAACCCGATGCCGAGCTCCCACCAGACGTGGACGACGCACTCACACTTGAGGCAGACGAACCCGAGGTGGAGGAGGCCGAGCCCGACGAGGCCGAGCCCGACGAAGCAGAACCCGACGAAGCCGAACCCGACGAGGCAGAGGTAGAAGAGGCAGAGGCAGAGGCAGTGGAGGCAGAGGAACCGCTCGAGCCAGAGGCACTCGAGCCAGAGGCACTTGAGCCAGACGCAGACGAGGCGCCGGAGGTGCTGGATGAGCCTGAAGTCGCACTTACACTTGACGAGTCGGACGGCGACGTGGCCGGGTCCTCAATGATCACGGTGCCGGTGGAGTCGCCGTCGGAGGGCGGGAGGGTGATCGTGAGGGTCTCGGAGCCGGTCCAGGTGCCGGTGATGGTCGTGAAGGGGCCGGTGAAAGTGGTGCTGGGCTCCTGGACAATGACGGTTCCGGTGGAATCGCCGCTGGCCGGCGGGATCGAGAGGGTGCGAGCGGTCGTACCGGTCCAGACGTCGGTGATGGTGGAGTACGGGCCGGTGAAGGTGGTGCTCGGCTCCTGGACAATGACAGTGCCGGTAGAATCACCACTGGCCGGCGGGATCGAGAGGGTGCGAGCCGTCGTGCCGGTCCAGACGTCGGTGATGGTGGAGTACGGGCCGGTGAAGGTGGTGCTGGGCTCCTGGACAATGACGGTGCCGGTGGAGTCACCGCTGGCCGGCGGGATGGACAGGGTGCGAGTGGTACTGCCGGTCCAGATGTCGGTGATGGTCGAGTACGGGCCGGTGAAGGTGGAAGCCGCCGTGCCCGGGTTCTCGACGATCACGGTGCCGGTGCCGTCGCCGTTGGCAGGCGGCAGGGTGACGGTGACCGGGGTGGTGCCGGTCCAAGTTCCGGTGATGGTGGTGAAGGGGCCGGTGAAGGTGGAAGCCGCCGTGGCGGGGTTCTCGACGATCACAGTCCCGGTGCCGTCGCCGTTGGCAGGCGGCAGGGTGACAGTCACCGGGGTGGTGCCAGTCCAGGTGCCGGTGATGGTGGTGAACGGGCCGGTGAAGGTGGTGCTCGGGGCCTCGACGATGACCGTGCCGGTCGAGTCGCCGCTGGCCGGGGGCACAGAGATGGTGCGGGTGGTGGAGCCGGACCAGGTGTCGGTGATGGTGGTGTAGGGGCCGGTGAAGGAGGAACCGGCAGTGGCGGGGTTCTCCACAATGACAGTGCCGGTGCCATCGCCGCTTGCGGGCGGGAGGGTGACGGTGATGGGCGTGGTGCCGGTCCAGGAGCCGGTGATGGTGGTGAAGGGCCCGGTGAAGGAGCCGGAGCTTATGGTCAGTTGAGTTGAGTGAAGGGGAAAAAGGAGGACGGCAACATACTTGGTCAGGGTGGTGATGCTGCTGCTGCTGCCGGTGATGGTGCTGTGCAGCTGGGTCGGGGCGTTGGTGATGTCGACGGTGACGCCGCCAATGACATAGGCGGTGTTGGCGCCGACGAAGAAGTCGAGGATGTACGGCGTCAGGTCGAGGTAGTCAATGGGCTGCAGGGTGGTCGGGGCCGGGCAGTAGTCGGCGCGGGCGTTGAGGTCGCCGTAGGGCGAGGCCAGCGCCTGGCCGGCCAGCAGGCCGACGGCCGCCAGGGAACCGCGGACGGTTCCAAGACGAGTCATGGTGACGAAGGAGATGAGAGCGAGAGAGAGAAAAAAAAAAAACAAGACAACACAAGAAGAGAGCAACAAAGAGATGGAACAACAATGACACAATCAAAAGAGTGTCGTGCAGAAAAGTCTGCTGTTGGATAAGGAAGGAAAAGAGGAAAAACGAAAAGAAGCGGGCAGGACAGAGCAAAGAAGAAAAACGCAACAGCCGGACGGAGGAGTGAATATATATTTCTGGCCCGGGGGCGAGGCCGATCAGAAGCGATGGGGCCCGTTGGATTTACGGCGGGGGAAAGAAAGGGGGCCCAGGAAAAAGGGCGTCTCCCTCAGAGGGCGTCACGGCAGGCATCTACGAACGGGGTCTGGCCCAGGAGCGTGTCTGGATCGTGGACGGACGGCACGAAGACGACACACAAAGGGGGGGGTGTTTGAAAAAAATCAAAACAAACACGCAACTCTAACCTTAATGCCACACAGGGCACACAGACACACAGGGCAGATGAGAGACACAGACACACACACGATACGAGGAATCTCATTTTACTTTTCCATGCCGTTGGGAGTGAGTCGCGACGGCCCCCTTTGTTCGGCAGTGGTGGTGGTGGATGGGATGGGCGGACCGCGACGAGGGTCCAGCCCTTGTGTTGGTCAGGGCGGGGAAAAGGGCGTCGATGGAGAGAGGAATAGTACGGGGTGCAGGAGGAATTCAATCGAAGGAGACTTTGCTGCTAGTATGCCAAGGCTCATGAATTTCCGTGAGACAGCTGGCTGGCATTGCAGTGACGCGGTGACGGCATGCTGCTGGGACGGGAGCGAGGAATGAGACGAGGGAGAGCGGGCAGGAGAAGGACCCTGGGGTGGAGAGTGATGTGAGGGGGTAGATGGCAGGGAAGAAGGAGATGAGATGGGATGAGGGGATGGGGAGAAGACAAGCGAGAAGGGAGAAGACAAGACGAAGGCAAGACGAAGACAAGACGAAGACTAAGAAGACTACAAAGACAAGACGAAGACTAGGAAGACTACAAAGAGGCAAAAAGAGCTGGTCAGAAACAGTGCATCGCCAGCGTACTTGTTCAGCGTCCTCAGCGGTGGTTCTTACACTCTTTTCTCACCAAGATCGAGCCAGCCAATCAATCCCACGCTGTCTTTACCCGGCGCTCCCCCCGAAAAATAAAAAATAAAGAAAAAATACACACCTAAAAAATACACACCCTCCCCAATACGAGTACGACGCCCAATCTCCCAACACCGTGCCGGTCTGCCGGCGCGTGCGCCGCAGCACAGAGTAGTAGTTCCAGTTGTCGGGGCCCTCCAGCTCCATCGCCCGCTCTGGATTCGCCGCTGGCCTCGGCCGGCCGTGGCTGTCCCTCCCCCCCCCGGCGCGTTTCCGCTTTGGTCAATCGGCCTGGCCTAGTGCGAGGCCGCAAGCGAAACAAAGTCCCCCTGGGCGGAGCCAAGAGTTGTCTCGGCCATGCGCCCTGGCTGGCATGCCCGGGGGGGGTTGTCTTGGATGCGCCCTTGGTTCAAGGGAGGGAGGGAGAAAGACCCTGCCACACTGGCCCGAGCCAGACCCTGGCGTCGTCAGCACGGAGGATTACTGAGTATTTCTCCGGTTCGGATCGATCGTTTTTTTCTTGGTTTCTTGGTTTCCTGGTTCGGGGAATATTTGCCTGTCATTTCTCGGGGTTTTTCCTTGCGATATATCGTCTTTTCCAACGGTTTTTCCGACTATATTCATCTTCCCTCTTCCATCTCGCTCGCATCCCTTCTGGCTTCACGCGCCTGTCTCAGTTTGATTGCGCGCAGCCCTGACGTCGCTGGCCAGGCTGGCCCACCCCCTGTGGCGCTGGACAAATCCGGAGTGCGCCCGGCGGCAATGTGGGCCGGCGACGGGCCTACGGAGGATCGCGAGGATCGCAGCAGGGTCCTCCCACCCCCCCACTCTTTAGCCTTTTACGAGCTGCGATCGCCTGCTGATGCAGCCGCTGCAAGTAGAAGAAAAGGACCGCCGCTGACAGCTGTCAGGATCGGCGGCCGTGGTGCAGAGGTGTTGCAAGCGAAAAATTCAGAGATCAAGAGCATGAACAGACAAACAAAAGACGGACGAAAAAAACCCGAAGCAAACCAACAAAAAAAAATCAAACAAAAGTGTACGCCGGCAGAAAAAAACAATTGCGCGGCCCTCGGGCGAGCCGCAGGGGCCCCATCGCGCAGTCCCTTTTTTTTTTCCCTGCTTCTGGCCCGCAGCATCCACTCGCCCGAACGCGAACGAGCCCGTGTGCCTGTGCCTGTGCCTGTGCCTGTGTGCCTGCATGTCTGCATGCCTGCAAGGTCTCACTCGACCGTTGACGTTTGTTTTGCTTTTATTCATTGACGGTTTTTTCTTTTTATTCATTGATGTTTTTTCTTTTACTTCATTGACGGATATTGTTTCTGCGCATTCTTCTCGTCGTCTCCCTACCTCGTCCCGCTCATCACCCTCTCTTCTCCCCAGACGCATCTCTCATTTCCTTTGTTCCCTTTCTTCATTTTTCCAGCATGCCGTCCCCTCTCGCCACCCCTAGATCTCGTACTCGCATTGTGTAGCCTCCATTCTTTCCCCGATCCAGATGGATCCAGATGGATGCCATCGCTGCGGCCTCGCGTCCACCCCCCCTTCTCTCCCCCAAAGTACCCCGTGGCCTCCCGCCGCCCCCCGTAGCCAAGGCCCTTGGCGTCTCTGCCGGCGCCGTCTCCGGCGCCGTCTCAGTCGCTGCCAGCCCGCTCGTCGGCATGCTCGTCCGCCTCGCACTCCTCGTACTCGCTCTCGCACTCCTTTCTTTGTTCGTTCCCGGTGCCGCATTCTTGCCCGCCCTCCCAATCTCGCCGTTTCTTGGCTGAATCGCATTCTTTGTCCAACGGCCTCCCTCTGGCCGTCTTCACCTCTCTCTCTCGCACACACCCCCCCTCTTCGCCGGTCTCGACAGGTCTCTCTCCACTCCCTCTTTTCCACTGCATTCCATCCATCCGTCCGTCCGTCCGTCTCCCCTCCCAGGCTGACCCGTAAGGGCGCGCCCCTCCTCCAGCGCTTGCGGCCAGAAACATGCCCCAAGACTACACCTCCACCACCGTCTTTGCTTGCGGCCGCTGCGTGCGTCGCGTCCCTGGGCTTGGCATACCACTGGGACGCGCACCCGCACCCGGCCATGACGTCTGCTATGCTGCGTTTTCTTTTTTTTTTTTTTTGTTGATGTCTCTGTTTGATGAGCTCTCTGTTCTTTTGCGCCCCCTGCCTGCCAGTGTAAGACGGCACCATGCCGACGACGGCGTGCTTGGTGCGCTCCCCAGGACAGGCAGAGCTGACTCTGATGCAGCCGCCCTCGAGGGCGACAGACGGTCTGGATGCGGCCGGTCCGTGTTGTTGTTTTGCTTTGGTCCCGTTTGTTTTGAATAAGCTTCTGTCTCCTCCATTCTTGCTGCCCGTTGCGGTACCCTCCCCCCCCTTTCCTCTGGGGCCGCCCTACGCTGTTGTCGTTATTTTGCTGTTTTGCGCGTCTGGCATCTGTTTACTAGACATATATAGTTGGTCCGCTCGTTTGGTGTCCTGTTTTTCTTCTTCTTCTTCTCTCTCTCTCTCGTCTCCATCCTTCGTCCGCATCCGGTCTTTTGTCTTTGCGTCGTTTTTCGCCTCGTGCTTCACTTTCACTCCTTTAGCCCCCTCTTCGCGGCCCCTTGAAGCATAAGAACGCTCACCTCAAGTCACTCTTTCTATTTTTTCCACCTTGTTTCTTTGTCCTAATTATATTCTTTTTTTTTCTCTCCCTCTCTTTTTCTCTCACACTTTCTCACACTCCCATCTTCATCCCTCCACCACCACAATGAAGGTTTCCCAGATCTCGCTTCTGTCTACCCTTCTGGGCGCGGCTTCGGCTGCCGTCGTCAAGCACGACGCCCGGGACATGACCACGTCCTGTGTTCTGACCACCGTGCTGCCCACCCGCACCATCACCACCCTGCACTCGCCCACCTACCTGAGCGGGCCGCCGGGCAGTGGTTCGGGCAGTGGCAGCGGTTCTGGCTCTGGCTCTGGCAGCGGCTCTGGCTCCGGCTCTGGCAGCGGTTCCGGCTCCGGCTCCGGCTCCGGCTCCGGCTCCGCCCCCAGCGTCGTCAACATCTACGTCTACGAGGTCGTCTACCAGGAGTTCTGCGCCACCGGCCTCGCCGACACCACCTACACCGTCACCAAGACCTGCGACGCCGCCCCCTGCACCTGCACCAACACCAAGGCCATGCCCACCGACTTCACCACCGTCGTCGTCTCCTGCCTTGACTGCGGCGCCACCCCCATCACCGCCACCCTCACCTGCCCTACCGCCTACGCCTCGGCCTACGCCACGGCCAGCGCCTACGCCACCGCCTACGCCGCCGCCGGCTCGTCGTGCGCCGCCGCTGCTGCCGCGGCTGCCGCGACGGCTGCCGGTGCTGCCGGTGCCGGTGCCGGTGCTGCCGCCGGTGCCGGTGCTGCTGCTGGTGCCGGTGCCGCTGCCGGTGCCGGTGCTGCTGCCGGTGCGACTGCCGTCGCTGGTGCTACTGCTGCTGCTGCTGCCACGGCCGGCGCTGCCGCTGGCGCTGCTGCCGGTGCTGGTGCAGGCGCTGCTGCTGGTGCCGGTGCTGGTGCTGGTGCTGGTGCTGCTGCTGGTGCTGGTGCTGCTGCTGGTGCCGGCGCCGCCGCTGGTGCTACTGCTGCCGCTGGCGCCACTGCTGCTGCTGCTGCCACCGCTGGTGCGGGTGCTGCTGCCGGCGCTGGTGCTGGTGCTGGTGCTGCCGCTGGTGCGGGTGCTGCTGCCGGCGCTGGCGCTGCCGCCGGCGCTGGTGCTGCTGCTGGCGCTGCCGGCGGCAACGCGTGGGCCGGTGCCGGCGCCACGGCCACGGCCTGGGCCGGCTTCAACTCGTCGTACACGGCGGCCACGGGCGGCGTGCTGCCGTCCTCCAGCGTGGTTGTTGTCAGCGGGGCCGTCCAGCGGGCGTCGTCGCTGCTGAGCACGCTGATGGCGCTGGCGGGTGCGCTGCTGCTGTGAGCGGGGGTTTTTTAAACTCTAATGTCTTTTTTTTCTTTTCTCTTTCTTTCTTTTGTCTCCGCTTTTTTTTGTTACTCTTGGTGTATGGGATCTCAATGGATGGTTTTTGGTGTGCACGTAATGGAAGCATTGAAAAGCATTGCAAGCAGTTTGGTGACGCGTATTGCATATTTGTTGCCTTGTATTTTGATTTCGTACTGTTGTGTTGTGCTGTTGTGCTGTTGTAATTTTTTTTTTTTTTTTTTTTGAAAAAATCCAGGCTCCACCTCGGTCTTGATGTAGTGCGTTCGCTCGCCGTATGTTCTGTGTTAGCATGACTTGACAGAGAAAAGACACAGGATTAATAGCAAATGGAAGAGTACATATATAATTGTTCCCAGTAAATATTATTGGAAAACGTAAGAACAAGATATTGACTCGTAATCATGAAGAATAGTAATAGAAATAATAAGAGAAATAATAAACTGAAGAATAAAACACGAAAAAACAATAATATAAAATATAATTCGTATGATGAAGAAAAATAATGATTAAAACAAAACAAAAACAAAATAAAATAAAATAAAAACCATGGAAAATAAGAATAAATTCTGTCATAGTTAAACAATTATATTGATACAGTTACTATGTTGATCAATAAAATATAAAGGCACGGCTACAATTAATTCTACAGGCATAGCCAGATAATGTGCATTTTAATATTCTGTATTGTTTTTTATCCTTTTTATTATTTCCCCCAGTTTGCATATTTTTCTGTTTTGTTTTAGCAATTAAAACTACGAGAACTCAGTACAACAGAAACAGTGAAAGAAAACAACGCATCCCCTGTTCTTTGGCACGCCGTCAAGTCTCCTCACAAACGTCCACTGTGTCCACTGCGTCCGCTGCGACCACTCTGACTCTGTCCGCTCTGGCCGTGACCACTGCGTCCACTGTGACTGCTCCGCCCAGTATGACTCTGTCCACTGTGGCTGTGCCCGCCCTGGCTCTGTCCGCTCTGACTATGACTGCTCCGTCCACTATGACTCTGTCCAGTATGACTCTGTCCACTCTGACTCCGTCCACTATGGCTCTGTCCAGTATGGCCCTGTCCACCCTGGCTCTGTCCACTGTGGCTATGCCCACTCTGACTGCGTCCAGCATGGCTGTGCCCACCCTGACTCTGTCCAGTACGACTGTGTCCGCTCCGAGCACTCTGTCCGCTGTGTCCAGTCCGTGCACTATGCACACTCTGTGCAGCCTGCCCAACCGGTGCGCTCTGCACGCTCCGTGCACTATGCACACTCTTTGCAGACTGCACACTCTGTGAGATATGCCCACTGCGAGCACTCTGTCCACTGCGAGCACTCTGCACACTGCGTGCAGTCTGAGAACTCTGCACACTCTGTCGGCCCAGGACACTCCCACCTAGAGCACTCTGTCCACTCCGCACACTCTGTCCGCCCAGGACACTCTGCCCCAGCACGCTCTGCCCCAGCACACTCTGCCCCAGCACGCTCTGCCCACCCTGCAACCCCCGTCCACTGACGCCGCTCCACCCGCTCAGCACGCTCTGCCCGCTCCCTACCTGTCCGCCGCCGATGGAGTGCGCCGTCGAGCCGGATGTCGGAATGAACGGCGGCTGGCCCTCGCCCGAGCACGACTGGCACAGCGAGTGCACCTTGTGGTCGACGTCTTCGTAGTGGCTCTCGCACAGGTCCCTCTTGCGCAGGTCGTCGTTGTGGCACTGGCGGAGCATCTTGTCCGTCGTGGTGTGGCCACAGGCGTAGACGTAGTTGAGGACGATGAGGGTGCACATGATGATAAAGTGTCTGGATTGTGTTGAATGGCTTTTGATGAGTGTCCAGTTCGACAGATTTATACAGGAGCAATGCAGTGAGTCAGTGAGGTGATGCAAGTGTTTGATTATCCTTTTATATCCTATTTATTCGTTTCATCGTGAACTGCCTAGAACTTGGCCCGCACCCGCCATCCAACGGCCAGGACGCGCGCCGCCGCGTAGCACACCAGCGCCAGCGCATACGACACGCCGGAAAAGGCAATGAGGCCGGTCCAGCCGGCGGCGGAGCCCTGGCCGCCGTGGCCGGTGCCGAGGATGGCGCCGCCGATGGGGACGCTGCTGAGGGTGCCGAAGCTGGCGACCATCATGGCGGTGGCGTAGTAGCGGCCGTACTCGCCCGGGGCGCACAGCTGGCCGAGGCAGACGGCGATGAGGCCGAGGTTGCTGCCGCTGGCGAAGCCGAAGAGCACGGCAAAGGCGCGCAGGACGGCGTGGCTGTCGCCGGCGGGCAGCCAGACGCCGAGGACGGTGGCGGCGCTGAGGGCGATGGTCAGGACGATGACGTTGAAGCGGCCGATGCGGTCGGCGAGCAGGCCGGGCAGGAAGCGGCCGAGCACGGAGCCGGCGTTGAGCAGGGCGAGCAGGGTGTAGGCCTGGTCGGCGGACTGGCCGTGGGCGGTGGCGTAGGAGACGATGAAGGTGACGGGGACGAAGATGCCCCATTCCATGAAGAAGACGCCGGCGGCGGCGACGGCGTAGCGGGGGTCGCGGAAGATGGAGAAGTCGGGGCCGACGGAGGCGAGGCGGCGGAGGAGGGATTTCGGGGGGGTGGTGGTGGTGTCGTCGCCGGCCGGGGCCGATGCACGCTCGACCTCGGCAGCCCGTTCGGCCTCGGCCGCCTCGACGACGCCCGGCAGCGGCAGGCGCGTGCGCAGCCACAGGTTGGCCGGCACGGTCAGGGCCAGCAGGATGAAGCCGAGGATGCGGGTGCTCCAGGCGAAGCCGAGGCGCGGCAGCAGCTTCTGCAGCAGGATGGGGAAGACGATGCCGCCGACGCCGCCGGAGGTGGTGGCGATGCCGGTGGCCAGGCCGCGGCGGGCGTTGAAGAAGTGGGCGATGCAGGCGTAGGCGGGCGTGTTGAGCAGGGCGCCGCCGAGGCCGCCGAGCACGCTGTAGCAGAGCAGGATCTGGTAGTAGCGGGTGCAGAGGCCGAGCAGCAGGATGCTGGCGACGACGAGCGCGCTGCCGGCGGCGACGAGCGCGCGCGGGCCGTAGCGGTCGAAGACGGGGCCGACCTGGATGCCGACGAAGAAGACGCAGAAGAGGTACAGGCTGAAGATCCAGCCGATCTCGGACGCCGAGTACGCGGCCAGCTGGTGCGTCGCGAACCACGACTCGAAGACGGCGGCCGTGTTGATGATGCCAAAGACGCACAGCATGGCGCAGAACGACGCAAACACGACCAGCCACGCCTGGCGGCCGCCCTCGGGGAAGGAGAAGGGGGAGTCGGGGGGGGCGGGGGAGCCGGGGGAGTCGTGCTCACTGGTGGTGGTGGCGGTGGTGGTGATGGTGGCCGGCAACGGCTGCGGCGCCGGTGGAATGTGCGCGGCCGCGCCGGCGCCGTAGTACGACGACGCCGTGCGGGCCAGGGCCAGGCGCGTGGGCGCCGGCGGCGACGGCAGCTTGGGCAGGGGGGCCGTCTTGGCGCGCGCGAGGGCGTCGTCGTCGTCGGCGGCGACATCCTCGACCTGTTCGACGTCGTTTTTCGTCGCATGCGGCACAGCACCCGCCACCAGGCCGGCGTCGCTGGCGTCCCCGCTGCTGCGGCGGCTCACGGCGCCATCGTCGTGGTGGTACGACTGCAGCGAGTGCAGCGACGCAGCGACGGACGGCGCGTGGGCGTCGCGGAAGGGGTTGACTTTGTCGGCAGAGGCGCCGTCGACGTTGGGCGAAGTCGAAGGGGTGGTGGCGGTGGCGGCGGCGGTGGCGGCGGCAGCGGCCGCGGCCTGGTTGTTTAGGCAGGTGTCCTCTGCATAAGACGATGCGGGCGAGGTCATTCGCGAGTGTAAGTGAATATCAGGGGAGGATAGAATATCAGATGAGGATAGAAGAAAGTGTTTGATTTGTCTGTGTCTGTGTCTGTGTCTGTCTGTGTCTGTCTACCTTGAACGGCTGCAGCACGGAGCGGGAGACGCCCTTTATGTCGTCTGTGCTTCGGCTGGCATCGGTGACGTTGTGCAAAGCTTTTTTCTTATTTTCCTTCTTTTTCCTTCTTTTTTTCCTGCCTACTGATCCATGACGAAATCCCCTGGAAATGCCTCCCACAGCCACAGCAGCAAGCGCTCTGAAAATCCCTGGAAATGCCCTGAAAATCCCTGAAAGGCCCTGAATTGCCCTGAAAGGCCCTGAAATTAGGCCCAAAATTCACCCTCCGAGCTAGGCCTTCGGCGACCTCCGCCAGCAAAAAAACGGCTGCCTAGCGCCCAGTCGCGCTGTTACGAAATCGCCCAGCGGCCCTGTGCCCGCTGCGACGCTGCGAACGGCCTAGAAGCCCGGAGAAGGCACCGCAGGGGCACCCCGTTCCTCCACTTTCCCCGGATTTGGCGGTCGGCTGCGTCTGCCGGGGCGCGCTGTCACGTCGCGTGCGCGCTGGCCAAGGGATGTCAGGGTGCAGGGTGCAAGGTGCAGGGTGCAGGGGTGCATCGATCGATTGCATTCCTGAGCCTGAACTGCCCTGCGATCGATCGTTGGGCGGCATCCCTTGCTTGGCGGACAGACGTCACAGCCCAGCTGGTGGCTGGGACAGCGGCAGCGACACGTCCTGGACCACCTGCGGCTGCTGCTGCGGCTGATGCTGCGGTTGCTGCTGCTCGGCCTTCAGCTTGGCTGCCTGCTCGCGCGCCTCGCGCTCCTCGCGCAGCAGCCGCAGCCGGCGCAGCACGAGCAGGCTGCCGACGACCAGGGCGGTGGCGCTGCACAGGAAGAAGCCAAAGAGGAAGATGGCGATGGGGTCCATGGCGGTGGTGCCGGGGACGGCGGTGTTGGTGGGGATGTACATTGTGTGGTGGTGGTGGTGGTTGTGATGCGATATGATGGTGATGCGATATGATTGAGATGTCAAAGGATGAGATACAAGACGACCAGAGAGAACGACTCTTATACTCTCCGACGCAAAGGATTGACATTGTCTGCAATGCTTTGGCGTCGCCGATTGAAGTCGTCCAATGTGCATCACGGACAATGGTAAGTCGTGCATTGAAGCATCGTGGAATTAGCTGAGCAAAGCAACTGTGTAGTCGAGAAAAGCAACAGTGGAATAGTCGAGAAAGCAACCGTGGAACAGTCAAGAAAGCAACCGTGGAACAGTCAAGAAAGCAACCGTGGAACAGTCAAGAAAGCAACCGTGGAATTAGTTAACCAACAAAAGCAACAAGTGGTATCGACTTCTTCGTCTCTGCCCCCCCTACTTCGGCATCTGCATCCCCGGCTGCGCCTGGTACCCCTGCGTCAGCGCCGCCGCACCGCCCGTGCGCACCTTGACCTCCTTGTCCTGCTGGATGAGCGCGCAGCACGGGCACCAGTACGTCGCGCAGCAGTCCTCGGTGCCGCTGCCGGCGATGCCGTAGCGCTCGCGGATCTCGCTGCGCCGCAGCATGACAAAGATCCAGCCGCAGCCGGTGACGGCCTGCACGGCGCACAGGATCAGGCAGTCGGCGTTGAGCGCGTCGGCCGTCTCCATCGACGGGTCGCGCATGCGGTCGGACGTGCGGCCGAGGACTGGAATTAGCTGCGTGCCAGGAACAAGATGGAGGAGGGGACTCACGAATGCACGGCAGAAACGTCCCCAGCAGACACGTGTCGCACGGCGAGCAGTCCAGCAGGCTGCTCTGCCACGCCGGCCCGCGCGCCACGTCGGTCACCTGCATCGGCGCCGGCGCCTGGTACGGGGTCGTCGCGGGCACGCCGCGGTCCTGCGGCGGCGGCTGCTGCTGGTACTGGGCGGGCTGGGCGGGCTGGGCGTGCTGGGCGTGCTGGGCGTAGTGGGCGGGCTGGGGCTGCTGGTATTGTGCGGGCTGGGCGTACTGGGCTGGCTGCTGGTACTGGGCTGGCTGGGCGTACTGTGCGGGCTGGGCATACTGTGCTGGCTGGGCATACTGTGCTGGCTGGCCATACTGGCCCTGCTGGGCATACTGGCCCTGCTGGTAGGCCTGGTCAGGCTGGGCGTAGGCCTGGGGCGGCGACGAGTACTGCGGTGGTGCCTTGTCCATGGTGAAGATGGGGAAAGAGAGAGAAAGAGAGAGAAAGACAGAGAAGGAAGAGAAAAAGAGAGAAAAGGGAGAAAAAAAGAGAAAAAAAGAGAAAGAAGAATTAAGATAAGCAAAGTGCAGAAACACAATCACAAACAAATGATGCTGCGCCTCGAATACGAGCCATACGATCCATACGAGCCATTCAATCGCCCAGACGCGCTCCACCGCCTGAATCCTGCCAGACTAGGGGCAGGGCGTTCTCAGCCGCAAGATCCTACGCCGTTGCACAAGCCGTGGCATTCATGACCCGGCATTCTCGACGGCCTCAGCATTCTCAACCAGCTCGCCTGCCCGCGCATCCTCCCGCACCACGACCCTGCTCAGGATCGTAAAGTCGGGCTCGACCGTCTTGCCGCGCAGCGTGCGGGCGGCCGGGGCCGTCGCGTCCGTGACGAAGCCGTGCCGCTGGTAGAAGCGCAGCGCGCGCGTGTTGGACAGGAAGCACGTCAGCATCACCTTGGCGACGGGCGGCATGTTGTGGGCGACGACGGCGTGGAAGCCGAGCAGCAGCGCGCCGAGGCCGGTTCTGGAATTAGCAAGACTCACGATGGCAAAAAAAAGAGAAGAACGCACCCCTGCAGCTCCGGCTTCAGGTGGATTTCGTAGCAGTAGACGACCGGCTCGCCCGCCTCGAACGTCGGCATGAGCGACGTGAAGCCGCGGATGCTGTCGTCGTCGTCGTCGTCGTCGCCGTCCTCCCGCACCACAATGTACCGCAGCTCCGGCTCCTGCATCTCGCGCTGCTTGTCTGCCGGCCGCCACCGCAGCACCGACGCGCTGTAGTCGGCGCGGCTCGTCTCCTCGACCAGGTCGAAGCACGCCTGCCGCGCCGCCGCGCCCAGCCGCGCCGCGCCCACCAGCGCCAGCCGGTACGCCGCGCCCGTGCGCGGGTGCGTCCAGCGCGGCGTCCACGGCGGCAGCCCGGGCGCGCCGGGCGCCAGGAACGCGTCGACAAAGGCCGCGTCCGGCAGCGCGTTGGCCGCGTCGATGGCCGCGCTGGCCGCGCGCCGGCGGCGTTTGGCCATGGGGGGGGGGAGACGGACAAGACTGAAAGAACAGAAAGGACAGAAAAGACAGAAAAAAAGACGAGAACCGACCGCGGAGGAGTGTCGATGCAGCGATGCACCGTTTCCCGGCAGAAGCCAAAAGTGGAGACAGTGCCCAAAGAGGCGAATCACGACGCCGAATGGCGCCGAAAATCGATCCTGCACCTCGACACAGTCGGCGCCCGCCTCTCTCCCCGCAGCCACACCTCTTGCCGTCCCTTCCTATGCCCCTCCGCCCGGGAGCCCGTCTGCTGCCGCGGCCCGCTGCCCTCAGGACCTTTGCCACCGGGCCGACGGGCGCCGGCCGCCGGCCCGCCCGGCGCGGCGACGGCGAGCCGCTGAGTCTCGAGCATGTGCGTCGCCATTCTGGCTCAAGAGTTACCCTTCTGACCACCAGTTCCTCCAACGCGGACGCGCCCTCGCCCTGTACCGCACCGTCGTGCGCGGCACGCAGCGCATCAGCGACCCGGTCACCCGCGCCGAGACCCGGCGCTTTGCGCGCGACGAGTTTGAGCGCCACCGCGGCGTGACGGACCTGGTGCGTGTCCAGACCGGAGTCGTTTGCTGTGCCTGCCTGCCTGCTAACCCGCAGTCCCACATTCGCTACCTCATCTCGACGGGCAAGACCGAGTGGGAGGCCATGGAGCGGTACATTGGAGGGATGTAGCGTAAGAAGAAAGCATATGACAAGAAAACCAACCATTACCAACCATTGGCACCATTGGCAAGCGAAGAAGAAAACAACGATACGAGCAGTGAGAAACGAAACGAAAGAACGCCTGCACGGCCACGCTTCTTGGACATGTTTATTTGCCTGCCAGAGCAGGATGGAAGAGCGCTGCTCTCCCGGCCTTGATCTATCGCACACACACGTACAACGAGCGTTTGCTCTTCCGTCCCTCTGCCCTGATCCTCACGGATCCTCTCGGCTCCTCTCTGCTCCCCTCACCCTTGCCGCTGCTTGTGCCGCGGGTTCGCCGGGCAGATCACGTAGAGGTAGCCGTTCTGCCGCTTGTTGCGCTTGCGCCGGACAATCTGAGGGGTTAGCGGGGTCCAGGCCTGCAACGAGAGCAGCACAATCCTCACCTTGCAGTGCTCGCACCGCTTCTTGATCGAGCTCTGCACCTTCATGCCGCGCGTCTGCTGCTGGCCGTGGGCGTGAGCGTGGGCGTGCTGGCACTGTGAGGCCGCTGGCCGGGAGGCCGCCGGGAGGAGACTGCTGCTGGCGGAGAAGACGGGAGCAGCGCTGACGCGGCTGCTCTGCGAGAAGACTCGTTGTTGCTGCTGCTGCTGCTGCTGCAGTTGCAGTTGCTGCAGTGGTGCTTGCGCAGCACGAAGAGTCGGCACCGCGACGCCGGTGCTGCGCGCAGCCGCGGTCGCTGCTGGCGACAGCAGCAACCGCGACATCCGCAGAGAGAGAGACATGTTGGGGGCGGCGGACGGAGGATGGACTGAGAGCAGAGGTGCGTGGTCGGAAGCCGAACGTCTCGCGATTTTGCTTTTTTTAGCCTCTGGGCGACGACGGTGGCGGCGGAACGGGGCGGGTATCATCCTCCGTTACGTCACGTGCCTGTCCAAACGGAGTTTGCGGGAAAACGGACCAGGGCACGGCGTTCAGGTACCACTCATTGACGACCATTGACCAAGAGATCGGCTTGCTCTCTTTTTCTGCAAGCAGCTCTTCCGCAGCACCTGCTCTCGCAGCCCGCCCGGCCATTTTCACGACCCTCGCGTCGCGCCTGCCTGCCTGCCCGCAGGGCCCAGGCGGCGCCTCGGCAACCACATGTTCCGGCTGGGCACACCACAAACGGCGACTCCACCGCCTCCGTCGCACCACTTGGGGCCATTGGCCGCCAGACCACCACCCCAGCACCACCGACACCGCAGACACCGCAGACACCGCCGACACCGCCGACACCACGCCTGTTTGTCTCGCAGCCGACTCGCCTGTGTGCCGTCCTCTCTCTGTCCTAGAGTTCTCTGAACAATATACTTTGGAGCTGCGGAACGCCGCCTCCTCCCGACACCCCAGTTCCCTCGACCTCGTCCTCCACCGCCCCCATGGGTTTCGCCTCCATCACCACCGTCGCCGAGACGCTCGCCCACCCCGCGTACTCGGATGCCACCTGGACGCTGCTGCCCACGCGCCGCGGCCGCCTGCCCGTGGCCGCCGGCCGCGGCGGGCCCTTCCACGTCGGCTGGGAGATCCACGGCGAGGGGCCGATTCGCATTTGCGTGCGTTCTCTTCTCTCCCTCTTTTCTTGCCCTCCTTCCCTCTGACTCTTCAGTTCATCATGGGCCTCGGCTCCTTCAAGACGGCCTGGCAGCGCCAGACGCTCTACTTTGGCCACGAGCGGTACAAGGAGTACTCCGTCCTGCTGATCGACAACCGCGGCATGGGCGACTCGGACGTCCCGCTCATGCGCTACTCGACCAGCGACATGGCCCGCGACACGCTCGAGGTCCTCGAGCACGTCGGCTTTGTCGAGAAGGGGGCGCTTGCGGCGGCGACAGAACCCGCAACCGCCGACGCCCCCGCCGAACCCCTCCCCGGCCCCCGCCCCGTGCACGTCGTCGGCGTGTCCATGGGCGGCATGATTGCCCAGGAGCTGGCGTGCCTGGTGCCCGGCCAGATCGCGTCCCTGGCGCTGTGTTGCACCGCCGCCGTCATGGAGAACACGTCGCCGACCATCTGGGAGAACCTGGCCAGCCGCGCGGCGCTGCTGATCCCCAAGGGCGTCGAGGCCAGCGTCCAGGGCACCGCCGGCCGCATCTTTGCGCCCGACTGGCTGCCGCTGCCCGACGACGTGCAGCTGCCCGCGCGCGGCACGCACCTGGTCGGGCCGCCGCAGCCGGGGCGGTTCACGCGGCTCAAGACGCTGCCCGAGACAAAGCCCCTGTCCGCCGAGCAGGCCGCCGCCGCCGCCGCCGACCCGGCCACGCCCTGGTACGGCCGCTTCGACAGCAACTACCAGCGCTTCGTCGCGCAGGAGATGCACAAGCGCCACGACGCGCGCTTCACGACGCGCGGCTTCCTGCTGCAGCTCATCGCCTGCGGCTGGCACCGCAAGAGCCCCGCCCAGCTCGCCGCCATGGCCGACGCCGTCGGCCGCGCCCGCCTGCTCGTCATGCACGGCACCGCCGACAACATGATCTCGCTGCCCCACGGCCGCAAGCTCATCGAGCACCTCCAGCCGCGCCGCGCCTGCGTCGTCGACGGCATGGGCCACGCCCCCATGGTCGAGCGCTACGCCTGGTTCCACAGCACGCTCGAGGAGCTGTTCCGCGACGGCGAGAAGCTGGCGGGGCGCGGCTGAAGGCGGAGCGCGCGTTGCTTTGTATGATCACGATCCGTAGACGTTTGTTTGGTTTTTGTTTTTGGCTTGTTTTGTTTTAATTGTATTTTTTTTTTTCTTCTTTTTCTCCTCCTGGGGTAAACTTGCATCTCTACCCCCCCCCCCCCCTACATCATCGTGAACCCAATCCCGCTCAGCGTCTCCTCGTCCAGCTCGTTGTCGCGGTCGACGCCGCCTGCGATCGGCTGCGCCCGGTAGTTGAACAGGTAGTAGTGCAGCTGGCCGTCGCCGCGGCCAAACTTCTGCTGCTCGAGGAAGAGCGCGTTGTCCATGATCGACAGCCCGTTGAACACGTCGAAGCGCTCGCGCTTGGCCAGGATCAGCGCGTCGTACACCAGCTCGTTGAGCCGCGTCTTGAGCGCCGGCTTGTCCAGCGGCGTCGTCAGGCCCGCCGTCGTCGCGTAGTAGAACAGGTACGCCGCGCGGATCACGTCGTGGGCCGGGTGGTTGATGACGGACGAGTCGAGCCCGTAGAACGAGAACATGTCGGTGATGGTTTTTTTGTCGTCCTGGTTGTCAGCTGGAGACCATAAGAAAAAAGAAAAAAAATAGAGAGGCGAGCGAGAACGCACCTCCACCACGTAGGTGTACACCACCTGCTCCCCCCCCGGCGGCGTCTTGTTCAGCAGCCAGTGCTCGACCTCCGCCTCCGTAAACTCCATCGCCATGTCGTAGCGCGCCAGGTACTGCGTCAGCAGGCGCTGCACGGCGCCGATGTCGCGCGCCTCCATGGGCCGCAGGCCGCGCGTGCGCGTCTGCGCGGGCAGCGCGTACTTGCGCACCTGGTACTGCGGCTTGCTGTTGGGCGGCAGCGGGCTGAAGCCCACGTCGTACAGCTTCTGCCAGTCCAGCGACCGGTGGAAGTACCGCGCCGTGCTCACCGGCTTCGGCAGCACCACGCCCGCCGTGTACAGCGCCTGCCACACGCCGCGCAGGTTGCACAGCCGCGTGATCTCCTTGATCAGGATCGGCGCCAGCCGCTTCGACCGCAGCTTCTTGTGGATCACCAGGAAATTCACCTCGGACGCGTGCAGCACCGTGTCGCGCACCCGCAGCTCCAGCGGAATCGCCGAGATGAACGCCACCAGCTTGCGCGACTGCGTCGCCCGCACGCCCACGTGCCATTCCCGGATCCACCCCGGCGACATCATCGCCCACCGCAGAATCTCCCGCGAGTACCGGAACCGGAACATGGCCTCGCTGTCCTCCACAAAGTGTCCCGACAGCAGGTCAAACACCTCCTGCAGCTGCCCGTCGTCCGTCAGGTCCAGCGTGTCCCACTCGAACCCGTCCACCAGCTTTGGCGGCTCCTTGGGCACGTCGTCCACCGTCTGCACCAGGATCGGGCCCTCCTTGAACGTGGCCGCCGGCTTGCTGCTGCTGCTGCCGCTGCCGCTGCCGCTGCTGCTGCCAAAGCCCCCGCCCGTCCCCGGCAGCGCATCGTCGCCCTCCTCCTCGCCAAACTTGGGCACCGGCTGCGTCTGCCAGAACTTGTAGCTGGCCATGTCCTTGACGTTCTTGCGGTTCGCCGCCATGCCCGTCATGATATCCGCAAGGCTCAGCTGCCGCAGCGCCCTCAACGCCGCCTCGCTCGCCGCCGTCGCCTTTGTCGCCGTAGCACCCGCACCTGCTGCGCCAGACGCAACCTCCTGCGCCACTGCCGGGTTCAGATTCAGCAGCTCGGCTGCCTGCGCGGGCGGCAGGCCGGCAAGCGCCTGCTTCAGTCTCGAATCGTCGGCCGCACCGGCCGCCTTGGCCTTGCCCTTCTTCTTCGACGACTTCTTTGCGCCGTCGCTTGCGCCTTGGCTTGCAGATGCCTCCGCTGGTTGTGTTGACGTCTCTGCCTCGCTTTTCTTGCTGCTGTCCGGCGAAGAGGCAGCCGCGGCCTTGTCCTTGGGTTCGTCTGCCATTGCTTCCGTTTGCTGGCGGGGGAGGGGGGGGGAGGGGGGATGGGGGTTGAGAGAGGGGGCGGGGCGTTTCGAAGTCGCGATGCAAACACGGGACGAAGTCGCACGAGAGCACAGGCAAACGAGCTGCACAGTGAAACCGAGACGCAGTCCGAAGACAAGGAAAAATCAAGGTCGAAGAACCTGTGTCAGTCTGCTGTTTGGCGTCGCTGGCAAGAGCTGGGGAAAAAACACCAAGCCGAGTCCTAAAACGGCAACCGCCGTCCCACCGTTTCATTCGCATCACGTGCACCGTCTTCATCGTTGCCTAAAGGAGAGAGCTAGGCAGACTGTCAGACTCGGGTTTCTCGTATTCCCAACTCTCCCCAGCCCATCTTTTCTGCTCATTCTCACGGCCTCATTATGGGGAAAAGCAAGTCTGGTTCGTCAGAGCCGCTTCTGGCGCGCCCTGACGGCGATGCCGTGTCGCTGCACACGCAGAACGGCGACGGCCCCGACGCCGGCGGATCGAGCCGCAGCACCGGCCGCCGCAACGACCTCCTGGGCGACGTCGACGACGACGCCCCCGAGCTGTTTGTTGACGGCGACGACATGCCGCCGCTGTACTCGGACATCTCGCCCGCGGCCCCGGCCGTGCTGGCCGGCATGGACGTTGCGCCCGAGGAGGCGAACTCGGACGACAACGACGACAACGACGACAACGGCAACACCCACTCCTTCAAGCACATCATGAGCCACACGGTCAAGGGCCCCGGCATGGAGCGCCGCACTTTCATGGACAAGAACCTGGACACGCACGCCGAGCTGCTGCGCGCCAACATTGAGCACTGGGGCCGGCGCCCGCCGCGGCCGTTTGTCCGGCTGCGCGGCACGCACACCGAGACGACCGAGAGCCGCAGCGCCGACGGCAAGACGCGCACCGAGACCAACGAGGTCGTCGACTTTGACGTCCGCGTCGAGCTGACGCCGCTGCTGTACGCCAACGCGCGCCAGCGCACTGCCTGGTGCACCCTGCGCGTCGCCGACAACGCCCAGCGCGTGCGCCGCGGCACCGTCTTTCCCTGCCGTGGGCCGCAGTACGCCCGCCGCACCGACGACCTGGAGGCGGATGCCGAGGCCGGGGCGGCGCCCGCCCGGGAACCCACGCCCGACCTGGCCGAGTGGTGTCGCCGCTACTGCGACCCGGCCGCGCCCGCCCTGCGCGTCTTCCGCCTGAGCCGCCGCATGGTCGGCTTCGACCACGGCAAGGTCCGCACCCACCTCGAGACGCTCGTGCGCCAGACCAACTACCGCGGCCGCCTCGCCGTCTCTTTCCCCACCGACGAGCAGGGCATTGACCTCTACAGCTGCCACGCCATCAACCGCTGGCGCCTCAACCGCTGGATCCGCCTGCTCTTCTTTGTCACCGGCCTCTTCCTCATCGCCTGGCCCGTCCTCTTCTTCATGACCAAGCGCTACGAGGTCGTCTCCTTCGACTGGGCCTTCTCGCGGCCCGTCTTGAACCCCGACTCCTCGCCGACGAACCGCGTCGAGTACGTCAGCCTGTCCGAGGACCAGTGGTACAACCTGTGGGCGCGCGCCATCAGCAAGGCCGTCCTCGACAAGCGCCAGAAGACCCTCGACCAGGAGGACCTGCGCAACGCCGAGGGCGCCCAGCCGACCTTTGAGGCCACCGGCAACAACACCGTCGACGGTGCCCTGAGCTTTGTCCAGGCCGGCCTCAACGCCATGGGCCAGGTCAACCGCCACATCGGATGGGGTGGCGACTGCTGAGGGACCTAGATAGCTGCCTTGTCGTTCATCCTTCTTTTCTTTTTCGTCACATCAGCGGGACTTGCGAACCTCTTTGATTTTCAGTATATCTTTTGTCTCTTTGTTTGTCTAGTCGTTTGCGAACGGGGCTAATTTGTTGTACCTATGAGTTTGAATGAACTAATGACTTTTGATTATCTGGCAATACGTGAGCTCTGCTTGGTCCTATTTCTGCTTGTGGCTTTCGAAAGTGCGTAGGACTTCCAGCGCAACGGGGGCATGCAGCACAACTCTATTGTGCCCTGGTATGGGTTAGATACTTGTTCACATAGCAAGACTGGCGGGAAACTCACCTCCGTGCGGAAACAGCTCCTGGCGAATAAGCGTGTGGCCCTCTTTCCACTCCGTCACAAACGCACCCTCGCCGAGGTGTGCCGTGCGCCCCTCTTTTGCAGAAGTGAACGCCTTGCCAGACGCCTCATCGGCTTTACCGACGAGAGGTGCCACGGCAGCAGCAAAGAGCTTGTCATCTTCCGACCATGGAATGTCCCAGTCATTAGCAGCGTGGATCAGGCTGAGCCGCAGATGACGCTTGGCCCCGCCGTTGTGCACCGCACGGACGAGACCACGCACACGGCTGGCCGTCTCCCACTTCTCGACGACGCGGCCGAGAAACCAGCCGAGCACCCGCGGCCACGACCGGAGGGGCTTCAGAATGGGCAAGCTACCGGCAATAGCGTAGTCGGCCAGCATGTTGGGAAGGCTGCTGAACGCAGAGATCATGATAACACCGGCAAAGTCTACGGCGCGGTCCCTCGCGTAGCGCTCGGCGACAGCGGCTGCCGCAGCACTTCCTAGGCTGTGCCCGAGCAGCACGATCTTGCTGGGAGGCAGTCCGATGGTATCCAAGGCAAAATCAATAGCTGCTGAGGCATCGAGCACCAGGCCTGCCTCGGAGGGCGTTCCGGTGGAGAGGCCAAACCCGCGAAAGTCAATGGCAAGGACGTGGTAGTTGCTTGTGGCGGTAAGCAGGTGGTAGGACTCTGCACGGATGCCACTGGGTATGTGGCCGACGTTCTAGCACAGGTGAGCCTTCTTGGTCTGAAGGTTTGGCATTGTTCGCCCGTTTGCAAGCTCAACTTACACCGTGAACTGGCAGAGTCAGTCTGGAATCTTCATAAATTGGATGGCATGGTGCGTACGGTAAATGATCAACCGAGCATCGGGGTCCTCTTTGAGAATGCGAAACGACTCGGTCGCTTCAAAGTTCTCGCAGAGCCCCGTCGGCTGGACACGCAGCGTCTTCTCGTGCTTGTGGTATGCGGAAAGGGGCAGAATATGCCAGGCGTGGATGGTCTCGCCGTCCTCAGTGGGGATGGTAAAGGGCGTGGCCTGGTTCTCTGGTACGCGTTAACTGTACAGGCCGCCAACAACCGAGTTGCTGCATCACTTACTGGCAAAGCCCCATTGCTGTGGATCGTTGACGTCCTCCCACCAGGGGACCACCTTGTGGGCATAGAGGACGCTGCATCGCGTCAGTTTAGGTAAAGAGACGGGATGAGAAGTCCATCGAAAAAGGGACGAAGATTATGAGACAAAATGACAGAGTAAAGCAGAGAAAAAAAGAATTCATGCAAACTTACTGCCGCTGGACTGTCGCGTTGAGACACATTGTGAGAAAGGTCGCATACAGGACAAAGGGTGCTGCAACCGCCGAGGCAGCAATGTAAAAGAGAGAGTTGCGCATCTCGAAAGAAAGACCCAGGAGCCAAAACCAGCACCTGACACACCAGACAAGCAAACACGGAAGGTCCAGGGGCGGTCGTCGTCCGGAACGGGAAGTCGCCAGGCGCGTTGTCTGCGGAAGGAGCGATGCGGCGTGCGGCCAGCTTGAAAACACGCGGCCCCGCTTTTCCGGTTACGCCGGGTCACACCACGCCAGGTCCGTGAACTGGATGTACGGCGCAGAACAGAGAGATGTATCAGTTCAGATATGTTTCTGATATATTTCCGCTATAATATACATCTACACCATCGCCATCACCATCACCACCACCCCCACTTGCCGTGGTTCTGCGGGGTCTCCCGCGAGAACAGCACGCTCTGGTCGATCCAGGCCACGTTGTTCGGCCGGCCCTCGGGCGTCTGGAAGACGTCGGCCGGGTACCGGTACGGCGCGACCTCGGCGTCGCTCAGTACGAGCGTGACGCCGCCGCTCTCGCGCTCGGCGGTGACGTTGTAGCCCGGGCCGTAGTCCTTCCAGGTGGCCATGAACGTCTGGCTGGAGAAGTGCGTGTCAGAGGTGCCCCAGATGATGTAGCCGGCGGGCTTGATGCTGGCGTCAAAGTACGAGTCCATGAAGATGGAGCGGTGCAGCGAGTTCCACGGGCGGCCCAGGGGGACCTTGCCGGCAATGGCCTGGGCAATGGTGGCGTTGGCGGCGACGACGGCGGTGCGGTCGAGGTAGACGCCGTACTTGTTGGTGAAGGTCGTGTTGGTGCCCTTCCAGGCCGTGATGCCGCCGCCGTAGCTGCGCAGCGACAGGTGCGACTTTTCAATGTACAGCGTGCCGAAGCCGTACAGGAAATCCGTCTGCCCGGCCACGATGGTGTCGTAGAAGTAGGCGTTGCCCAGCTTGCCAATGTAGACCTATACAATCAGTCATGCTCCAACGACAGAGAAACAAACGACGCACCGTATCCTGGTAGCTGTAGAAGCCGCACGAGTAGAAGCCGGCATTGGCCCGGCTGACGCCCACAGCATGCGCCGGGCCGTACGAGTAGGGCACAAACTCGTTGCGGAAGTCAATGTTGTAGGCGCGGAAGTCGGAGCTGCCAAACGGCGTGTTGTCGGGCACGGCGAAGCCCGTCGGCCCGGACCCGGTCAGCGTCGCGTTCAGCGTCGGCCCGACGGTCAGCACGCCGGTGAAGACGTTGTCGGTGAAGAGCGCGTTGTGGTTGGCCGAGTTCCACCACACCTGCACGTCGTTCTGCGCCTGGGAGTTGACGTCGATGTCGGCGTAGAGCTGGCCGCGCGCCGGCCGCTCCGACATGCCGATCAGCGTCAGCGGGCCCGGGCGCGTGACGTTCAGCTGCTCGGTGTAGTTGCCCGGCGCAATCAGGATGTAGGCCGCCGAGTTCTTGTGGCCGGTGGCGTCGATGGCCGCCTGGATCGTCTTGAAGTGCGCGCGCCGGTCCGTCGCCGACACGTACAGCGTGCCGCGCGGGCAGCCGTCGGTCGGGTTGCGCGTCGACTGCTGGCACAGCTTGTAGGTCTGGGCCGGGCCCTGCGGGTCCAGGCCGGCGACGGCCTGCAGCAGGCTCGCGCCAAACACAACGAAAGAGGCAAAACCCAACATTCTGGCCACGGGATCAACACGAGTGCCAAGACAAGATGCAAGATGAGCGGTGTCCCGTCCGGCCCTGCAGACGATGCTCCCCGTGGGGTTGTATAATTATATATTCGCCTCGCAATGCGGCTTCGCTTCGCAACTGTGCCGTCCCAACCTCTCCCATGGCAACCGGCCCCCTGGTCCACGGTGTCGTCCCAACGTCGGAGCACGTCTGCAAGGACACAGAAGCGCAGGAACATTTCAACGCCAACGTCGACGGCTGCTGAGTTTTTCCACCAAGGGCGACCACTACCGGAAAAAGCAGGCATCCCAGGTGACGCAGGTGACCCGGCTCACCGGCCTTTGCAGCCCCGTCGGGTGTCCGGTGCCTGTTCTCCCCGCACATTTTGCCTTTTTTCTCTTTTTTTCCTTATTTTTTTTTCTCCTTTTTTTTTCGGTGAGGGGACCGAAGCTCCTGGGAGCTCCGGAGCTAAGGGCCCTGGGGAGCTATGATGGACAGGGGCCGGCTGCTCTCCCCACAGCGCCACCCAGGGCCACCAGAGAAAAAAAGCGGAGCCTGGCACTGGCTGCGCAGCCTGGGGTATGGGGTATGGGGGGAGTGCTAGACCGGTTCTGGCAATTTCGTATGAGGCGGCGGGGCCCAGGCACCGCGCTCACTGACGGAAAAACTCCCCTCCTTGTGGACCGCCGCTAGCACGGCTCTCGACCCTGCAGGGAGACGCTGCCGATGGGTCATGGCCCGCCACTGCGAGAGACCATGTGTTCGTGGGACGTAGAAGCTAATCGAACCTCGTGCCTGCCTGCCTGCCTGCCTGTCTGCTTGCCTCGGCGAACGGCAGGGATGCCGTCTTCCGGGGCCTTGGCGGGACGGTTATCCTGCTTTATAAAGGCGCCGCACGGCTGGTGCGGTGTGCCGGTGCTGGCGAGCGATCGACATCCCGCCGCATTGTCTTGCCTTTTCGCACCGCAGCCATGGTCCAGTCGCTCGTGTCTCTCCTGTCCCTCGCCAGCCTGGCGGCTTCGGCCGCCGCCGCCGCCGTCTCCGGCTCCCACGGCGGCAGCAGCCACGGCGGCAAGCCCGTCCTCGCGCGGCCGCCCATCCACGCCTGGCCGCTGCACCCGGGCAAGCCGCACGCCGTGTCGCCGGGGCGCAACCGGTACTGCCATGTCAAGGAGAGCACCACCAGCGACGACGACGCCGCCAACATCCTGGCCGCGTTCAAGAAGTGCAACCACGGCGGCACCGTCGTGCTGGACGGCAACTACACCATCGGCTCGCCGCTGGACCTGACGTTCCTGGACCACGTCGACGTGGCCGTGTCCGGCACCGTCAGCTTCAGCGACGACGTGGACTACTGGGTCGAGAACTCGTTCAAGTACGCGTACCAGGAGTCGTCGTCCTTCCTGCGCCTGGGCGGCAAGGACGTCAACATCTTTGGCGGCGGCGTCGGCGTGCTCAACGGCAACGGCCAGGCGTGGTACGACGCGTTTGCCGCCAACTCGAGCCTGCTGCGGCCCATCCTGCTGCTGATTGACGGCCTGCACGGCGGCTCCATCACCGGCCTGCAGATGATCAACTCGCCCAACGTATGCTTCTCCTTTCTCTCTCTGTCTCGTGTCTGTGCCTTTTCTGACCCAGCAGTGGTTCAACCTCATTGCTAACAGCTCGGATATCATCGTCAGTGATATCCAGATCAGTGTCGGGGTAAGTCGGGTTTTTTTTTTTTTTTTTTTGCTCTGCTGAGGTCGGCCTTTGTCGTAGTCTTTGTGTGCTGACAGCCCAGAGCACCAGCTCCCACCCCGCCAAGAACACGGATGGCTGGGACACGCTCCGGTCCGACTCCATTGTCATCCAGAACAGCATCATCCACAACGGCGACGACTGCGTCTCGTTCAAGCCCAACAGCACCAACATCGTCGTCCAGGGCCTGCAGTGCACCGGCTCGCACGGCATCAGCGTCGGCTCGCTGGGCCAGTACATTGACGAGTTTGACATTGTCGAGAACATCTACGTGCACAACATCACCATGACCAACGCGTCGGACGGCGCCCGCATCAAGGTCTGGCCCGGCATGTACACGCCCTTCCAGCCGACCCTGTCGGGCGGCGGCGGCTCGGGCTACGTGAAGAACATCACGTACGACGGCATGTTCAACACCAACAACGACTGGGCCATTGAGCTCACGCAGTGCTACGGCCAGAAGAACCAGACGCTCTGCGACGAATATCCGGTGAGTCCGGCATCGCGTCTGGCGCGAGTGACGCGCGCAAGCTAACACACGGTGCCTCCAGTCCAACATGACCATCTCGGACGTCGTCTTCAAGAACTTCTGGGGAACCTCCTCGACCAAGTACGACCCCAAGGTCGGCACGCTGGTGTGCAGCAGCCCGGACGTAAGTTTCACTCGGTTTCTTCTGCCTGCGAGAACAATGCTCTAACCACGCCAGAAATGCATCAACATCCGCGCGGAAAACATCACCGTCACGCCCCCGAGCGGCGCGACGGCCAAGTGGGTGTGCACAAACATGGACAACTCGCTGCTGGACATCAACTGCATTGTCTGATGTCTTGTCTGGTGTCTTGTCTGCTAGAGAACACGGTCATAAGGTGGCCTCGCGGCTGCCTGCATCTGTAGTTTTCATTACTTAATTGTTTCTTAATTTCCAAACACGGCTCATCTTGGCGGACTGTAGAGTGAATTGAGGGGAATTGAGGCATGCTGTTCATTGCTGTTGACTGTCGCACATCGCGTAGAGTGACTTTGGAGTCTAGAGCCCCACGGAATTGCCGCGACGCGTATTGTTGGCGTCGCACATCCTGATTGGCCGTATTCAGGAAGCTGACTGTGCGGGACCCACTCTCTGCATTTGCTCTTTCCTCGACTCCATGCTCTCTCTTTAGGGAAGCAATCACCAAAAATCCAGCAGCCAAGTTGGCCAGATCAACCACGTCTCGGCCACTGGCGTCCATTCCCGTTTTCTTTCTATCTTCTCCAACAACACATATCTCGGGAGCCGTCATCGATCCGCGAAACGAAACAAACATACCAGTGCACCTCGGTCTACCGTTCGGCTTTCTCCGTGCGGACGCGGTCTCGCGACAACGCTGCGAAAAAAAACACCACCGAGCTGCGAAACAGAGACATCATCACCATCACGGCCTCTTTTGTTTTTAGTCGGTGAAGAGCGGGGGAGCTCGAGGTTGAGGGACGCGCCCATCGGCGCCGTGAGCCAACCGGCGAGCGCACCTCCTCGACACGAGAGAGGGGCGGCGAGAGCAAAAGACGACGAGGACATCTGGGCTCGAGGCCTACGAGCACGAGAACAGAGAGGGGAACTCACCATATAAAAAAGACGGCCCAAGGACTGGCACGCAATGGAGCGAAAGCGCAAGCTTCCGCCTCGCGCCGCTGCGCGCATCGAGCAGGCCGCAAAGCGCAGGACCTCGACACCGCCCGCCGACTCCAACGCCAGTACGCGGTCAGCCACGCCGGCCACAAGCACAGGTGGTGGTGATGAAAGTGCTGCGAAGAAGACGACGCCCACGCAGAACCAGCTGCCCAGGGCGGTGCAGCCCGGCAAGCCGCTCCCAACCGTCGACAAGGCCCAACCACCCGATCTCCCGGTTGCCGACTACCAGACCGTGCAGGAAAGGTAATATATCTGTTCTCCATTTCTGCTTCTTTTGCTTTTTGCCTAACATATCCAGCGGCGTGCTCTCCGAGTCTCTGGTCCGGTCGCGCCAGCGATGGCTCAACGAGGGCATCTTCGAGAAGTACTGGTCCAAGCCGTCCAAGCGCCGTGGCGTCGCCGTCGACGACCCGAAAAATCCTCCCAAGGACTCGATGGTGAAAATCGGCCAGGCCACGCTCATTGTCGAACCACACACCTTTGATGTCACCTTCTACGGCGTCAAGGACCCCAAGCCCGCACCCGCCCTGCCGGCCAATCGCCCGATCCTGATGTACGGCCCTTCACGTGGCATGATGCCCCCGCCCCCTCCTCCATCGATGCCGGCCACGCCCGTGTCTGCAAGACCGGACCTTTCGCGACCACCCACGCCGCAGTTTCCGACCCAGAGTCCCGTGCCGTTGCCGGCTGCCCCCGTGGGCCCCGTCGCGACACCCCAACAACCGCCTCCTGCCCCCCCCCAAGCCACACAACCACCACCACCCGTGTCGGAGCCCGTGCCAGCAAGAGCAGAAACGCCGTTGCAGGCGCCTACAGCAGCAGCAGCCCCTACGACACCTTCGGGGGCACTACCAACACAAACCCCTCCATCTTGCAAAGCCGCCTTGCAAACACTGCCTACGATTCCGGTTCGGGCACCAACACCATCGGCAGGACCTGCCCCTGTTGTCAAACAAGAGCAACCCCAAGGACCCCCGCCGACACAACCCCTCGCTCCGGTGCCGCCTGTCGTCACCGCAGTCCCTCCTGTGGGGGCTGTCGGCCAAGCTCGGCCAGTTGGCGTGCCGACGCCCGCAGCGAAGCCTCCTATGGCAGCTGCACCAAAGCCGGGACCATCTCCGTTGACGACGCCTTCGCCTTCAATGGCACCCGGCCGGCCGCCATCCATATCCGTGCCTGCGGCAGGGAGCAATCCATCCACGCCGGCAAGGCCGCCCAACGCACCCAGTCCCAGTCCTCCTCCTGCGCGAGAAGAGGGCGACTCCATTGTCTATGTGCTAGCCGAGAAAGCCTCGTTCGACCCATCACTTAGAGATTTGATGAAGCGCGTGGCGAGTGGCAGCGCAACGAAAGAAGACCTCGACCGGTTTCAAACGATCATCGACCAGATCACGGCGGAAAAGGCGCGAGCGGCCGCAGCGGCGGCGCCGTCCACACATGCGGCGCTTCCCACGGCGCACCAGCTGTTTGTCGACGGCCGAACCGTGCACTTCTTCGCCGAAGAGGTGCGCATCATTTTGGACATTGTCCTCCGGGGCAACCCGTTGCAGCGGTCGTACGATCTGCAGCCCCCGGCAGGCAGTGACCCGCTCATTGTTGAGCTGGTGAAGATGGCCCTGGATGACAAGCGTGTGCGGGACCTGGTTTTCCGCATTGGCGAGAACCGGGCCCTGCCCACGGATCCCTCGGACCTCAAGGTCATTCTCGAGGCCTGCAAGACACAGGTCGCACAGGTGCAACTGCAAAGACAAAAACAACTGCAAATACAACAGCCGCCTGCTGCGGCCGGCATGCCGGTGGCTGGGATGAACGGTGTGGCAGCGCCAGGGAACACGCAGGCTGGTGGTGGTTTCCCAGCTCCTGCCTCGGCAGCAGACGGGACGCGCGTGTTGCAAATGGCGCCAACGGGGCCGGGGACGGGTATGCTGGTGGCGGCCCCAGGGAAGCCAACGCATAACAACAATCATCACCACCACCAGCACCACCAAGGGGCGCAGGCGCTGCGCTCCAAGGGCCCGCCGCCGGCGCCGCGGATGGAGCTGTCGGCGGTGGTGCTGGAGTTCTCGGGCGGGACGGGCGACCGGTACCTGTTCCCGCGATTCAGCATCCTGGAGTTTACCAAGTCGCAGCAGGGCGAGCCGGAGGTGGTGGCGTCGTTCCTGCTGGTGCGCAAGGGCAGCGCGTCCGAGTACGGCGGCGACCCGGACCTGGACTACTACCAGCCGATCACGGTGCGGATCCGGGTGGCAGCGGCGACGCCGCAGCAGCAGCAAGGCAACCACAAGGTGCTGGATGCGCTGGCGCGCGTGGTAGCGCCGGCAGACGAGGTGCGACGTTACATGGACAACATTATGAGCACGATGACGCGGGCCGAGTACCTGCTGCTGGCGATGCGGCTGCCGCGGCGGGAGCAACGGGCAGCGGGCGCAGATGGCGCGACAGACAGCGAGGGCGCCGAGAAGGGCACCGAGAAGGGCGCGGAGAAAGAAAAGCGGCACCAGACGCCGCGTGGGGCGAGCAGCAGCAGCAGCAGTGGCAGCAACGGCGGCAGCGGCAGCAGCTACACGGTGGCCCAGCCGCAGCCGATGAAGGGCGTGCTGTGGACGGCAACGGCGGCGGCGGCCGCCACACCGCGGCAGCGGGCGGTGCAGCGCATTGTGGAGGAGGACCAGCAGTACCAGAACTTTATCTCGGGCCTGGTCCCCAAGGAGGTGGACAGCTAGTGCGGCTGTCGGGCAAGATTTTTTTTCTTCTTCTTCCATTTTTTTTTTTTTTTGTTTATTTGTCACGTTACAAGCCATGATGGTCTGATGCTGTTCCTTTCTTTTGTCATTTGGTTTTCCGCCGACGCTATTTCCGGCCGTGTACTCTATGTTGGAGGAGTTATGCTTTCAAAACAGTCTTTCTATGTGCACTGTGTTTCTGTCTGCTTTCGTGCTTGCGCTCACGGCTCGGCCGGGCGCGCGTGGTCGGCGTGGGCCGTGGCCGGCTGGGCAAAGACGTCGACCTTTGTGGTCTGGAACCGGCGGGCGTGGACGCCGAGGGCAAAGAGGCGGTCGATCTCGGCAAACGACAGGTTGGCGGGCTCGGGCACGCGGCACCAGGTGTAGACGATGCAGAGGGAGCAGGTGGCGGCCCAGAAGAAGCTGGCGAAGTTGCCCCAGTTCCAGGCGGCGGTGCTGACCATGTAGGGGGTGACGACGTTGCAGAGGATGCCGACGACGAGGCTGGGGGTGGGAGGGGGAGTCAGACCAAAGCGTGTGGGGGAAAAAAGGGGGGGGGGGGGGCGCACTAGAGAGCCCTGCCCAGGGCCATGGTCTTAGTGAGCAGGCGGCGCGACGGGATCTCGGCGGCGAGCGAGAAGCAGGCGGTGCCGATGGACAGCTGGTAGACGAGGGCCCAGCACAGCAGCAGGCAGCCGGTGGCGAGCGAGGCCGGGGCGCGGCGGGCGGCGGGCACGAGGCCGAGGAAGCCGAGGACGACGAGGATGGCGGCGAGGCCGGCGAGGCCGGCGAGGTAGAGGGTGCGGCGGCCGGCGCCGGCGCGGGTCAGGGCCCAGACGGCGGCGACGCCGGCGATGTTGAAGGCGTACTGGCCGAGGGCGAAGCCAAAGGCGCGCTCGGGGGCGAGGCCGGCCTGGGTGAGGAAGTAGGTGGAGAAGCCGCTGAAGGCGTTGCCGCTGAGGTTCTGGATGGCCCAGGCGGCGGCGACGATCTCGGTGCGGCGGCGGTTGGGGCCGCGGAAGCAGGCGCGGAAGCCGGTGGGGTCGCGGCCGGGGGGGGCGGCCGGGTCGTCACCGGCGGCGGCGGCGTCTTCCAGGGCGACGGTGTGCTGCATCATGGCAATGGTGGCGTCGACGTCGATGAGGAGGGGGTCGTCGGCGTCGGGCCGGACCAGGCTGCGCAGGGAGGCCTTGGCGTCGTCGGGCCAGCCGTGGCGCACCAGCCACCAGGGCGACTCGGGCATGTAGCAGATGCCGGCGGCCAGCGGCAGGGGCCACAGCCACTGCAGGGCAAAGGGCACGCGGTAGGCGCCGGCGCCGGCGCGGTGCAGCATGGCGCGGACGACGGCGACGCCGAGCAGGTGGCCGATGCCCCAGCAGGCGTTGATGTACGTGGTCAGGTAGGCGCGCAGGGCGCGCGGGGCGACCTCGACGGCGTACACGACGGTCAGGGCCTGGAAGACGCCCCAGGGCAGGCCGCACAGCAGCTCGGCGAGCACGAGGACGCCGGCGGTGCCGGCCAGGTAGAAGAGCGCGAGCCAGACGGCCAGGAAGAGCAGGCTGGCGACGGCGGTGGCGCGGTAGCCGACGCGCTCGGCCATCCAGGCGCCCAGCAGCAGGCCCAGCAGCTCGGCGGCGGCGGCGCTGTTGGCGAGGCCGCTCTGCCAGCTCGGCGGCAGCTGCCAGTTCTCGGCACGGGCGGGATCCGTGCCGGGGCGCGGCGCGCCGTACTTGCGGTTGAACTGGGGCAGCGACACAAGGCTGGCAATGAGCACGTCCGAGTAGCCCTCCATGACGATGCAGGTGCTCATCAGCACGCTCCAGCCGATGGCCGGGCGGTACAGGCGCACGGCCTGGCGCAGCGACATGCGGCGCTCGGTCTCGGCGGCGGCGCGGGCGCGGGCCGCGAGGGGGTCGTCGTGGGGCGGGTGGTGTTGCTCCACAGCGACGGTGGCATCCGACACCGTCGAGTCGTGCCGTTTCTCGGCGTGGTGGGCGGTGTCTGTGGCTGCAGCATCGTTGCTGGCGGGAGCATTGTCCTCATCGGGGCCGGAGCGAGACATGGTGAAGCGATGGGCAAGTTGGATTGCGGTGCGCAACGAGAGATGCCGTCCAACCGGCACGACGACGACGCCTTATAGCGAGACGGCGGCGCCTCGACACCCAGCCGGGTGTTGTCGGTGCCATCGGTGTCACGACGCCGTGGGTGGCGTCCATCGTGTGCATCGTGAGCATCGTGAGCATCGTGAAAGGATGCATCCACAAGGGGAAGGCGGAAGACGCCCCGGGCTCCTTCCGTGTACGACACGCATCGGTCGGATCAACGTGCTTCCGGGGCGCTCGTCGCGCCTTCCCAGCCGGGCCAAGACGGAGCCGGGACCACGGCGGCGGAAATGGAGCGAAACCAAGCGGAGACGACGGCCCAGCTTGGCCGCCTGGTGCCACCGCCCAGCCTTGTCTGGTCACACAGGCCGAGAAGAACCAGCGCAGGGACGCGGACAGATGTCCGATCGGTCCGTCATCGTTCTGATGATGGCTACGTCGAGAGGACGCATACAGTGCGCGTGGTGGCGACCAGAGATAGGGTTTACCGTGCAGTGACGACAGTGCATGTTAGGGTTTTGATTGTCATTGTATTTGTCCTTTTGTTCTTTTATGTCATCACCATTGTTCTCTTGTTCTCCCATCTTTATTTTCTCTCATCTTTCCTGTCCTCACTTGCCATCCTCGTTGCACAGCGCCTTGTCTCACCATCGGCATCACCGACAGAACAACAGAGCACGCAAACCCCCATCGACGAGACCAACACACAATTTCCCAACATGCTCTTGTCCATCCTCGTCTTCATGGCGGTGCTCGGCGGCCTCGTCATCCTGGCCCTGCCGCAGAGCCCAGACAGCGGCAAGATCGCCATCGCCGTCTTTGGCGGCGTCGTGGCGCTGGTGCTGGTGGCCGTCCTCGTCTTCCGGAATGCGGGAGCGTCCGTGCGGCGCCTGGCCGAGCGGGCCGGCAACAGGTGCCGCCGCGCGCGGGCTGCGTGGCCGCGGCCCCAGCCGGCCCCGGCGGGCGACGCGCCCGCCGGCAAGCCCGAGCCGGACGACGTCGAGTGGATCGAGATGGTCAGCGGCGTGGCCAAGCCGCCGCCGGTGTACACGGTTTGATTTGTGGTTGGGGTTTTTTTACACGTACCGGGAGATAATACAAACAGCCTGGAGCATGGCGTACGGTCTTGGAAAAGTCCATCAAATCAGAGCTCAATAAAATACAGGTATCAAACACCCCCCTACAGCCGCGCATCCGCCTTGTCCTCCTTGTTGCCGGCGCCGGACCAGTCGACGGCGCCGCGCGAGTGCACGGTGCCGCTCTTGTTGAGCAGGCGCGTGCGCCCGCCCCACGACAGCGGCGGCCCGTCGTCGGCCTCGCGGATGTAGTAGGCCCAGTCGGCCGTCTGGTCCAGCTCGGTCTGCGAGTAGCCGTTGCCGAGCCAGGCAAAGCGGTTGCCGTGGTAGGTAATGTCAAAGTCGTCGAGGCGCGCCTCGCGCACGGCCTCGATGTAGTGCAGCGTGCTGCCCGGCCACAGCGCAATGATGGGCCCGTCGGGCCGCTGCTTGTACCAGGAGCGGCAGGGGTCGGCCCAGACGGTGCGGCGCATGTAGACGTCCTTGTACTCGACGAACGCGCGCACGGCCTCGGCCTTGGGCGCAAACGTCGCCATGTTGGTCGTCTGGTAGCGGTCGATCAGCTGGCACATCCAGTCGGCCTGGGCCTCAATGGCCGACAGCACGGGCCCGTTGCCAATGGGGCAGTTGGGCCCGAGGAAGACCAGGTAGTTGGGCACGCCCGCGGCCGCCACGCCCAGGTACGCGGCCGGGTCGACGGCCCAGGCGTCCTGCAGGTTCTCGCCCGTCGGCGTCACGACGGGGAAGCGCGGCCGGAAGCTGGTGTCGAAGCCGGTCGCGCAGATCAGCACGTCCACCGGGTACTCCTGGCCGTTGTCGCACAGGCAGCCCCTTTCGGTGACGGCGTTGATCTCGCCGTACACGACCTCGACGTTGGGCTTCGTCAGCGACTCGAGGTAGTTGACGCCGGGCGTCAGCCGCCGGCAGCCCAGGCTCCAGTCCGGGATCAGCTTGGACGCCAGGAACTCGTTGTTGAGCTTGGCCTTCATCTGCTCGACCATGTACGCGCGCGTCTCCTCGTTGACCTTGCTGCCCTTGAGGAAGATGCCAAACTGCCCGTTCAGCCCCGTCTCGATCTCCTTGCGGTACCGCAGCAGCGCGCCGGGTGTCTCGGCAAACGCCGCCCGCTCCGCCGCCGAGTACTGGTGCTGCTCCAGGCCCTGCACGGGCGACACCCACGTCGGCTCGCGCACAAACGTCGTGACCTTGCTGCACTTGTCGCGGATGGCCGGCAGCACCTGGATGCCGGACGAGCCGTTGCCGATCAGGCCGACGTGCTTGCCGTCCAGCTTGGTCTCCGGGTCCCAGTTGGCCGTGTGCAGCAGCGTGCCCTTGTACTTGTCGAGCCCCGGGATGGCGGGCCAGCGCCAGTTGTTGAGGATGCCGCTGCCGTTGATCAGAATGTCGCAGTGGTCGCTGATGACGACGCCGTTCTTCGTGTCGCGGATCTTGACGTCGTAGCCGCCGTTCTTGGCGTCCCAGTACGCGCCGATGACCTGGTGCTCGAGGCGCACGTACTGGCGCAGGCCATGCTTGTCGGCAAAGTCCTCAAAGTACTGGAAGATCTCGCGCGCCGGCGGGTACACGGCCGACCAGTCCAGCTTGGGCTCGAAGCTCCACGTGTAGTTGTGCGACGGCACGTCGCACGCGCAGCCGGGGTAGCGGTTCTCGTACCACGTGCCGGCCACGGCCGCGTTCTTCTCGTAGACGGCGAGCGAGAAGTTGCGGAAGTGCTTCTGGATCTTGTACGCGAACAGCAGACCCGACGCGCCCGCGCCCACGCAGATCAGCCGCATCGGCCGCTCGGCATGGATGGGGTTCTCCAGGCGGCGCGCCGCGTCCTTGTTGCCGGGGGTCGGCTCGGGGGGGATGAGGTTGGCCATGTGGATGATGGATGGGATGGATGGATGGATGAGGAGGGATAGAGGATAGAGATGAAGAAGGACGAGAAAGCAAAAAAAAAAAAAAGAAAACAGCAAACAGCAAACACCTCTTCTATACTACGAATCCCTGGCCGGGTCCACGGCAGCGGGGAAGTCCAGGGTCCGGTTACGACGACCCCGAGGCCATGGCGCTATTCCTTTTCCTACGCAGGACACGTCCAGCAAACAGCTGATAACCCCCCTGGTCATGCACGTCTTGCACACCGCATCTGGCGTTGGACAAATGGCGTTGGCTGGGCCGCGCGAACGGTGTGCCGGCGTGCTGGCGCTGCAGGAAAGGGGGGCATGATTCAGTGTCATCTTTTTCTGTCTGCCCAACGCCAGTGGACATGATGCGTTGCTGCGGAGTGTCTGTCCTCTCCGTCGAGTATTAGGCCGCAGCCCTGCTCTCCCCCTGGCCGCGGGTATGCCCCACGACTATAGCCGGAAACCAGCCAATCACGTTGCGCGCATGAGCTCACAGCCATGGCGCCCGGGCTGCCGTGTGGGGTAGTCCGTGTTGGAGAAAGGCAGCGGGGAAGCGGGGCGGCTGGCGCTCCTTCTACGGCAATGAACTTCCGAACTGATTCAGTACCCGTGCTAGTCCTTCCTAATTCAGCACCCGTGCTAGCTTCCTAATACGTCAAGTTGACAAACACCGTCTTGGGCTCGGTAAACATGCGCAGCGCGTTGATGGCGTTCTCGCGGCCCACGCCGCTCTCCTTGCTGCCGCCAAAGGGCGCGGTCAGAAAGGCCATGGACACGCAGTTGACGCCGACCATGCCGCTGTCGAGCTCGGCGGACACGCGCAGCGCGCGGTTGATGTCCTGCGTGAAGACGCCGGCCATGAGGCCGAAATTCGTGTCGTTGGCCTTGGCGATGATCTCGTCCTCGGTCTCGAACCGGTTGAGCACGGCGACGGGGCCAAAGATCTCCTGCGTCAGGATCTCGGCGCCCGCCGGCACGCCCTCGAACACGGTCGGCTGCACGTAGAAGCCCTTGTCGCCGATGCGGCCGCCGCCGACGAGCAGCGAGCCCTGGCTGCGGCCGCGCTCGATGAAGCCGGTGACGCGGTCGAACTGCGCCTGGTCGATGAGCGGGCCGATCTGCGTGGCCGGGTCCTCGGGGTCGCCGACGGCCTTGGCCTTGTCCTGCATCAGCTGCTTGTAGGCGGCGACGAAGCGGTCGTAGATGCCGGCCTGCACGTAGACGCGGCTGGCCGCGAAGCAGACCTGGCCCGTGTTGGCCGTGATGGCGTTGGCGCACCAGTGCACGGCGTTGTCGAGGTTGGCGTCGTCAAACACAATGGCCGGGCTCTTGCCGCCCAGCTCGAGCGTGATGCGCTTAAAGTTGGACTGCGCCGCCATCTCCTGGATCTTGCGCCCGACGGCCGTCGAGCCGGTGAAGCTGATCTTGCGCACGCGCATGTGGCGCGCCAGCAGCGCGCCCGTCGAGCCGTCGCCCGACAGCACCTGGAAGACGCCCGGCGGGAAGCCGGCCTCGCGGATCAGCGCGCCCAGCGCCAGCGACGAGAAGGGCGTCTTCTCCGAGGGCTTCAAAATAAAGCAGTTGCCCGTCGCCAGCGCCGGGCCGGCCTTCATACCGACGTTGCCAATCGGCCCGTTCCACGGCACGATGCCGGCCGTCACGCCCAGCGGCTCGTTGCGCACAATCTTGAGGAAGCCGTCGTCCTGCGGGTACGTCTCGCCGGCAAACTTGTCGATCCAGCCGGCAAAGTACCGGAAGCCCTCGGCGCACAGGTTCACCTCGAACGAGCCAAACGCCCCAAACGGCGCCCCCAGCGACACCCGCGTCAGCGCCGCCAGCGCCACCCCGTTGGCCTCGACCAGGTCCGCCAGCCGCAGCAGCATGTCGCGGCGCTCGCGCGGCGCCACCTTGCGCCAGGCGGGGAAGGCCGCCTCGGCCGCGGCCACGGCGGCATCGACGTCCTCGGGGCCGGCCAGGGCCACGTCGTCGGCCACGAGCGTGCCGTCGGTCGGGCTGAACAGCGAGAGCTTCTTTGGGTTTTTGGATTCGACAAACTGGGATGAGCGATGTTCTTACGAAGAGAGAAAAAAAAAAAAAAAAAACTCACCTCATTGTTCACAAACAGCTTCTTGGGCAGGTTGTCCCGGGAAAAGGGCAGCACAAACGAGCTGCCGCCCTCCTTGACCTTGAGGGAGGGGCCGAGAGACGTCATGGTGGCCAAAGTGGTGATGGTGTGTAGAACGGGCAAGAAGGTCGAGGACGATGAAGAGATGTATGCGCCAGAGATGTATAGTAGATGTCTAAGACGTCTTCATAAAGTTCTCACTCGCCGTCAGCCGGAAGTAGCATTAACGCCGCGTTGGAGACAGTTGGAGAAGGGGGGGCGGCTAGTGAAATGCGGGGGACTGAATCAGTGAAGGGAATTGATAGCCGGGATGTAGAAAAAGGGGAGTTGAAAAACAAAGTAGAAAATGTGTCTCACAGTATAGACATCGAAGAACTCCAGGAAGTGGACAGAGGATTGATTAGAATCATAATGTTTATATCGTTGAATATATTCAAATGAAACAAGCAGGAAATATCAAAAAAAATTAAAAATTAAAATCAAAAATTAATCAAGTGATTAATACTTCGAATAAATACAGACACCGGATATCATTACACCCTCGCTCTGATTTTCCGGAGAATGAACACTGGCTGCTCTCTGATGCACCCAACATGGCTGCACCCCGGATCTTCACCTCCGCCCGTCGTTGCGGGGAGCGTCCCGTGGTCAGATGCCAAGCCATGGAGGCCGTGTACTTGTATGCGCGTGTAGCCTGAAGTGCTGCTCTGCCCAACAAGCAACCAGAACATCTGCCTCCTCGACAACATGACGACCATCCCCAAGACCATGAAGGCGGGCCAGTGGAACCCGGTATGTTTTCTTTCCATCGTCTGCCCCTGTCAGCCTCGCTAATCCCAGATTGCCAAACGCGTCGAGGTCAACGAGATCCCCGTGCCGGCGCCCGGGCCCAACCAGTTCCTGATCAAGGTGCGCTCGGCGTCGCTGTGCCACTCGGACGTCATGAACATGCTCGAGTCGCCGCAGCCCGTGGTCCCGGACCGGCCCGTGACCATTGGCCACGAGGGCGTCGGGCACATTGTGGCGTTCCACCCGTCGGCCGAGGGCCGCGGCTTCCGCCGGGGCGACGGCGTCGGCTTCGGCTACTTTGTCGACTGCTGCTTCGAGTGCGAGGGCTGCCAGGTGCACAACGCGCACTGCGAGCGGGGCACGGCGCGCGTGCAGGGGCTCGGCGCGGACGGCTTCTTTGCCGAGTACGCCGTCGTCGACTACCACAACGCCGTCGTGCTGGACGAGGCCGTGTGGGACCTGCGCACGGCGTCGGCCATGTTCTGCGCGGGCGTGACGGCGTTCAACGCGGTCGACAGCTGCGCGTTGCGCCCGGGCCAGTGGCTGGCCGTCGTCGGCTGCGGCGGCCTGGGCCAGCTGGCGACGCAGTACGCGCGCGCGTTCGGCGCGCGCGTCATCGCCGTCGACGTCGCCGACGCCAACCTGGCCGAGGCGCGCGCGCAGGGCGCCGCGCACGCCGTCAATTCGCGGACGGACCCGGATTTCGTGCAGACGATCAAGCAGCTGACGGGCGGCCGCGGCGTGCACGCGGCGGCCGTCTTCACCAACGCCACGGCGGCGTTCCGCACGGCGCCGCAGCTGCTGCGCCCCGGCGGCACGCTCATGGTCGTCGGGCTGGCGCCCGAGCCGCTGACGTACTCGTGCATGGACCTCGTGCTCGGCACATACGTCATCAAGGCCGACAGCACCAGCATCCCGCAGCGCATCCCCAAGGCGATTGCCTTCTCGGCCGAGCACAACATCCGGCCCGTCGTCGACGTGCGCGGCGGCCTGGACCAGCTAGCCGGCATGGTGGCGGAGATGCACGCGGGACGCAGCACGAAGCGGATGGCGGTGGTTTTCGATTGAACAGGCACTCTCTGTAGCCAAACACCCTTCTCCCCCCCTACTGCGTCGTAAACCCCCCGTCCACCACCATGGCCGCGCCCTGCATGAAGCTGCTCATCGGCGACGCCAGGAACGTGATGGCGTCGGCCACCTCGTCCATCTGCGCCATGCGCTGCAGCGGCGTGCGCGCAATGTCCTCCGCCAGCGGCGACGCCGGGTCGTCCGCCATCAGGCGGTCCAGCAGCGGCGTCGTCACGTACCCGGGGCAGACGGCGTTGATGCGGATCCGCCGCGGGCCGTACGTGTTGGCGTCGCCCTTGGTCAGCCCGACAACGCCGTGCTTGGCCGCCGCGTACGCCGTGTGCGACATGCGCAGCCCGGGCGCCACCACGCCGTACATGGACGCCGTGTTGATGATGCAGCCGCGGCCCTCGCGCACGCCGCGGTCCTCCTGCCCGACCATGACGGCCAGCTCCTCGTGCTGGCACCGCCACACCCCGTCCAGGTCCACGTTGACGATCCGCCGCCACTCGGCCTCGTCCACCTCGTGCGTCGGCCGCCCCGACCCGCCGATGCCCGCGTTGTTGACGGCAATGTCCAGCCGCCCAAAGCGCCGCACCGTCTCGGCCACGCCGCGCCGCACGTCCGCGCCCTTGCCCACGTCCATCTCGAGCGCGAGCGTCTGCACGTGCGGGAACTGCGCCTGCAGCGCCGCCAGCGACGCCTGCAGCGCGTCCAGCCGCACGTCGGCCAGCGCCAGGTTGCGCACGCCGTGCCGCGCAAACGCCAGCGCCGTGCTCTGGCCGATGCCCGATGCCGCGCCGGTGATAAAGGCCGTGCCTTTGAGGAGAGTGCTGGCCATGGTTGTTGTGTTGTGCCGAGCGGAAGAACTGCGGCCCTGGGGATGCTATTAAAAATAAAAACCGGCCTCCCATGCACCTGTGCCGCACGCGCTGCCGCAGCGCCCGGAATCCCAGACTTCCGGACGCTACGAGCTCATGTGCACGCTGCGCCAGGACGTCCCGGAAGACCTTTTGCGGGACAGGTCCCCACAGCGCCTGTGGGGGAGGTCTGCGGGGGTTGTGGGCCGCTAAGGGCGCTGTGGACCGTTTGCGGGGGCGCTGGCGGGGTCCGCCTGAACGTCCGGCATCCGACGATGCTGGACAAAGGCTGGGTGGCACGTAGATGTCTTGGGTGGAAACAGTCACCAGCGCGTTTGCAAGCGAGGTTGTTGAGATGATACCGCAACGTAGGCAACAGCGAGATAACGGCAAACGAGACAGCGACAAACGAGACAACGGCAAACGACAACGGCAAACGACAACGGCAAACGAGGCAAACGGCAAACGAGGAGACGTCTATATAAGGCGGGCGCAGTTCCCAGCTCTTCTTTCCTCCACAACATCAGAAGCAACCCATCAAAGACTCTCAAAAACACTGGCCTCTGAGGCCCCGTTGATTTGACTGCCCGGGAGGGGCGGCAAAGAAGCTGGAATGGCTGCTCCTGAGATGGGCGTTCCTCCTTGACGGTACGTTTGCTTCCCTGGAGAGTGCTAAAGACTCGCTGACACTGGCAGCTGCCACATTCACACACAGAGCAACGCCAACAGACAAGCACTGCAGCGCATCATTCGCTGAAGACGGCAGCTGGCAAGTGCGGGAATGCCTCACCCAGACTCATCACCTCCGGGCAGCCGTTCAATCGTCCGACTTGGCCCGCTGCAAGCCAACATGCAGAGCAGCGAACAGGTCGTGCGTCTGGTAGGCGGGCTCATGTCGGCCGACCGGAGCAACCGGGTGCCGAGACGGTGGCCAAAGCTATGCAGACGCGGACCCAGACGCTCGGCCCGGCGGACGAAGACGCGGAGCAGGGCATTGAACTGCGGGCCGCCGACATTAACCGGCTGCTGTTCGAGACGCAGCCGGCGTACATTGGGTACGCCGATGCGTTGCGGCGGACAGGGCTGGTGTCAAGCAGCGATTTTCTGGCTGCGTCGGTGCCAGACGGGCAGTCTCTGCAGTTCAGGCCGCACCAAGTCGTCGGTATGTTTCTCTGTTCCCCCTCTCTCTTCTCCTCTCTCTAACAGGACAGATGCGGGATCGGCTCTCTAGACGCTCTGCTCCGGCAACTCACTCGCTCGGGCCGCTGTTGATCTGTGGCCTGCAGCACTGCCGGCCAAGGGCTGGTTTTGTGTCTAGGCCGACACGCAGGCCAATTGGAGCCGGCGAGGACAAGGCGGCGCTGACCAGACACTACGCAGCTGGCCGGCATTTGCTCGTGCCTTTGGAGTGAGAGCACATTAGGAAACCTTGGCCAGGAGATTTGCATTGCTGTGGGAGCAGCTTTGTCACCGGCTGGCGAGCCAAACGCAATCAGCAAAACCTGGTCTGTCTGAGAGTGACGATATAAAAGGCATACAATTCTGACCTCGGCACGCCTACGCAAGCCTGGCGTCACTGTTGCCCACGGCTGGACAGGCACAGGCTGCGATGAATTCAGCCCGGGCGGTCGACGATCAAAGACACGAGAACAGACGTTCAGGTATGAAAGTGTCAAAAAGGCACATCAAACGCGTCTTCTCTCAGCACTCCAGCAGAAACCTGGCGGCAGAATACACCAGGAGTGACGATGGATTGCCACGGGAAGACCATCAATGGCAAATAGTCGGCTGGAACCCGACAATGGCCGAAAAGCGATTGTCTCTGCTGGCACCAAGTCCGCAGAAGAGATTGGGGCAGGTCATGCTTGCAAGCTTAATTCTGGCGTACACAGACACGGCAGTGCCACTGGCTGCGCTCAAAGGTTGTCTACAGCCGGCTCGACAACGACAACCATGCTGCACGAGAGTCGACACCGTTAAGACATCACTTTCCCGGTGCTGTGACCTTGGTCAGGGGGTGAGGCTCAGCATGGATTTCCGTTCATGTCATTTTGCCGGCACGAACCGTTTGCCGCCCCATTCGCTTTCAGGATGCTGTGCTGAGAAAGTGTCAAGTGGTGTGCGGAAGGGCTGTTTTTTTGCTAGGAAGGAAAACAAGCCCATGATATGCTTGTCACCTTTGACTGACTCGCCCTTCTTCACCTTTTCCCCTTCCCGCAACTTGCTCTCTTTCATACCCGGCGAAATGGCAAGACGGTAAACGGTACGATGGAGAAGCGAAAGACTGGAAAAACAAAGCCGACTGCGAACCACCTCGACGACAAGGATCTCCGCGACTGCGAGGTGGGCGTAGGGCATCTGTGTCCGCCTGGGCCCGGAAGGAAAGAAGACGAGTGCCTCACGGCCCGGGTACGTGGCAGTCCCGTCTAGCCATCTGCTCGTATACGTGGCCCAGCATCCAGACCGCATGAGGAGGGCGGCAGTCGCGGGGTTCTGCGGATTTGAGTCACCCCACGAAACCGGGCTCCTAGACACCGCCGGAGGTTGCTCAGCAGGTTTTTGCTGGCCTTCTGAGGAGTTTGATGGGAAATGGATACGCCATATCCATGAGTTCGAATTGCCGGAAACGCCACAGGCAGCCATCGATTCTAGACGTTGTCCCGCATGCAAACGGTGTCAAAGGCCATGCAGCGGCTTAAGCTAGAATACTTGCGCAGAGATGTCGACATCAGCCCAACAGACTGCTCACGCCAACTTTTCCGGAATTCGCCAAGTTGTTGTCGTTGTGGGTGAAAGCTGGAGTGGACGTATGTGGACGGTGTCTCGTCCAAAAGCGAGCATCAAGCAGTTTTCGCTGCCAATACTTGTTTCAGCTATTTCCCTCATGCACGCCCAGTCCTTGCAGAAGTGACAAGCGAGCGGACTCGAGACAAAGGGCTGCCTGCGAGAAACCGAACGTCCATCAAGCAAGAGACCAGCCGACTGCAGGGTCATCGAATCGTCTGAACTCTGAATGAACTCTGAAGCAGCCGCAGATCTAATACACCGCCGCAGAAACATACCACCAAAAAAAAGGTGCAGATGCAGAAAAAGCAAAGTAAAAATGAGAGAAAAAAAAAACATCTGCCCAGACGCGGGATCGAACCGCGGACCTCCTGCTTACTAGGCAGGCGCAGCTACCACTGTGCTACCCGGGCCCGGTCTTTCCGACTGGCTGGCCTGAGTTGCTTCGTTTGCAGATAACACTGCCGGCACGCCAACGACGGCGCCTTCGTCTCCGCAGCGTTGATACTGGTTGACAGGGAGCCAATTTTCTAAGTCAGGTTTCCGCTCCAGAACACGTTTGGAAAGCTGGTACTGTATGCCGAGGCCATGACTGGGCCTGAGCTGTCGTTCCCAGCCGGGTCTGGTGGTGGTGGGTGGCCTGGCTTTTGCTTTTTGCAGGCTCAGCATCTGGAGCAGGCAATGGACGTCGACGCCTGGGACTATCCCTGCAGTGGGCGCCGCGCGGAAGTCACTGGAAGAGCTGAGAAACCGCCTAAAGATCATTCGAGACGCTCTACGCGCCGTGTTGCTGAGAGAGCAAGGCTGCTATAAAGGACATGCCCGGACCTCGCTAAATGGCTCGACCGCCGGAGCGCGACAATGGCCAATCATGGCCGGGGCGATGAATGCTGGCATTTGGGCCAACATCAGGCCCGACGAGCGTGAACCCTGGCTCGATCGACCCCGCGACGACGACGACTGCTGCGGCTGAGCGGCGGATTCCGTCTAACGCGCGTGCAAACATGGAAGACCACGGCGCGCCTGGCAGACTCCTGGGAAGTAGGAGCGGCAGTAGCGACGACGGACACGACGACACCAGAGACAGTGCTACTACGCGATACACGCCGTATCATAGAGGCGGCCAACGAGGAGCAAGAGAACCGGCAGTGGAAGCGGTACCTCGTCGGCGCTGGCCGACACGTTGAAAGACCTCTTGAGTGGACACACTGCGGGACTGCCTCAATGTCCGCCAGGACTCCCTTACGGATCGACCTGAAGGAAGTACGGCGCAGCCATGACGGCCATGTCCAAGAAACCAGTCAACTACACTGAATGGCTTGAATCTTGGAAACTTTCTATGAACCTCTGTTACGAGAACAAGTGCCGACAGCAACGTGGGGTGCATGCAGCTTGGTGGAGAAGCCAGACGCACACACGGAGCATGTGCTCGTGCTGGCTCGGCCCGCATCGCCCCCGGCGAAAGGATCGACGCTCGAGCAGCAGACCCCCTATGAGGCCGTGCCCAGATCTGCGCTCCAAAATTAGAATGCCTTCGGGCCGTGAGCTCACCCCGCACCTGCAAGTGATATTCTTTGGTTCCTCTGGGTTCCCGGCTGACGCCTCGGAGGTTCCGGTCGTCTGCACGGGCGGCGGTTGAAAGCGGGTGGCCTCACGAGGGGTGCCTCGTTGCCCAATTATGCGATGCCGATGCATTGTCTGAACACGGATGACCCTGATTTTTCTTGGTGGTGGTTACGGCGCCCGCGCCCGTCGGAGGAGCCGAGGCCGAGGATGAGATCTAGAACGAGGCGGACGAGGACAACAGACGGTACAACCTCGTCGGGGAACTGCCCCGCCGTTCCCCGAGGCCCGGTTTGGAACACTGATGCTCGATGAGCGTCCGTTCATTGGACAGCCGACAAAGTTGTTCGCGCTGGCCGCCCTCCTGGTCGTCTTGTTCGCCAGCGCAACCCGTTCGCGAATGCGGTACGAGACGTGCGAGGTGTCCTTTCCATCGTCGCCAACACGGCCGGCTTGCAGTTCCCGGTCCCGTTGGCCGATGTGGCCGAGTCTCTCGCAGCCGACGACTCCTACCAATGGGCCCATTGAATTCGACGACGGCCGGGTGGCCGCCCACCGGATGCACCGGAGGACATGCAGACGGGGATCTGCGAGCATGTGCCGTTGTTATCCGACGCACAGTGACGTGTACGGGAGCGTGATGGTGTTGTGCTGCAGAGTGGTGGCATTGCGTTCTCTCGAGGGTGCTACGATACCTGGTTGACAAACGGGCCTGGCCATGTCGATGCCACGGCGGTCAGCATAAAAAACCATAGTGTCTTATAAGATGCGTCTTGTACTGTCTTTGTTGCGCCACATGTGACAAGGGTATTTCCTACCACTGTAGCTTCTAGCTTTGCTCTTCATCAATCATATCTTCCTGCCCAGTAGTCAATCACTCGGCCGTAAGTGGACGGACCAGCTGCTGTGGAGGGCCCCAGGGTGACGTGCGGGCCGTTAGCGCCGTCGTCTGGAGGGTGTGGTGATGGCTTTTTCCGGGGGGGTGGAGCCGCATCGGGGGTGTAGTGACGGCTTTTCAAGGGGGTGTGGATGGTCTTTGTCCGGGGGGAGATGCGAGCCAAGGGCGGATAAAGAATAAGCGATGTGCAGGGCAGACAATGGTAGAAAATAATTGGAAGATAAGAGTGATGTGATGTTGGGAGAAATTTAAAACAAAAAATGCAGATCATTTACAAAAATTCAAAGAGGAAAAAAAAAGAAGAAAAAAAAAAAAAAAGAAGACAAAAAAGGATAATCTTCTTCCTCGCCAATGAGACCGCTCCGTCGCCGCTCCGCACAGCACCTCCCTGGCCCGGCCCCGACGGAAGATGGATAGTCGTAGTCGCGTTGGGGCAGCAGGCTCCCCGCCGTCTATAAGATGATCTCTGTTCTCGACGGGAGGATGTGTTGCTTCTGGCACACGAACTACTTGTCTTTTCTTTTCTCCAACACCTCAACCATGGGCAAGATTCCGTTCGAGCTGATCCCGCAGTACGCGGCCCCCGCGGCCGTGGGCCTGGCCGGCGTGGCCGTGCTGTACACGCTGTGGACGGTGGTGTACAACCTGTACTTCCACCCGCTGGCGCGCTTCCCCGGGCCGTTGCTGGCCAAGATCTCGCCGCTGTACTCGATCTGGGGGCTGTTCCGGGGGCGCTGGCCGTTTGACGTGCACCAGCTGCATCTGAAATATGGTGGGCACAAGTCGTCGGCGCTGCTATCGTCGTCATCTCTAACCAGCAGGCCCCATTGTCCGTCTGATGCCCAACGAGCTGGCATTTGTCGATCCCCAGGCATGGAAGGATATTTACGGCCACCGCCAGGGGCATCCGCAGTTCCACAAAGATCGTGAGTCTTTTGTTCTCCTATGCATTGTCCTCGCTAACAGCCCAGCCATCCAGTAGGTCCTCTCAGCAGGTAGATCCAGCCCATACTGACTGCCCCCAGCGTCGGCTCCGTCCAGGACATCCCCGGCTCGACCACGCTCACCATGGCCGACGACGCCAACCACAGCCGGCAGCGCCGCACGCTGGCGCACGCCTTCAGCCAGAAGGCGCTGCTGGAGCAGGAGAGCATCATCCGCGGCTACGTCGACCTGTTTGTGGCCAAGCTGGCGCCGGCGGCGCAGACGGGCGCGCCCGTCAACCTGTGCGACTGGTTCAACTTTACCACGTTTGACATTATCGGCGACATGGCCTTTGGCGAGCCGTTTGGCTGCCTGCGCGACGGCGTCTTCCACGCCTGGGTCTCGCTCATCACGCAGACCATCAAGGCCGGCGCGTTCGAGCAGGCCACGCGCCGCGTCAGCCGCGCCGGCAGCCTGCTGCAGACGCTGCTCGTGCGCCTGATCCCGAGCGACCTGCGCCGCAAGCGCGCGCAGCACCTCGAGCTCAGCCGCGAGAAGTGCCTCAAGCGCATCGAGGAGGGGCTGCGCCGCGAGCACCACGACTTTCTCTACTACATCCTGCGCGCCAACGAGAAGGGGGGGGTGCGCCAGGACGAGATTATCCTGAACAGTGCTTTGTTCATGTGAGTCTTTTTTTCATCCTCTGATCACGCCCTTTCATCCTTCACGCCTGACAACCAGCGTCGCCGGCTCCGAGACCACCGCGTCGCTGCTCTCCGGCCTGGCCATGTGGCTCATGCGCACGCCGCACGCCTACGCCCGCCTGACGGCCGAGATCCGCGGCCGCTTCCCGACGGCCGAGAGCATGTCCTTTGCCGCGCTGCAGGAGTGCGCCTACATGAACGCCTGCATCGACGAGGCCCTGCGCATCTTCCCGCCCGTGCCGACCGGCCTGACCCGCACCGTGCCCGCCGGCGGCGACACCGTTGCCGGCGAGCCCCTGCCCGGCGGCACCACCGTCTCCGTCTACTCCTGGGCCGCCACGCACAGCCCGCACAACTTCCACCGGCCCGACGAGTTTGTGCCCGAGCGCTGGCTCGACGCGGAGGCCGCCGCCCTCGACCCGGCCTTTGCCGCCGACAACCGCGACGCCAGCCAGCCCTTCTCGCTCGGCCCGCGCGGCTGCATCGGCCGCCACCTGAGCTACCTCGAGCTGCGCCTGATCCTCGGCAACCTGCTGTGGCACTACGACCTGGCCCGCGCCGACGCCGACGCCGCCGTCGACGTCTGGGACGTCGCCGGCGACCTGCAGCACGTCAAGGCCTTCAACACGTGGAACAAGCCGCCGCTGTGGACGCGGCTGACACCGGTGAAGCGGTGATGGAAAAAAGGACTTTTTTATTTGGAAGAAGAGACGGAGACGAAGAAAACAAAAGAGGAAATACAGCATCACATCTCCATGTGGAAAATCATCTCCTCGTCCGTCCCGCCTCCGTCGCTCTCAGTACTGGCCTCTGCCTCGTTTGCGGCATCTGGCTGTGCCTCGGCCTGGGCAGCCGCCTCGGCCGGTGCCCCGTTCTGCTCCTCCGGCGGCACCTCCGGCGGCACCTCCGGCTCGTCCTGCGTGGCCGGCTCCGGGTCCTCGGCGGGCGTGACAGTTGGGTCGGGTTCTTCAGACATGGTCACGGTCGAGAGAATTTGATAGATTGCTTTTGTCTTTTGATCTTCTGATTCTTGGCTTGTGTCTCGTGTTGTTCTGAAGACAGGGACACGCTCTTCTGCCTCTCGCAATTTATACTTTTTCTCTGCATGTCTCAAACCAATTTGTTGTGCAACGCTGGCAGCCACGTTGCTCACTATAGTCTCTCCCATTGTAGTGAATGCTGCTCCATTGTTTTATTGCATTGTCTGCTTCTCTGGCCTTGTGCATTCAGGCTCTATTGTTGACTCGGCTCCGTGCAGGCCAGTGTGTTCACTGCTGGGGCGCCACCTTGTACGCAAGTCCGAGTCCGTTGAACCGTTGAGCAATCACCTCCCTTTCAATTCTTCTGTCCTCCTCAAACGTGTCACACCCCAGCCTCGCCTGCTCCTCGCCCTGCATTCACTGGTCCTCGACATCGCCGTCCATCCGCGGAGCCAATCACAGCGCAGGAATTATACCTGACAGACCCACATGACTAATACAAAAAAATATCACCAACGACGACGAAAAAGAGAAAGAAAGAAAGAAAAAAAGAAAAAAAGAAAAAAAGAACAAACACCACAAACCGACAAACTTCCTTCTGCGCCATGGCCGAGCTCAAAGCAGCTCCGGTGCTGTCGACCCCGGCCGAGGCCATTCTCGAGTTCGACCCGCTCGACGCCGACGCCGCCGCCGCCGCCGCTGCCCCGCCCCGGTCCGACGCCGAGCTGGTCGACGTCTACGAGGTGACGCGCACCGTGCGCGAGGTGCGCGCGGCCGGCTGGCGCTGCGTGGGGCTGCAGTTTCCTGACAATCTGCTGGGCGAGGCGCCGCGGGTGGTGCGGTTGCTGGAGAGCGAGTGGGCGAAGACAGCCCCTGCATCGTCCACACCCCCACCACCACCCAAACTCTACATCCTGGCCGACACCTCGTACTCGGCGTGCTGCGTCGACGAGGTCGCGGCCGAGCACGCGGGCGCCGACGGCGTCGTGCACTACGGCCGCGCGTGCCTGTCGCCGACGTCGCGGCTGCCGGTGGTGTACGTGTTCACGCGGCACGCGCTGGACGCCGAGGCCGTCGCGGCGGCGGTGGCGCGCGAGTTCCCCGACCCGGCGGCGGCCGACGCGCGCATCGTGCTCATGGCCGACGTGGCGTACCAGGACCACGTGGCGGCCGTGGTGGCGGCGCTGCGGGCGCGCGGGTACGCGCAGGTGCTGGCGACGGAGGTGGTGCACCGGCCGCTGGGGCAGATCCCGAACCGGCGGATCGTCGACGGCGAGGGGCAGGAGGTGGCGGCGGCGGGGAGTGAGGGAGACGCAGCCGAGGACACGACGGAAAACGACGACAGCGGCCACTTCAGCCTCCGCGACTACGCCATCGTGCACATCGCCACGCCGCCGACGTCGCTGCTGCTGGCGCTGGCCGTGCGCGTGCGCGCGTTCTTCGTCTACCCTGCCGACCGCGCCGACGGCCGCGCCAGCGACCGCCCCGGCGAAGGCGACGCGCTGCTGGCGACGCGGTCCATGGGCCTGCTGGGCCGCCGCTACGCCAAGGTGCTGTCGATGGCGACGGCCGGCATCATCGGCATCCTGGTCAACACGCTGTCGGTGCGCGACTACCTGGCGGCCGTGGCGGCGCTGCGGGCGCGCATCGCGGCCGCCGGCAAGAAGAGCTATCTGATCGTCGTCGGCAAGCTCAACCCGGCCAAGCTGGCCAACTTTGCCGAGATCGACGGCTGGGTCGTCGTCGGCTGCTGGGAGAGCAGCCTGGTCGAGGACGACGCCGGCTTCTACCGGCCCGTCGTCACGCCCTTTGAGCTGGACCTGGCCCTGGCGCCGGACGAGGAGCGCGTCTGGGGCGTGCGCTGGTGGGGGGGGCTCGAGGACATTGTGCGGGCTGGCAGCCGGGCACAGCCGGCCACGGACGGCACGGACGGCACGGACGGCACGGACGGCACGGACGACGAGGTGCCCCAGTTCGACCTGCGCACCGGCCGGCTCGTGACTACCAGCCGGCCCATGCGCGGCCACGGCCGGCGGGAGGCGGCAGAGGACACAGGAGGCACCGGCACCGGCACCGGCACCGGAAGCACGACCCTCGCCCACCGGCAAAAGGCCGGCGCCGTCGCGTCGATCCGCGGCGTCGTCAGCCCCGGCGCCGAGTTCCTCCGCTCCCAGCGCACGTGGCAGGGCCTCGGCACCGACTTCCACGACGAGGACGCCGACCCGCCCAGCACGGCCGTCGAGGAGGGCCGCAGCGGCATTGCGCGGGGGTACACGCTGGGCGACGGCGAGCGGACATGAGGCGGACGTGCGGACGTGCAGAACGATCTATGATACCCAAGCAGCACGCGCACGCCGCGAGCGGCCAGACGTGCAAGGCCTGAGAGTGCTGCCGCTGCCAGTCTGCCAGTGCTGCTCGCAGGCGAAGGACGGCTGGCCGGCGGTCAAGCCAGCCAGTCGGCTGCCAAGCCACCACTGAAGGATACATCCATCAGCAGTCTGGAAAGTCTACAGTCACAGGCAATCCATGCAGCCGCAATAGCAGACCATAGCTGCAGACGTAGTCCATATTGAACAGCGTCGACTGAACAGCGTCAAAGTGCTCACGTGCCGACGCGCACAAGTGGTGAAGGACCCACAAAATACAGAACAACGTGCCCAAAAGAAATTCACCGTGAACCTCTTCAACAAACCATCCTCTTTGACGACACACCATGGCGGACAGCAAGAAGCAGGCTGCTGCCAGCGAACCGGCAGATGCTGCACCGGCACCTGCACCACCACCCCCGGCACCCCCCGCCAGCACCGCCGCCGTGCGCGGCGCCTCGCTGCTCATCGTGCTGCAGGTGGCCTCGCGCGCGGCCACGTTTGTCGCCAACCAGCTGCTGCTGCGCTTCCTGACGGCCGAGCTGCTGGGCGCCGCCGCCCAGCTCGAGGTCTACTACCTGAGCGTGCTGTTCTTTGCGCGCGAGAGCCTGCGCGTCGCCATCCAGCGGCAGGGGGGGCGGGGTCCCTCTTCGGCCTCCTCTTCTTCCTCTTCTTCAGCTGCCTCCTCCCAAGCCGCCATCAACCTGGCCTACGTGTCGGTCGTGCTCGGCACCGGCGTGGCCCTGCTGCTGGGCTGGCTGTTCCGGGCATCGGTCGTTGGAGGCGGCGCCGGCACCGGCACCACCACCACCACCACCACCAGCGACTCCCTCGCCGCCACGCCCTACCTGCTGCCCGGGCTCTACCTCTACGCCGTGGCTGCCGTCGTCGAGCTGCTGTCGGAGCCGGCGTTTGTCGTGCTGCAGCTGCGCCTGCAGTTTGGCGCCCGCGCCACGGCCGAGTCGGTGGCCACGGTGCTGCGCTGCGCCGCCACGCTGGGCTGTGCGGCATGGGCGTCCTCTGGCCAGAACAACGCCGCCGCCGCCGGCACCCCCCCCATCGGCGTCCTGCCGTTTGCGCTGGGCCAGCTGGTCTACGGCGTGGCGCTGCTGGCCGTGTACGCGTGGTACGGCGCGGCGCTGGCGCGGCGCGAGGGCTTCCGGCTGGTGCCGCGGCGGCTGGCCGGTGGCGGCCCGGCCTACGCGCTGGGCCTGTTTGACCGCGCGACGCTGCACCTGGCCGGCAGCATGGCGGCGCAGAGCGTGGTCAAGCACGTGCTGACGCAGGGCGACATGTTCCTGGTCGGCGTGCTGTCGACGCCGGCGGCGCAGGGCGTGTACGTGCTGGCCAACAACTACGGCGGCCTGGCGGCGCGGCTGCTGTTCCAGCCGATCGAGGAGAGCAGCCGGAGCTACTTTAGCCGGTTGTTGGCGGGAGAGGCGGCGGAGGCAACGAAGACGGAGAAGACGGAGAAGACGGAGACCAAGACGACGACGACGACGACGACGACGACGACGACGGATGCACCCGCCGCCCGCGCCGGCCGCGACCTGCAGGCGCTCCTGCGGCTGTACGTGGTGCTGTCGCTGGTGGTGACGGCGCTGGGCCCGGCGGCGGCGGCGCCCTTCCTCGGCCTGGTGACGGGCCCGCGGTGGGCGGCGTCGGGCGCGGCGGCGGCGGCGGCGGCGACGCTGGCGGCGTACGTGTGGTACGTGCCGCTGCTGGCGCTCAACGGCGTGGCCGAGGCGTTTGTGGCGTCGGTGGCGACGGAGGCGCAGGTGCACGCGCAGTCGGCGTGGATGGCCGTGTTCTCGCTCGTCTTTGCCGGCGCCGGCTACGCCTGCCTGCGCGCCGCCGGCGGCGCCGCCGTCGGGCTCGTCGCCGCCAACGCCGTCAACATGGCCTGCCGCATCGCGTGGAGCGCCGTCTTTGTGCGCCGCTACTTTGCCGCCCGCCGCGTCGCCACCTTCTCGCTGGCCGCCCTGCTGCCGCACCCTCTGGCCGTGCTGGCCGCCGTCGTCGCCGGCGGCGCCGTGCAAAAACGCGTCGGCAGCACCGCAGCGCCGACCGCCGCCGGCCAGCTCATGCAGCTCGCCCAGATCGCCGCCGTCGGCATACCCCTTGTGCTCGTGGTGTAGGTGGTCTATTTCCTTTATTCTGAACGCCATATATATATCCAAATCACTAACTTTTTCAGCGCCGTCGTCGAACGCAAGTTCCTCCGCCAGTGCTACAACCTGGCCCGGGGGTGATTCTAGAGGACGCAGCCTTTTCCCTAATCAAACGTGATCTTCTTGCCCTTCTGGCTCATGTCGACGTCCTTGAAAAACGCGCCGTACGCGCCGTGCGCCTTCTTCTTGACCGTCGTGCCAAACTTGAGCAGGTCCTCGGGCACCGCCTGGTTCGCCGCCTTGAGCACGTTGATCAGCGACCCCGAGTGCGCCTTGTCGTGCTCGGTGAAGAAGGTGATGGCCCGGCCCTCCTTGCCCGCCCGCCCCGTGCGCCCGATCCGGTGCACGTAGTCCTCGATCGTCAGCGGGAACGTCACGTTGATCACCAGCTTGACCTCGGGGATGTCCAGCCCGCGCGCCGCCACGTCCGTCGCCACCAGCACCGGCGTCGTGCCCGCCTTGAACGCCTCCAGGCTGGCCGTGCGCTGCTCCTGCCGCAGGTCGCCGTGGATGCTGCACACGCGCACGCCCTGGCCCTGCAGCCAGTTCTCCACGCGCACCGCCTCCTTCTTGTACAGGCAGAACACCAGGATCCGGTCGTTCTTGGCCTTGCCGCGCTGCTCCTGCTTGACAATCTGCAGCACCCGCCGCTCCTTGTCGCGCGGGTCCAGCACCTCGACCGACTGCGCGATCCGCGCGTTCGCCTGCAGCTCGACCATGCCCGTGCGGCTGCGGTTGCGCCCGCCCTCGCCGCCGCGCGCGTCGCCGTCCTCGTCGTCGCCGTCCTCGCCGCCGGCCAGCCCGGCCATGCGCGCCCGCCCGTGCCCGACCGTGATCTTGACCGGGTCCACCATGAAGCCCTCGGCCAGCCCGCGCACGCTCGTCGGCCACGTCGCCGTGAACATGAGCGTCTGCCGCGCCGCCCGGTCCGGGCACTGGCCCAGGATGTACTTGATGTCCTCCTCAAAGCCCGTGTCCAGCATGCGGTCCGCCTCGTCCAGCACCGCGAACCGCACGTGCGCCAGCGACAGCGCCTCCTCCGCCAGGAAGTCCTTGAGCCGCCCCGGCGTCGCCACCACAATGTCCACGCCGCCCGCCTGCCGCAGCTGCACGCGCTGGTCGTCCTTGCTCGCGCCGCCAAACAGGCACACCGCCGTCAGGCCCACGCGCGCCGCCAGCGGCTGCAGCGCCGCGTGCGTCTGCATCGCCAGCTCGCGCGTCGGCGACACCACCACGGCCCGCGCCTGCGCCTGCCCCGCGCCGCTGTCGGCCGCCGCCGCCCACTTGTTGTTCAGCCGCGACCGGTTCGGCACCTTCTTGGCCGCCACCGCCGCCGGCCGCGCCCCCGCCTGCAGCGCCTCCACGCACGGCAGCGCAAACGCCATCGTCTTGCCCGACCCCGTCTCCGCCACGCCCACCAGGTCGCGCCCGCCCAGCGCGTACGGCCACGACGCCGCCTGGATCGGCGTCGGCGCCGCGTACGCCGCAAACGGCGCCTGCTTCGTCAGCGCCGTCGCCGGCAGGTGCGCAAACGACAGCAGCGGCCGCAGCAGCTTCTCGTCCGCTCCCGCCCGCGGGTCAAACACGGCAATCTGCTCCTTGTTCAGGAACGCCGTGATCTCCGCCTCCGGCACCGCCGCCAGCGCTGCCGTCTGCTTGTAGGCGCCGCTCTCGGTCGTCTCCTTCTTCTCCGTCTTTGTCTTTTCCGTCTTTGTCGTCTCCTTCTTCTCCTCCTTCTCCTTCTTCTCCTCCTTTTCCTTCTTCTCCTTCTTCTCCTTCTTTTCCTTCTTCTCCTTCTTCTCTTTCTTCTCTTTCTTCTCCTTCTTCTCCTTCTCCTTCTTCTCAGACGTCACTTCGGCACCATTGGCCTCCGCGCCCTCCTCCTCCCTCTCCTTGCGCTCCTTGCGTCTCTGCTCCTTGCGCTCCTTCTTCTCCTTCTTCCGCTGCTTGCGCGCTTCCTCGTCCGCGTCCTCGCTCAGCCGGGCCTTCTTCGCCACGGGCGTCTGCGCGACCGACTCCTCGTCGGCGGGGCGGTGCTTCTTGTTCGACATGTCGGGTGGTAGTTGAGAGCCTGTATTTCGTGGTGTGCAGTTGGCTCGCTCTTGTTTTTCTAGGTAGTGCCGACTATTTTCTTCTGACTTTTTCCAAAAAAAAAAGGCGGAAAAGAAAATTCTGCCGTTTTTCAGACACGGACCCGCTTTTCATGTCCGCTATGATTCGTTGGCCCACTCCCCTCCACCCCTGTCCATCCCCCCACTGTCACGGCGACCCACATAAGCTTGACGGAGTACGGCGTCATGCCAGGCCGTTGACGGCGGCGTACGGACCATCCATCCGCATCGGTCTGCAGCACGGGTAGTGCAACGGAATCAGAAGGGCTTCGTTCATCAAAGGGAACGCATTGGACAACAACGGCTGCCGGCGGCCGGCGCGAGTGGGACGCGTTGACGAACAAGAGGAGGGAGAAGAGAAGAAGAGAAGAACGAAAGAAGACAACAGGGAGGAAACCGCAGGACAGACAAAGAACCGGAGAGGTGACAGCCATGGGCCAAGGCCAGTCTGTTGCGCCGCGGCCCCGGTCGCACGAGGAGCTGGTGAAAGAACTGGTACGTTCTCGTCTTGGCATCGTCCCTGCGACTGGCTCGCACTGACCCCCCCCCGTCTAGGCAAACCGCTTTGCCGAGAAGTGCTTCACGCCGCTCGAGCTCTACTGTCTCAAGGACAACTTCCGGAGCCTTGCCGACAGCACGCGGGAGCAGTACCATCCTTCCGTGGACGGCGGCGGCCATGGAAGCACGTCCGACAAGGACCTGTCGAGCAGTCCCGGCGACGGCGATGAGTATGGCGTCGAAAAGGACGCCAGCGCCGAGGGCAGCGTTGTGCGCCGCGCGCGCGTCGTGCGCTACCTCAAGGAGGACACGCTCGCGCGCTTTCTCGAGCTGCCCGACGCCGTGGGCGTGTCGCCCGTCATCTTCCAGATGCTCTCGTTCCTGGGCGCGTTCCCGTTCCTGTCCGAGGCGCCGGCCGTGCTGGGGCTGGAGCAGCTGGTGATTGTCGTGACCCTGCTGACGGACCGGTACCGGCGCGTGCTGGCCCACGGCGCCGCAGACCGGAACACGCTGCTGTTCCGGAGCCTGGCCGTCCACGACCGGAAGCTGTTTGCGGGGGATGCGCCGGCACCAACAGCAGGGCCGGCGGCCACGGGAACGGAAATCGAGACGACAGCAGAGACAACAGAGTCTGGGACGACGGCACCAGCGCCCATTCCATCCGACGCAAAGCCGTCCACGCTCGGGTTTGCCGTGGACTGCGCCATCGACGACGACGACGACGACGACGGCGGCGACGACGCCGCCGCGACCAACAGCGCAGACGGCATTGACCACCTGACGCTCGACGACCTGGCCGACGACGACCTGGCCGCGGCCGCGCTGGACGCGTTCGACTACGTCGACCCCGCGGCCTCGCCGGCGGCCGTGCAGCGCCGCGCGGCGCCCCGGCGGCCGCCCGCCGCGACGCTGCACGGCGCGCGCATCCCCGCGGACAACTTCCGGCGGCTGCTGCTGCTGCTGCTGCTGGTGGCGCCGCTGGACGCGCAGGAGCCGCTGTCACGGCACGCGGCCGGACGGGTGACGGGCGCGGCGCTGGCGGGCCTGCGCGCGACGGCCGAGTGCCTGCTGGCGACGTTCCTCGACGTCGAGACGTCTCCGGGCATTGCGTTTGCGCACTTTGAGGCGGTGCTGCCGGTGTGTTTTCCGCACCTGTTTGACGGGCTGGGCGCGCTGTTTGAGCACTTTCTCTTTTCCAAGAACCTGGACCTGTCGCGGACGAAGCCGGGGGGGGAGAGCAGCAATGCCGCACAGCCAGCACAACTAGAACAGGCAACACAGCCCCCGCCGCCGCCGCTCCTCCTCCGCGACACCGACGACACCATCCTCGACCTCAACGTCCTGTCGCAGCTGTCGTTCTTCCTGCCCGGGACGTCGCTCTTCCACCGGCTGCGGCTGCTGTACGCGGGCGGCAACGACGGCTTCTCGCTCGGCTCGTTCGAGACCAAGGTCTTCAACTGGCGCGCGCCGTCGATCCTGCTGGTCCGGGGCACGCGCATCGACGACCGCGCGCGCGCCGGCCAGGAGGCCGCCTTTGCCGCCGCCCTGCCGCCGCGGCGCCTGCCCAACGGGCGGGGGCAGATGGTCTCTGACGGCAACGACGACGACGACACGCTCATCGTTGGCGCGTACGTCAGCCAGCCGTGGCGGCTGACGAACCGCGAGTGCTTCGGCGACAGCGACGGCGTGCTCTTCCAGCTGAGCCCCGTGCACGACGTGTTTGGCGCGTCGGCGCTGCGCCGCGACTACGCGGCCTTTGTCAAGCCGACGGCGGCCAACAACCACGCCGGCGGCATCGGCTTCGGCTGCCCGCTGCCGACGACGACGGCGGCGGCCAAGGCGCAGCGGGGGACCGCCGGCAGTGCCGGACCGGCTGCCAGCACCGGCACGGCCGCCGCGACGGAGGGCGTGCTGCCGCTGGGCCCGCTGTCGCTGATGATCGACGCGAACCTGGAGTTTGGCGTGCTGACGCACGAGTACGACGGGCACGGGGGCGGCGCGTTCCACGCGAGCGTGGCGCGGGCGTTTGGGTTCCAGGAGCGGTTCGCAATCGACGCGCTCGAGGTCTGGGGCTGCGGCGGCGACGCGGAGGCGCGGGTGCAGGCGGAGCGGTGGGCGTGGGAGGCGCGCGAGGCGGAGGCGCGGCGGCGCATCAACCTGGGCACGGGCGACATCGAGGCGGACCGGGCGCTGCTGGAGATGGCCGGGCTGCTGGGCGGCCAGCGCAGCGGCGGCAGCATGGGGTGACTGGCGTTTGGGTGTTTCCCTGTTCCTTGTTGTTCCTTGTTGTTCCTTGTCACATGTTCCTTTTGAATGAGTCTTTGAGCGGAATGCCTTGTTCCATCCTATCCAATCGATCCAGGTCGTCTTCTAGTCTTACATACCGGGTCGGTGCCGGCCTCACTTCTCGTCCGTCTTGTCGTCCGTCTTGGCGCTCTTCTTGCTGTACAGCCCGCCAAGCAGGCCCAGCGAGCTGGTGCCCTTGGCGTTGTTGCGCTCACCCGCCTCGGCCGGGGTGATGGGCTTGGCCGGTGCTGCTGCTGCTGCTGCTGCTGCTGCTGCGGCTGCGTCGGGGGCCTCGTCCTTGACCTCGGCCTCCTTCTTCTCGCCGCCCAGCCAGCCCATCGACAGCGACGAGAGCACCGACGACCCGCTCTTGGCCTCGGCGGCGGCCTCGTCGGTCCCCGCGGCGGCCGCGCGGCGCTCGCGGCGCTGGGCCAGCTTGGCCTGCAGGGCCTTTTCCTCGGCGTCGCGGGCCTCGAGCTCCTGGATCCAGCGCTGGCGCTTGGCCTCGTTGCGCTCGGCCTGCTGGGCCTTCCAGGCCTCGCGCTCCTGGCTGCGCTCCTGGCCGAGGTAGAGGCCGCCGCCGACGATGGCGAGGACGGTGAAGCCCTGGGCGAGGACGCGGGCGCGGAACATGCGCTGGACCTGGTGGTGGTCGCCCTTGCGCATGGCGCGGGCGGCGTTGACGAGGGCGGTGACGGTGAGGGCGCAGCCGAGGGGGATGAGGGGCTCGCGCTTCATCTTGTTGAGGAAGCGGACCACGACGGAGGTCTGGGTGGTTCTGGGGGGTTAGAAAGAAGTCTGAAAGCGAGAAAAAGAAAGAGAAAGACAAAAGAGAAAAAGAAAGAAAGCAAAAAACGAGACTGGACGCACTCGTCATCGTCAAACGACGAGGGGAGCGGCTGCTCCGAGATGGGCGTGTCCGACATGGCAGCAGAGGAGTCAATGTGGCCCGTATGTGTTGAGAGAGACGCTGTTTGCGGTTGCACAGCGGATGCTCGGCGTCGTTCGATGTGAAGCTCAAAACCAGAGAGCATGGGCCCCGCACCGCCAATGGCAGACGCCATGGCTGGCCAGACCCCGCTATCGGCGCTACAGCGAGAATTTTGGAATTGTTTTTGCAGCAGAAAAAAAGGAAAAAAGAAAAAAAAAAGAAAGATGAGTCTTTGATAGCGGCCTCGCTCCCTCTCTACCCTCGCTCTCTCCTCGCTCTCTCCCTCACCACGCCCACCGCACACGACCAGCATGTCTACTCCCACAGCGACACCTGCCGACGCGGCCGCCAGCGCCAGCACGCGGCCGCCCGCGACCCCCCCCGCCGTCGCCGACCTCGCCCGGGCGCAGCCGGTGCGGACGCCGAGCATGGCGTCGCTGTCGCTGGCCGAGGGGGCCACTGCGGCCGATGCGAGCAAGACGGATGCGGAGGCCAGTGCGCATGCGGCGGCCATCCGCAAGCTGCTGCCGGAGGAGTTTATCCTGCCGAGTGGTGATCCAGATGTATGTTTTTTTTTTTTTTCTTCTTCTTTTTTTTTCTTCTTTCCTTCTTTCTTCTTCTTCTTCGTTCTCCTTCTCCTTTCTTCTCCTTCTTCTCCTTCTTTCTCCTTCTCCCGCTCACCAACAGTACCTCCGCCTCATCCTGACCTCCCGCGTCTACGAAGTCTGCAAAGAGACGTCCCTGACGCACGCCGTCAACCTCAGCAACCGGCTCGAGTGCAACGTGCTGCTCAAGCGCGAGGACGAGCAGCCCGTGTTCAGCTTCAAGCTGCGCGGCGCCTACAACAAGATGGCGCACCTGGACCCGGCGCGCGCGTGGCGCGGCGTCGTGGCGTGCTCGGCGGGCAACCACGCGCAGGGCGTGGCCTTCTCGGCGCGCCACCTCAAGATCCCGGCGACGATCGTGATGCCCGAGGGCACGCCCAGCATCAAGCACCGCAACGTCGCGCGCATGGGCGGCCACGTTGTGCTGCACGGCGCCGACTTTGACGCGGCCAAGGCCGAGTGCGCGCGCCGCGTGCAGCAGGACGGCCTGATCGACATCCCGCCCTTTGACGACCCGTACGTCATCGCCGGCCAGGGCACCATCGGCATGGAGCTGCTGCGCCAGACGAACCTGCAGCGCCTCGAGGCCATCTTCTGCTGCATCGGCGGCGGCGGCCTGATTGCCGGCATCGGCGCGTACGTCAAGCGCATTGCGCCGCACGTCAAGATCATCGGCGTCGAGACCCACGACGCCAACGCCATGGCCCAGTCGCTGGCCAAGGGCGCGCGCGTCGTCCTCGGCGAGGTCGGCCAGTTTGCCGACGGCGCCGCCGTCAAGAACGTCGGCGCCGAGACGTTCCGCGTCTGCCGCCAGGTCGTCGACGACATTGTGCTCGTCACCACCGACGAGACCTGCGCCGCCATCAAGGACGTCTTCGAGGACACCCGCTCCATCGTCGAGCCCGCCGGCGCCCTCGCCCTCGCCGGCCTCAAAAAGTACGTCGCCCAGCATCCGAGCGCCGACCCGCGCCGCAGCTTCGTCGCCGTCACCAGCGGCGCCAACATGAACTTTGACCGCCTGCGCTTCGTCGCCGAGCGCGCCACCCTCGGCGAGGGCAAGGAGGCCCTGCTGGCCGTGCGCATCCCCGAGCGCCCCGGCACCTTTGCCGCCCTCATCGACGCCATCATGCCCCACGCCGTCACCGAGTTCAGCTACCGCTACGCGTCCGCCGACGCCGCCAACGTGCTGCTCGGCCTGTCGCTGACCGCGCCCGCCGCCCAGCGCGACGACCAGCTCGCCAGCCTCATGGCCCGCGTCGCCCGCACCCCCGGCATGACCGCCACCGACCTGTCGGCCGACGAGCTGGCCAAGAGCCACATCCGCTACCTCATGGGCGGCCGCTCCGACGTGCCGCACGAGCGCCTGTACATGTTCAACTTCCCCGAGCGCCCGGGCGCCCTCGAAAAGTTCCTCGCCACCCTGCGGCCCAAGTACAACATCAGCCTGTTCCAGTACCGCAACGAGGGCAGCGACATCGGCAAGGTCCTGACCGGCATCCAGTGCCCGGACACCGAGGTCGGCGAGCTCGAGACCTACCTGCGCGCCATCGGCTACCCCTGGGTCGACTGCACCGACAGCAGTGTGTTCAAGACGTTTTTGCGGGCGTGAGGTTCTTTCGTCGGTTTTGGTGGTTCTCAAGTCTCCGGTTTCATGGTCTTATAGCGCGTTCGGTCCCTGGAAATGTCTGATTGTAGCACCTTCTTCCCCCCCCCCTAATCCCACAGCTTAATGTCCCCCTGCGTGCCCGCCGTCACCACCTTGCTGGTCTCCTGCGGATGCCACAGCACATGGTTGACCGAGCCGCCCGCCGGGTCCGCCCGCAGCTTCTCGTACATCTTGCACGTCTTCCAGTCGAAGAAGCACACATAGCCCGACGTGTCGCCCGACGCCAGGAACTGCCCGTCCGCGCTGATGTCGATGCCGATCGCCGTGCCCGCGTTGTTGTGCCCCTTGAACACCTTCTTGCGGTTCTGCCGGTACCGGTCGCGCGCCCCGTACACCAGGATCTGGTTGTCGCTCGACTGGTACGCCACGTACTTGTGGCTCGGGTGCGCCGCCGCCCGCGTCAGCGGGTACATCCACGGCTCCGCCGTGTACGAGATCGGCACGGGGATGTTGTAGTCCCACACCCGGATCGACTTGTCGTCCGACGTGCTCATGAACCGCCGGCCCTCGTCGATGAACACGAGCGTGTTGACCGCCGCCAGGTGGTGGTCGTAGTCCTGCACCGGCTCGTTGACCCGGTCGCTGCCGCTGCCGCCATCGCCATCGCCGTCGCCCGTCCGGCCCGCCGCCCGCGTGTCCCACTGCAAAATCTTGTTGTTGGACATGCCCGACAGGAACTCGTGCGGCGCCTCCGCCGACGTGTTGAACACCACGCAGTGCGGCGTCTTGCCCGTCCGGAACCGGTTCAGGCACTGCCCCGTCTCCGTGTCCCACAGCTTCATCCACCGGTCGTGCGCCGCCGACACAAAGCGCGACCCGTCGCGGTTGAACGTCAGGTCCGTCAGCGCCCGCGTGTGCCCCTGCATCACCCGCAGCAGCTCGCGCTCGTGGTACACGTCCCACAGCCGGATCGTCGTGTCCGCGCTGCCGCTCAGCAGCAGGTGGCCCGACGCCGGGAACAGCCGCAGCGCCGTCACCGCCGACGTGCCCTTGGCCGCGTTCGACGACGCCCGGTGCGGCGCCTTCCACGTGTGCACCAGCTTGCGCGGGATGTAGTTCGTGATGCTGCCCACCTCCTTGCGCAGGTCCACGTTCAGGTCCTGCGGCACGTGCATGTACGTCCGCCCCTGGTAGTCGAACTCCTGCGAGCCCACAAACGCCGTCGTCTCGCTGCCCTCCGTCTCCACCACCTCGCGCCGCGCCACGGCCGACGGCGGCGGCGGGATCACCGTGCCGCTCTCCACCACGTCGTCCTCCTCCTCTTCCTCCGCCTCGTCCTCGTAGTACTCCTCGTACTCCTCGTCCCCCTCGTCTTCTCCTTCTGGCCCCGCCCCCTCCTCGTACTCGTCGTAGATCGCCTTCCGCTTGAACTTGGCCCACGGCCCGACGTACGCGCCGTCGCCGTCCGCCACCGTCGCGCTGCCCTTGCCCTCCCGGCCTGCCCGCACCCGCGCGTTCTGCGCCTTGATCTGCGCCCCCGTCAGCGCCGTCCGCTCCGGGCCCCCGCGCCGCTCCACCGCCCGGTGCTTGCTGCGGAACGTGTGCTCGCTCAGAAACGCCTCCGTCGCCGTCCCCGACAGCACGTTCTTGCGCTTCTGGCCCGCCACCAGCGCGCCGCTCGCCGCCGCGTCTGCCCCGCCATCGCGCCGGAACGGATTGCTCGGCCCGTACGTCTGTCGCGCCAGCGCCTCCGCCGAGTAGGCCGTCACTTCGTGCTCCGGCTCGGCCTGCGCCCGCACCACGAGCGCGTCCTGCGCCGCTCTCGTTGGCGGGTACGCGCCGAAGCTGTCGGCCATGGTGCTGCAGGCAATAATGTGTTTGAAGATGTCGAAGTAGGCGATGCAAACAAAAGATCGGATGGGCGATAAGGAAAAGAATGTCGGGGATGGGCAGCGACCGCAGATGGAAGAACAAGAGTGCTGTGCTACGAGACGGTCAAAAATTAGCTTGGCCAAAAGGCGGCGCGCCTGGTCACGTGCACCATATTTCACGTCCTCACTTCCGACGTCAGAGCCAGCACAACGTATACCACGCAGAAGTCTAGCTTTTATTGGTATGCCCTTCCAGCATTTAACGCTGCAAGGCAGCAGGCAAACTGAATCACAAGTCCGGAAAATAGCAGTGGGAGCAACGACGGAGTCGAACAACAAGCGTAAACAAGCGCCGCAGTTGGGTTCAATACAACGCCTTAACACAGGGTACTCGTGGAACCGTTACAGCATTGCAGCAACGAAAAAAAGCAGACAGAAAACACCACACGCTCGCCTTCTCGTGGCGGCTGCCCCCTTCCCCCACGAGCCCTCACCGCCGGGAGTCTATGCCGAGTACAAACAGGGTACACCAAAACCAAGAGCCAGAAACAAGAACAAGTAACACAAGATAAAGAGATGGGAGACGACGGACCGCAGAACGCGCAACGTCAGAAACAGGCACCGCCTGGAGAAGAGGATGGACACCCAAAGAATAAGACATCCTCCGCCGTTCGCCAGAAAGCAGCACGTCCCTGTCGCTGTGCCTGCTGGATCGTCGCCGTCGTTGTCGTCGGGATCGTGGCGAATGGTGCGGCGGCCCGCACAGCAGGCGGTGGTCAAGTCCAATGCGAGCGATGCGCATGCACCACAAGAGGTGCAGACGCAAGCGCAGACACGCGCGGCACACGACGCCTGCCAGGCCCGCCGCATTCGTCCTGGTCGTTGCTCAGTGGGGATACAGAGCGTCAGAGCTCTAGCTGCTCTCATCCTTAATGAGCGCAACAATCATGCTGTACAGGTAGAAGAAGAACATGACCAGGTGGAAGCCAAGCTTCCAGAAGGACTCCTGTAGGGGTGGTGGTCAGTCTGGAACAGGGCAACGGCGTGTCCACGGACGAAACGAACCTTCTTGTGAACGTTCAGTTTCCGGAAGATCTCCGTGGCATCGAGCAGGTGCGTGTTGTCGACGATCCTGTTCGCAGGTTAGCACCGAATCGATCCAGCCAGCGCATGGGCAATATCAAGGCGTAACGCGCAACATACTTCTTGACGTTCCACGCGAGGAGCGGCGCATTGAGGATCAGAGGCAGCCAGTATCCGTTGATCAAGAACAGGAACGTGAGGAAACCGTGGACAGCCGCTTCGGGGATAATGTACGTGTTCAGGCGGTTGCAGAGGTCGATGGGGTTGATGTAGTCGCTTGCCGGCTGTCAGTATCTCGGACGGTGCAGGCAGAAATTAGGGCGCAGAGAGAGAGAGAGACATACCATTCCAGATCGCTGTACATGATGGTGAAGAAGACCTGCAGGAACAGGTTGACCGCGTTGATCAACACGGCGAAGAGGTATAGCCACGCCTCTCCAGACATTGTGACGGTGGTGATGAGGGATGGGGTTTAAAAAAAAAAGGCTGCGATACAGTTAGCGATGCGATTCAGCCTCGATGCCGTCATGCCTAATCAGACGAATGTCTCCTGCCGTCATCGGCCTCCCTTTTCAGAGATCCGACCACGATCGGCCAAGACAAGCGTCCTCGAGGATCCATCCCAACCAGAACACCGGAAAGGACTAGCATGCAGGCAATATGCGAGGGCGACGATCACGTACGGGATGCTGGCCGAAGACCACGAGGGAAACGGGGGTGAGATGGGAAAGGGTGCGAGAGTCGGCGGATCACGGGGTCAGGGGCGAGCGCTGTCAAAGGTGAAAGAGAAGCCCGATTCGAGAAGCCGGCAAGGTCGCTCGAGATGGATGCAGGAGAGGTGTTGTGCGTGGTGGTGCGGGCGGGCTGCAAAAGGAGGAGGCTGGGTGGGTGGTGGACGGGAGGAGAGAGCTGGCGCAAGAGAGAATCGGTGCTCCGGAGAGCTTAAAAATTGCACTTGTGGCTTTTGCCAGCGCAATTGGCCGAAAGTACCTTGGCCGCAAAAGCAGGGTGGAGCGGTACACCCGGCGGGCACGGGCACCCACCGCCAGGCTGCCGGGGTGGTGTGGCGCTGGCTGGGTGCGGGGCATTTTTGACAGATACACGGGAAAGAGCAAAGCTCTCGGGGGGGGGGGCAGGCGGCAACGTCCCAAGTACACACCATTCATTGCGCTTCAAATCTATGGGGCCATAAAGAAAAAAAAAATACAATACAACAAAATGCAGCGCCGTTTCCTATCGTGTAAGATGAGTATGCCCTGCACGACACCCTTTTTGCCGGCCGGCACTGTTCCAGCCGCCCCTGGTCACCGTCCGGCCGCGCTCAGGCCTTGGATTCTGCCGGCTTGGCCTCGGCCGATACCGGCATCGGCACCGGGCCGCCGGGGGACGTCGGTAGCCGTGCCGTCAGCACCTCGACGCCGGTCTCCGTGACGAGCATGGTGTGTTCTGTGGGTTAGCGGGAGACAGGAAGAACAGGAAGACAGGGAGAGACTCACCAAACTGCGCGGTCCGCTTGCCGTCAATCGTGGTGCTGGTCCAGTTGTCGGGCCAGGTCACGTCGCGGTACTTGCCCAGCGCCACCATGGGCTCGATGGTAAAGGTCATGCCCGGCTTGCACTCGCCGACGGCCTTGTTCTTGGCGTAGTGCGGGATGTTGGGCGGCGCGTGGAAGACCGAGTTGACGCCGTGGCCCACGTACGTGCGGATCACCGTGCAGTTGCGCTCCTTGGCGTGCTTCTCGATCACGTTGCCAAAGTCGCGGAAGAGCGTGCCGGGCTTGACCATCTGAATGGCCAGGTCAAGGCACTCGCGCGCCGTCTCGACCACGCGCACCGAGTCCGGGTCGGCCAGCGCGCGGTTGCCCACGTAGTATGTCTCGTTCAGGTCGCCGTGGTAGCCGTTGTGGTAGAGCGTGACGTCGAGGTTGATGATGTCGCCGTCGAGGAGCACGCGCTTGTCGGGGATGCCGTGGCAGATGACCTCGTTGATCGACGTGCACACGGACTTGGGGAAGTGGTTGTAGTTGAGGGGGGACGGGTAGGCCTGCTCTCGGTTAGCGTCGGCGGCAATGCCAAGACAAGAGTTAGGAGCAGGGTTTTTTTTTTTTTTTTCTCTCCCACGCACATTACGCTCTATGCACGCCTTGTGCACGATCTCGTCAATCTCGTCGGTCGTGATGCCCGGCCGCACTGCGGCGGCGGCAATGTCGAGCACCTCGCGCGCCAGGCGGCAGACCTTGCGCATGCCCTCGCGGCCAGCCTCGTCGAGCAGGTCGATCTTGTTGGACCGCATGTAGCGCCCGCTCTTCGGGATGCCCGTCTCGGCATAGTCGGGGTGCGGAATCGACTTGGGGACGGTGCGCTTCGGCGACAGCGGGTACACGGGGCGCAGGGGCCCGGCAAACGGGTAGTTGGGGAACGGGTTGTAGTAGCCGACCCCTGGAACACAGGCCATTAGTACAAACGAAGCGCACCACCGAAGACCAAAGAAGCCGGGGCGTCTCGGGCTCACGGCGCCCGAGGAGGGGGGGCCCGGTGCTTACTTGTCTCCTTCTTCTTGTGAACGGCCTTGTGGGACACCTGTAGAAAAAAAGGGAGCCGCTGGTCAGCTAGGGACACGGGTGGTGGCAACGCCAAAGTAGTACGGGCCGTCGCCGGTGACTCACCCAGTTCCTGCTGAAGCAGTCCTGGGAGCAGAAGAAACTGTCCTCCAGGTTCTGCTTCAGGCACGTCGGGCACTGCAGCGTGCCGGCCGGCTTGTCGCAGTCAACGCCAGCGCACATGCGCTGGGCGGCAGGTTCTGCGTCGGTCATGGTCTCGTGGGGTGGTAGCGTCGCGGTATGCGTGTTGTTGCGTGTCGTCGATAAGTTGAGAACCGGTCCTCGGAGTGTAGTTGGAAAAAGTGTACGGTGCTGGGAAAATAAAGTCCAGGGGGGGAAGGCTGCACTTTAAAGAGTAAGGGAACGGAAGAAAAGTGGAAAGAAGAGGGCAGGCCGAAAACCACGACGGAGGAGCGGAAGACCGGTATTTGTTCTTCACAAGTCTCTGTGCTGCCGCAAGAAAAAAAATGTAAAATTCAACCCGTGAGATCAGTGTACGCTCGTAAAAGCGGCGGTCGCCACCACGTGGTATGTCACGTTCTGTGCAGTCGGCCGGCTAGCGTCGCTCAAAAATGCTCCAACTGGGGTTAGGGGACCTCTTGCGCTAGAAGCCGCGCGCTACAGGGGCGAAAGCTGCTGAAACAGCACAAGCTGAAAGGATTTCCCCAGCTGCACTTTTTCACCGCTGTCCTCTCGCATACCTCTCACCTTTCGCCATTGCTGCCATACCTCGACCATGGCGACCTGGGCTGACTACTACGGCCCGCACATCAGCGACCGCAACGTGTCGAGCTCGGCCGTGGTTGTGACGTCCATGCTGGCGTTCGTCTCGGGCTTCGTGTTTGGCATCTACACCATCCGTGGCTACCTCATTTCGCCCTCTCTCGTCGAGGAGCGCCGGCGCAATGTGGCGGACCCGGTCGAGAGCGAAGAGTCTGACGTGGACGACGACCTGATCCTCGACCACGCACCGAACTGGGCCAACGGCCAGGAGGCGGACCTGCGGGACGGGCTCCGGGCGACGGCGAGCGGCAAGAGCAAAAAGGCCGCGGGCGGCAAGACCATCAAGGACGCCAAGGACGAGAAGAGCGAGGCGCTCGCCACGAGCAGCAGCAGCAGCTGGGGGAGCATAAGCGAGAGTGCCGGGGGCGGTCCCGTCGACATCAAGACCAGCAACGAGGAGTGCAAGCTGGTGCTGGTTGTGCGGACGGATCTGGGCATGACAAAGGGTATGTGCTGGAATACTGGGAGATTGTATTTCTGGTCTCTTCTTGCTCACTGCTGACGCGTGCAGGGAAAATCGCCGCCCAGTGCGGTCACGCGACCCTGGCCTGCTACAAGAAGCTGCTGCGCGTCGCCGGCGGCAACCAGTCGTCGCCGGCCGCGCGCACGCTGCAGCGCTGGGAGCGCGGCGGCCAGGCCAAGATTGCCGTGCAGGCCAAGAGCGAGGACGAGCTGCTGACGCTGATGGGCGCCGCGCACAGCCTGGGCGTCACGGCCGAGGTCATTGCTGACGCCGGGCGCACCCAGATCGACCCGGGCAGCCTGACGGTGCTGGGCGTGGGGCCGGCGCCCAAGAGCCTGGTCGACAAGGTGACGGGGAAGCTGAAGCTGCTGTAGGCAGCGGCGGCGGGACGCGTGCGAGGGACAGGGAGACGAGATAGACCGGGCCAATGTATTCCAAAATTGAATGTCTGCACGTGACCACGCGGCGCTTGGTGCTCTCGTCTTATGGTGGGGGGTTACAGCATCTCCGGGACGAAACAACACGACCAACCCCCGCGACAAGCACAGTTCTTTGGTGTTTGCTCGGTTGTTGTGTCTGTTCATCAGCAGCAGAACCGTTCGCCATGGCGTCTCCAGCCCGCAAAGCCATCATTGTCGGCATCAGCGGGTGCTCATCGAGCGGCAAGACGACGCTGGCGCGGTTGCTTCGCGACCTCTTCCCCGGCTCGTTCATCCTGCACGAGGACGACTTTTACAAGCCAGATGACCAGTGCGTGGCTTATTCCCAAGCTAGGTTGTTTCCTTTTGCGTCACTGACCGCTCACGCGCCGCGCACAGGATCCCGATTGGCGTCGATGGCTTGGCCGACTGGGACTGCCCCGAGGCCCTCGCCGTGCCCGACATGACAAAGGCCCTGGCCTACATTCGCGCAAACGGCGCGCTGCCGGTCAGTCTGAGCTCGCCCCTCTCGCACCGGACCGACCATGGCCGCCGGCGAGGCGGCTGGATGCCAATAACTGCTGCTGCTGCTGCTTCTGCTGCGACTGCTGCTGCCTCGTCGGCAGCCTCGTCGGCCGCCCCGTCCATCCCATTCTCTCTTCCCAGTTCTCTCCCGCTTACGCCCTCCGCACCACCACAGGCCGACCTTGTGTCCAAGGAAGACAAGAACGACGCGGGCTCATGTCCCGTGTCGGACGCTGCGCTCGCCGCCGCCCGCGCCCGAGTGGAGGCGTGGCTGCAGCCGGGCCAGCCAGGCCACTACCTCGTGGACGCAGCGGCGGGAGCCCCGCACATCTGCTTCTTGGACGGCTTCCTGCTGTACTGCCCGCAGCTGCGGTCGGTCATGGACCTGATCGATGTGCGGCTGTTCTTGCGCGTGAGCCGCGAGCGGGCGACGCAGCGCCGCGCCGCGCGCAGCGGCTACGTGACGCTCGAGGGCTTCTGGCAAGACCCGCCGGGCTACATGGAGAAGATTGTGTGGCCCAACTACGTGGAGGCGCACCGGTGGCTGTTTGGCGGCACAGGCGACGTCGAGGGCCCGCCGGATGCGGCCGCGCTGGCCGCGAACAAGATCTTGACGCAGGCCGACCGCGGCCCCGACGTCGACATGGAGACGACGCTGGCCTGGACCATCGACACCCTGCTGGCCACGTTGGGCACGGAAGGAGCCCAGGGCCAGGAAGCGCAATGAACAAAAGAAAAAACAGCAACAAAAAAAAAAGAATGTAACCAGTCATGGTTTTCCCCTAACCTCATGGATCGACGATCGTTGGAAAACGGCTTGGAATATGACGGTCGTGCGCCCTCCCGGTCCACGTCGCTCAGCCCGTGAAGGCGAACTCGGCTTCTCCCCAGGACGACGCCCTTGTTCTGGAACCTGTCGATAGGAAAATTGACACCATTGCTTTCCCCGAGGGGAAAACTGCAACCGGTGGTGCGATGTCTCCTTAGGATGTATCGAACTGCCGCAGTCATCAACTCTGAACCCAGACTGCGCCAGAGGCGCGGCGGGCAGAGGACGTCTGGGCACAGGTCCGGTTTGTTTGTGAAGAAGAAGAAGAAAGAGAAAGAAAAAATTGCTGCGCCGGGGAAATTTTATACGGGCGCGTCGCGGGACCCGCATTAAAATTTACATAATGCAGCTAATTGTGGTCACGTGCACGAAGTTGACCGTTTTGTAGCGCGTAAGAGTCTCGGGCAGGCAAGAAAGACATCGTCCATCTCCCTACAACACACCCCTTCCCTTCGAAAAGCCCCCCTCTCCTATTGACGATGGATCTCGCTACTCTGGAGGAGACCAACCGTCTCCGGGTGTCGATGGGCATGAAGCCCCTGCCGGTGCCTGGCCAGGCCGACACGAAGTCCGGCGACGGCGACAGCGACAGCGGCAGCGGCAGCGGCAGCGAAGAAGAGGACGACGACCCGATGGCCACGCTGGCCGGGCGGCACGGGATGGCCGAAGAGAACTACCGGAAGATGAAGGAGGCAGAGGAGGCCAAGAAGCGGCGGCAGGAAAAGGCCGAGGCCGTGAAGCGGGCGCGCGAAAAGGCACAGCGGCACGCGCTGCTGTCGGGCAAGACGCTGGCCGACGAGGGCGCGGACGACCTGCTGGGCGCGAAAGCGGACAAGGCGCTGGCGAGCGATGCCAAGGCGTGGCTGCGCGGGCAGAAGAAGCGGCAGGAGAAGATCAGCGCCGCCGAGGAGGCACAGCGGGCGCGCGAGGCGGCCGAGGCCGAGGCGAAGGCGCGCAAAGAGGCGGCCGACGACGGGCTGTCGGGCGTCCGCGTTGGCCACGACATGGGCGCGCTGCTGGACGGCGGCGACGAGATGCACATCCTGACGCTCAAGGACCAGGCCGTGCTCGGGGGCGACGGCGACGACGACGACGAAGACGGCGCCAAGGGCGACGAGCTCGAGAACCTGGAGCTGCGCGAGCAGGAGAAGCTGCAGGAGCGGCTCAACCTCAAGAAGAAGCGGCCGGGCTACGACCCGCTGGCGGACGAGGAGGCCGGCGGCACGCGGTCCATCCTGGGCCACTACGACGAGGAGATCTACGGCAAGAAGCGGAAACACTTTACGCTGGACCCCAACATTCTTCTCGGGACGAGCAGCACGAGCAGCGGCGGCCAGAAAGCGTCTAGTGCCAACCGCACTGACGGCCCGGTGCTGGCAACCGTGGCCGCGATCGACCGGGCGCAGGACATGTCCAACCTGGACGACATTGTGTCGGGCGGCCCGTCGTCGGACTACCTGGCGCCGTCGGAGATCAAGATCCGAAAGCCCAAAAAGAAGGCCAAGAAGGCAGCCAAGGCCACGCGGCAGCGCAGCGGCTTCGGCGACGACGACGACGGCGAAGAGGGGCTTGTGCCGCCACCGCCCGGCGCTGACAACAGCGCTGCAGCACCGACGGAGATGGATGTCGATGGTGGCGACGGAGCAGCAGCCGCCGTGGCCGCCGCCCAGCTCCGGAAGAAGCGCAGGGCGGCGCTGGACGACGAGGAGGACGACATCTTCCGCGACGAGGACGCGCTGCAGGCGACGCTGGCGCAGCAGCGGCGCGAGGCGCTCAAGAAGCGCAAGCGGCTGCGGCCAGAGGACCTGGCCAAAGCGCTGCGGGACGACGGCGGTGCGGCAGAAGGCGAGCAGGCCGACGCCGGGGCGGGCGAAGGCAACGGCGGCGGCGGCGGGCGCGGGGGCGGACTGGTAATTGACGAGACGGCCGAGTTCCTCAGCAGCCTGACGCGGCGCAAGGACCGGGACGAGGACGAGGAGCGGCGGGCGCGGCCGCGGAGCCGGACGCCCGGTGCGGCACGGGCGGCGTCGGAGGCGCCGTCGGAGGCCGGCGGGGACACGGCGATGAAGGACGAGAGCAGCGACGACGACGACGAGAACGACAAGAACGAGGCGCCGCAGCTGCCGCCGGTGGAGGGCCACGCCGGGGCGGCCGGGCTGGAGGAGGAGAAGAAGATCAGCGAGGGCATGGGGGCGACGCTGGCGCTGCTGCGGGGCCGGGGCATTCTGGAGGGAGAGACGAAGCGGCGGAAGAAGCAGGCGGGCGCAGCGGCGGCAGCGGACGCGGACGACTCGGACGAGGACGGGGCGGCGCGGCTGGCGCGGCTGCGGGCGCACCAGCAGTTTGTGGCGGAGAAGAAGCTGCGGCTGGCGCAGCTGGAGGAGGAGGCGCGGCGGCGGCGGGAGCGGGACCGGACGACGGGCCCGATGGCGCGGATGACGGCGCGGGAGCGGGAGGAGTACGCGCGCAAGCAGAACGTGCAGCGGGAGCAGCAGACGGGGCAGGTGCTGCAGGAGCTGTTTGCGAAGCACTACACGCCCAACTTTGCGCTCGAGTACAAGGACGAGCACGGGCGGCTGCTGGACGCCAAGGACGCGTTCCGGGAGCTGAGCCACGGCTTCCACGGCAAGACGAGCGGGCGCGGCAAGACGGACAAGCTGCTCAAGAAGATCGAGGCGGAGAAGCGGCAGATGGCGCAGGGCATCCTGGACACGAGCCAGAGCGTGGGCATGAGCTCGGCGGCGGCGCAGCAGCTGAAGAAGCGCAAGGAGGCGGGCGTGCGGCTGGACTAGGCATTAATGGGATGACGATTGACACGAATGGTTGGTGATGCGTGACGGCGTGATTGACTGTCGACTGGCACTGACGACTAACGAATCACTTGACAGACCAGGACAGGCGAGGCAAGACAACAGACAACAGACAACAGACAGATGAAATCACGACGAAGAGATCACAAAGAGAGATCACGACAAAAACAGACAATGAGCACAACAGTTTCTTCTGCCCCTACGCCACCTCGGTCTCCACGTCCGGCTCCCGGCCGCTGAGCTTGCCGACGTTGAGCACGCGCCGCACGGCAAAGGTGGCCTCGTCCTTGGCAAACTGGATGTTGCGCATGGGTTTCCTGGGGGGTCAGCAGGGGCCTTTGGAGAGAACAGCAGGGGACCACCTACCACTGCATCAGCCCGCGGTGCTTGCGGTGCAGGTCGCGGCTGCGCGACTTGTAGTCCTTGTACTGCTTGATGGGGTTGTTGCTGCCGTTGGCGCCGCCGCTGCCACTGGTGCCGCTGCCGCTGCTGCCGCTGCCGCTGCCGCTGGTGCTGCCGGTCGTCGTTGTCGTTGCCGTGCCGCCGCCGGTGGTCCGCGTGCGGCCGGTGACGGCCGTGTCGGTCGACGGGCGGGTGCGGGCGGTGCGGGCGGCGGCCGTGGGCGAGGCCGGCTCGCCGTGCTCGGCGTCGCGGATGCCGAGGTCGGGCTCGCTGTCGCTGTCGCCGTCGTCGTCGTCCTCCTCCTCCTCCTCTTCCGCATTCTCGCCCCGCCGGTCCGCCTCCGCCTGGGCGACGAGCTCCGCCGGGTCGGCGCCAAACGCGCCCGTCCAGTCGGTGCCGTCCTTGGCCAGCCAGCGCTGCTTGTCCTCGGGCGCGGCGGCGGCCAGCACGTCGCGGCCCTGCAGCAGCGAGCGCTCGTGCAGCTGCTGGACGGCGGGCGGGACCTCGGCGCGCACGGCCTCGGCGCGCACGCCCTCGGCGAAGCAGGCCTCCCAGCTCTCAATGGTCTCGCGCGTGTCGTTGTCGCTGACGAAGCGCAGGTGGTCGCGGTCGGTGCCGGGCTGGAAGCGGCCGCGGAAGCGCAGGCGGCCGACCGGCGTCAGCTGCAGATCGGGCACGTCGGCGCAGTTGGCCTCGGTGATGTAGTTCTGCGACAGCCGCAGCGGGTTGTCGCAGCGCCACAGCGGCAGGTCAAAGTCGGTCGGCTCGTTGTCCACCAGGTCCTGCAGCCAGACCGACGCGTACACGGCGTGCTTCTTCTTGCTGCGGCCGGCCGGGTAAAAGGCAAAGAAGACGGGCGAGCGGTACCGGTACCGCACCGGCAGGCGGATGCGGCCGCCATTCAGAGGCTCCTTCTTCTTCTCCTCGTCGGCGTCGGCATCGGCATCAACATTCGCCGGGGGGTGGTGCGTCCCCCGCAGGTCCCACTGCAGCCCGCCGTCGCCGTCGCGCGAACAGCGGTCGGCGTGCACGGACGCGGAGCTGCCGCCGGTGCGCAGGCGGATCTTGACGTGGGAGGACGGGGCCCAGCCGACGGCGGTGAGGCGGTCCGACAAAAACTCAAAGGTGCCGACGTCGCCGAAGCCGACGTGGCTGGGCGGCAGGGTCAGCTCGACGGCGCGGAAGAGCAGGCTGATGCGGACGCGGCCGTAGCCGATGCCGCCGTCGAGCGGGTACCAGCGGGTGCTCTGGCTGCTGGCGAGCAGGACGTCGGACAGCTTGAGGGGGACGACGCCGAGGATGGGGTCGTGCTCGCGGTGGCGGGCGTCGCGCACGGTGACGGTGACGAGGGCGGAGCGCCAGTCGCGCACGAAGCGCTCGGTGCCGGCCTCGAAGATGGGCTTGCTGGAGACGACCTTGGTGCGCGTCTTGTAGACGAGCTCGTCGTTGAGCAGGATGGTGCAGTAGGCGCTGGGCAGGGCGCGGTCCTGCTCGCGGCCGACGTTGGCGGCCTCGGGGCGGGCGGGCTCGAACTCGCGGCCGGGCGGGCGGCGGCCGCCGCGCGAGCCCTGGACGTTCTGCAGCTCGAGCCCGACGATCTGGTGGACGACGATGCTGAGGATGCCGCTGGGCCACAGCGGGTCGGGCGGGGTGTGGACGACGGCGTCGTCGTCGGGCGAGTCGACGACGCCGCGGTCGTCCTGCAGGGCGGGCACGTCGCGCAGGGCGGCCGGGATGCGGGGGTCCTTGCCGTCGGTGCGCAGGGCGGCGCGGAAGCGGGTCTTGCCGAAGAAGCCGACCTCCCAGTGCAGCTCGCCCGGCATGGCGCGGTCGGCGTGCAGGCCGCGCAGGCGCGAGACCTGGGGGAAGAGCTGGCCCGGGTGCTGCAGCAGCTTCTGGATGCTGAGCTCGACGCGGCCGACGACGTCGTCGGCGCTGGCGCGGTCGCTGTCCCAGAGCTCGAGGGCGAGCTGCTCGTCGGCCTTGACGACGTCGGCGGTGACGAGCAGGGCGGCGGTCTCGGCAAAGACGGGGTTGAGGTCGTCCTGGATGACGCGCGTGCAGTACTGCGGCTTGCCGAACTTGCTAAAGGCGACGCACACGTACGGGTCGGAGCCGCCGCCGGGGCTGCCGCGGCGGTCCTGCTTGCTGAGCCCCGTGGCGCGGTGGATGCGCACAAAGAGCACGCCGAGCGCGGCCGTGTCCTTCTGCACGGCGTCGCCGGCGAGCATGGCGCCGACGTCGAGCGTCATGCTCTTGGGCGCGACGTACATGGACGCGGCGGCGCCAATGGCCCAGTTGACAAACGTGGCGATGACCGGCAGGTTGAGCACGTTGGCGCCGCGCTGCACCAGCGGCACGCAGCCAGCCTCGATGCGCGGCAGGCCCATGAGCGAGAAGCGCACGGTGCTGACGAACGGCGGATCCGGCGTCAGCGCCACGCGCAGCCGCACCGTCGCCACCAGGCTGTGCAGCTCGACCCAGACCGGGAAGGGCAGGCCGAACAGGCCGCGCACGCCCAGGTAGAAGACGAGCTGCATGCCCATGTTGCGCGCCTTGGACGAGACGTCGCTGCCCGACGGCAGCGCGTGGTACGCCACCGTGGCCTCGAGGTTGTAGTGCTCGGCGGCGGCGTCGGCGACGGCTGCGTCGGCGGCGGCCTGGGGGTCGCCGCCGTCGCCGCCGGCGTCGTTGTCGTTGTCGTTGTCGTCGTCGTTGTCCTCCTGCCTCCGGTCATTTCCATCGTCCGGCAAGGCCCGCAGGCTCAGCACGCGGATCGGATTGGCGCCCTGCGTAATGTCGTTGACCTTGACGTTCTCGACGACGCCCGGCACGCTGGCCTGCATGACGTCCTCGAGCGTGTCGGCGACGCCGGCAAAGAGCTCCGGGTTGATCAGCCCCCAGACGAGGGCCAGCGCGGCGTTGAGCCACTCGACCGACTCCGGGATCAGGTTGACGACGGCCGTCTCGCCGCGGCGCTGCTCGCTGGCCCACTCGTTGGCGCGGCCCTGGCGGATGACGTCCTTGGCCCAGAGGAAGACGGCGGCGGCGACGGCGGCGGCCAGGGGCACGAGCCCGAGCAGGCGGGCGCCCAGCGCGCGGCCGGCGACGACGAGCACGGCGAACACGCCGGCGCTCAGCACGTTGGCGCGGTGCTCGAGCGCGGCAAACATGGGCTCGTAGCTGACGGCGGGCGTCGGGTGGAAGAGCACGTTGGTCTTCTCGCCGTGGATGGGCACGTCGCTGGTGGAGCCGGGGGCGACGGGGTCGGGCGGCGCGGTGATGTCCTGGTTGCGGCGGTATGTCTCGCCGGACTGGCTGGCGTCGGTGCGGACGGGCGTGGGCTTGCCCAGGTTGGCGTTGGGGACGGAGAGCGTGGGATGTTGTGCTTTCTTGAGGAGGGCGGCGTCCATGTCGTCGATTTCGATGTCTGTTGCACGTGATGGGGGGGGCAGAGTCAGCAGAGGACAGGACGAGGAAGGAACGGACGAGGAAGAGCAGAAGAAGAAGGAACAGACGACTCACCCTTCCCCGTCACGGGATCTGTCACGACGCGCCGGTTTTTGCCCTTGGCCGAGGCCGTGTGCGGCACGGCGCCGTCCTTGGCCTTGGCGGCCTTGGCCCGGTCGGCGGCCTGGCGGGCCTTCATCTGCTCGTCGAGCTGGGCATCGCGCTGCTTCTTGTCGCGGTCGAGGTTCTCGAGGAACTGCTGCACGTTGGGGATCCGGTTGGAGCCGGAGTAGTGCTGGCCCGAGGGCACGACTCTGTTTTTGGTGTTCATGGGGAGGGTGTGAGAGGGGAGGGTGAGAGGGGAGGGTGTGAGAGGGGAGGGAGGTGTAAGAGGCGAGACGTGAGAGGAGGTGAGAGGTGGAGGTGTGCAAGGTCGTCACGGTGGTCACGATGGTCTAAACCACGATGGACAGGGATGAGGTCGACAAGAACCGACAAGCTGGTCGAGATCTGGGATGCAACTGAGACAGACGATGACGACGACGACGGCGACTAACACTGGCGTTTGGCAGCGCCGATCGCCCGCTGGCCGCCGCCGATGGTGACGTCACTGCTGTCAAGAATTCAAATGCGAATATTCACAATCCAAACAAGTCAAGAATAAGGCAAAGGAGAGAATCAAAAATACAATGCTATGCTATGCTATGCTTAAAAATGACTGCTGATGCTGTGCGGAAAACACCCTTCTAAAAGACACACCACGCCAATGGATCGGCTGTCGGCGTCTGCAGCGCCTCTGCGTCCAGCGCCCCCGCATCGTCGTACAGGGCGTCGCCGTCGTCGTCGGCGCCGGGGATCGGCGTGCTCTTGCGTTTGCGGGAGCAGGCGGGAACGGGCGCGGCCAGCCGTCGGGGGGGGGATGGTGTCTGCTCCGGCTCCAGCAGTGGCTCGGACGGTGGCTGCTCTGGCACCTGCTGTGGCTGTGGCACTGCCTGCACGGGCTGCTGTGGCTGTGGCTGCTGTGGCTGTGGCTGCTGTGCCTGCTGTGCCTGCCCTGACTGCTCTGGCTCTGTCTGCACCGGCTCTGTCTGCGTCTGGTCCGGCTGAGCCTGCTCCAGTTGAGTCTGCTCTGACCGAGTCTCCAGCTGCACCGGCTCTGCCTTCGCCGGCTCTGCTTGCAGGGTCTCTTCCTGCGCCGCCTGCACCGCCTGCACCCCCGGCGCATCGTCCATGACCACGTCGCCGTCCTGGCCGGCGTCCGTCTGCGCCGTGGCTGTCTCCCTCTTCTCGGCCTCCCTCCTCTCAGCCTCCCTCCGCTCCGCCTCTCTCCGCTCCCGCTCCGCCTCTGCCTTCTGCGCCGCCCGCAGCGCCGCAATCGCCCCGCTCAGGTTCTCCTCGTCCTCGTCGTCCTGCCCCAGCGTCCACACCCAGCGCCGCTTGCGGTCGCGCAGAGACTGTGCCTGGGATTGGGCCTGCGCCTGGGCCTGCTGCTGCTGCTGCTGCTGCCGCCGCTTGCGGATCCCGCCGCTGCTGTGCGCCCCGAGCGCGCCGCCGCCGCTGCTCCCGCTGCTGCCGGCGCCGCCCGGCGACGCCGCCGTGTCCAGCCCGGCCATGCGGCGCCGCATCTCCTCAAACGGCCCGGGGGTCTGCCCGCCGTCGCGCGTCTCGTCGCCCGTGTACGCGAGCGTCTGGTCGAGCACGGCGGTGGCGGCGGTGGCGGCGGTGCCGGCGGTGCCGGCGGTGTCGGCGGTGTCGGCTTCCTGGATGTCCATCGGGGATGCAGACGTAGTTGTGGCTGCTGCTGCTGCCGCTGCCGCCGCCGCTGCCGCTGCTGCTGCTGCTGCCGCCTCCTCGTACAGCAGATCGACGTGCGACCACGTGTACCGGTTCGTCGTGATGGTCTGCTCCAGCGGCGAGTTGTAGACGACGTGCCGGGCCGCGCGCTCCCGCAGCCGCTGCGACTGCCGCCGGGGGGACGCGGCCGTTGTTGCCGACGACGCTGCCGGAGGAAGCGGTGTGCCGCCGGGCGTGCAGACCTCGGCCGCCGGCGCCGACGCGTGCGGCAGCGGCGAGTTGCGCAGGATGCTGTGCAGCGACCGCGGGTGGACGTACGGCAGCGGCTGTCCCTGGGCGGGGATGCGCCGGCGAGACGCTGTGTTGTTGGTCGTGGCCGTGGCCGTGGCTGTGGCTGTGGCCGTGGCTGCGGCTGTGGCCGTCAGCGACATGGACAGCGGCCCCGTGGTCGACGACGACGGCAGCATGCCGGCGGTCAGCAGCCGCGGCAGGGCCACGGGTGGGCTGCTGCCGCGGGACGGTGCCGCCTCGTCGTCGCTGCTGCTACTGCCGCCGCTGCCGCCGCCGCCGCCGCCGCCGCCGCTCGTGCTGTCCTGGTTGCTGGGCCAGGGGAAGGACGACGACGCCGCGTGGCGCTGGATGTCGTCGGGCGAGAAGCAAAAGACCTGCGCGGCCCGGCTCGAGGTGGCCGACAGCGGTGGCGTCGGCGTCATGGTTGCCGCGGCTGCATTGGCGTTGCTGGCGTTGCTGCTGCTGCTGCTGCTGCTCTCAAACAGCCGGTCCCCCGCCAGAACGCCGCCCGTGCTCGGCGACAGCGGCAGCGCCGTCAGCGGCGTCTCGGGGAACTGCGTGACGACGTAGGGCGTGTGCGTGCGGCGGTCGCGGTCCTGCTGGGCGCCGGGCATCTGCAGCCGGGGCAGGGCCACGCGCGGGGGGCGTTTTGCCGTGGCGGCGGAGGGGAGGGCGGGAGGAAGACCGCCCGTGCGCTCGATGGCGGTGACGGGCTCGGCCAGGACGGGCGTGGACGCGGCCGACGCCGCAGACCGGTCGATGGCCGTCGAGTACACGTTGGACAGCGTGTTGAAGGACGTGGGCGAGCGCGGGTTGACGACGGCGGCGAGGGTGCGCGACGTGCGCATGCTGGGGCCGGTGGCCAGGGCCTTGATCTGGAGCGACAGCCGCGGCCGCTTTGGGGGGCTCTGGCCGGACATGGTGTGCAGGCGGAGTGCAGGCGAGGATGGCGGAGGATCGAATACGAGAAGGATGGCGTCAGGGGCGAGGGGGGGGGCAGTGCTCGAGCAGAGTGTTGGAGGGAGAGAAAAGAAGACGGAGAAGAAGAGGGCAAGCAGAAGGATATACGTGAGGGAGGAGGGAAACAAGACCGGCGGGCCGGGGGCCGAGACGGTGTATGCACGAGGAAGACAGCGGCTATACGCGAGCTGCCAGTGGCTTGATGTAAGGGGAGAAGAGGAGGGAATGAAAGTGAGAGGCCAGAAGGGTATCGAAGAGTCAAAGAATCAAAGATGCACCCTCAAAGCCAAAGACAAATTCAAAAGATAGACCGAAGAAAGAAAGAAATCAAAGAAATCAAAAATCAAAGAATCAAAAATCAAAGAACTCAAAAATCCATCAAAGAAAAATCAAAAGCAAATACGAGTTCCCTCCCCGACTCAGCCAAGCGCCTCTCCCTCCCGGCCCAACCATGAAGGATGCCACCGCCGGCTGCGCAGACGGGTCACGCACCCACCCACACACGCACTCACCCCCCCGGCCTGCCCGTCGGCTCCTCTGTCTGTTCGCGATGCCCCCTGTCGTCGCGCGGCGCAAGCGCTCAGCCCTACCCAATCAGCACGGCGGGCCGGCTGGCCAGTCACGGGCCGGCGTCTAATTCGTCCGAGGTGGTCGTCGGGATGGCCATTGTCGTCGTGGAGTGGTCGTGGTCGTCGTTTCCGAGTCCTCACGTTCTCTGTATCCTCTTCCAGACCTCTTCCCTCACCATCAATGGGTCCTGTCTTCTCCGTGTTCCTTTGCTTCTTCAGTCGACTCTGCCCTCTTGTCCTTTTGTCCCCTTTTCTTTTTTTCTTTTTCTTTTTCTTGTTATTTTCCTTTTTCCCTTTCCCTTTTCTTTCTTCTCAGCTCGCCACAAACACGCCCTATGCACCTCCCGCATCGCATCACACCAGCGCGCAGCTTCATTCGCGCGACAAGCGCCCCGGCGGCAAACGAGGCCGTGTCGTTGGCCGCCGGCGCGGGCGGAATGCATCGACAGGGGGATGCGCTAGCCCGGCCCCACTACGCCACAGGCGGGGTCCCTGCCGTACAGCGGCCAATCCAAGCGGAACACTGCCCTGAACATCCCAACACATCACCAACCAACCGATAACCCAGCCAGGAATGCATCGCGATCGCCATGTGCATGCTGGTGCGGAGAATGGCAGCTGCAGATGTTCCACGTACGTGTGCTTTCCCGTTAGAGGCTGAGGCTGAGGCTTGAGCCGGACTGGCCTAGACTGGCCGGGGGTGGAAGACGAGGTCGAAGGGAGGAAGAGGACTGCGGCCGACCAGCGACGCCATGGCGGCCGCCGCCCGCGTGGTCCTCCACTTTGACTACGACTGCTTCTACGCCCAGGTCGTCGAGCACAACGCCCGCCCGCCCGGCGCGCTCGCCGGCCGCTGCGTCGGCGTCACCCAGAAGAGCCTGCTGGCCACCTGCAACTACGCGGCCCGCCGCCGCGGCGTGCGCAAGCTGATGCGCATCGCTGACGCGCGCCGCGCGTGCCCGGACCTGGTCCTGGTGCCGGGCGAGGACCTGTCGCCGTTCCGCGACGCATCCAAGGCGCTGTTTGCCGCGCTGGCCCGCGTCCTGGCCGGCGCCGGCTGCGCCCTCGAGCGCCTCGGCCTCGACGAGATCTTTGTCGACGCCACGGCGCTCGTCGCGGCCAACGCGGCCCGGATTGCGGCGCTGCCGGCGGAGGAGCGGGCCACGGCGGTCTTTTACCTGCGGCCGGGGCGGCCGGGGCGGCCGGCCGACGACGACGACGACCCCGACGACCACTTCACTTTTGACGCAAGGACAACAGCCGGCTGCGTCGTTGGCGACGACGACGACGACGACGACGCCTTCTTCCACCTCCGCCTTGGCTCCCACCTTGCTGCCCATCTGCGCCACTGCCTCGCCCGCAACGACGGCTACACCGCGTCCGCCGGCATTGCCGCCAACAAGGTCCTGGCCAAGCTGGCCGGCAAGCAGAACAAGCCGGCCAACCAGACGACGCTGTTCAGCGGGACGGGTGACGACGACGACGACGACGACGGTGACGACGACGGGAACGCCATCGGCCGCGCCAACCGCACCATGCAGGCCTTCCTCGACGCCCTGCCCCTGCGCAGCGTCCCCGGCATCGGCTCCCGGACGACCAAGCTGCTGACGGAGCAGCTGCGGGCCCCGGCTGCCGACGACGAGGACCAAGGACCGCCCCTCACCGTCGGCGACGTCCGCACGTGGCCCGGCATGAGCGCCCAGCGCCTCGACCGCCTGCTGCGCGCCCGCGGCAGCGCCAACCTGCCTGCGGGCGCCCGCGTGTGGCAGCTGCTGCACGGGCTGGACCCGACGCCCGTGCGGCCGGCGGCCGGCGGCGGCGTGGACGGCCTTGCCTCGGCGACTGCCCCGCCGCCGCCGCCCCCCCTCCCCACGCAGATCAGCATCGAGGACACGTACGAGGGCCCGCGGCACGGCTGGCTGCGGCCGGACGCCGACGCCGACGACGGCCGCCACGGGTCCGTCGCCGGCGAGCTGCGCAAGCTGGCCGCGTCACTGCTGCGGCGCATGCACGCGGACCTGCTGGGCGAGCAGACGGCGACGGCGACGGCGACGGCGACGGGCGTCAGGACCTGGCGCGCCCAGCCGCGCACGCTGCGGCTCACCCTCGTGGCGGCGGCGCAGGAGACGAGGGCAGGCCGGCCGGACCCCTCCACGACCACGGCAACGGCCACCATCCGCCGCAGCGCCCGCAGCCACCGCACCGGCCGCATCAGCCGCAGCACGCCGCTGCCCGCGTTCGCGCTGGCCCTGGACCACGACCCGGCCGCCATCGGCGACCGCCTCGTGCGCGGCCACCTGCTGCCGCTGTTCCGGGCGCTGGCCGGCGAGGTGGACCGGCGGCTGCGCGGCGTGGGCGGTGTAGGGGCAGGGGCAGGGGCAGGGGCAGGGGGGGCGGCCCGGCCGGCCTGGTCCGTTAGCCTGCTCAACGTGTGCGTGGCGAACATGGCGGCGACGGCGACACCGGCACCGGTGTCCGGCACCGGCGACATTGCGGCACTGCTGCGGCGGCAGAGCGGGGTCGACACGGACATGCCTGAACCCGACACGGATGGGCCCGACACCCCGCACGACGACTGGGACTGGGACGCCGGCGACGGCGACGGCGATGGCGACAGCGACAGCAGCGACCGCATCCGCGACGAGGCCTGCCGCACGTGCGGGCGCGTCGTGCCGCCGTTTGCCCGCGCGGCCCACGCACGATACCACGTGCTGGGCGACTGAGCTGCATGTGACGGCAAACAGAACCGCCCAAAGTAGAGAAACATGTGCCTCGTCCATTGCTACATTAACAACGTAAAAAAATGCATAAAACAAGCCCGCCGCCCTCCCTTTTGAATCCCGTAGCCTCCCTCCCCCCCAAGAAAATGACCCCTTTGTTTTTCCCAAAAAGTATGTGCGTGATTTTCCCGTGCGCCGTCCCATGCATCCCATGCAGAAAGAAAGAACGAAACCAAAAAAATTACCGCCCTCACGCGCCCCCCAGCTGCTGCAGCTGCTCCCGCAACCGCGCGTTGCCCTGCAGCAGCCCCTCGAGGAAGTCGCCCGCCATCGTCAGCATCACGCTCTTGCTGAACCCCCCGCCCTGCAGCCCCGGCACCAGCTGGCACAGGTCGTCGAACCCGCCCTTGATCAGCGTCCGCCGCTTCTGCTCGCTCTTGATGTGGTTCTCGCGCTTCTGCTCCTCCGTCAGGTTCTCGCGCGCCTGCTTGCCCGACGTGGCCGACGCCGACGCCGATGCCGATGCCGCTGCCGCTGCCGCCGCGTCTGCTGTTGCTGCCGCCGACGCATTCGACGCCGCCTGCGACCGCCGCCGCTTGCCCGGCGGCGGCGGCGTCGCCGTCGACGCTGACGCCACGCTGCCGTTGGACCGGCCGCCGGCGACGGCCCGGTCCGGTGACCGCAGCATGCCGCCGTTGTTGCCGTTGCTGCCGTTGCTGCCGTTGCTCTCCAGCAGCGCCTGCTCGTCGTGGCTGTTTGCGTAGACGAGCGCTTTCCGCTTGCGCGACAGTGTTGCCTCTGCCACGGCACCGCCGCCGCCGCTCTCTGGCTGGCCCATGCCGTCCAGATACAGGTTCTGCGCGCTGTGCGGCAGCACGCCGGGCGCTGCCGTGCTGTCGCCGCCACGCCCCTCGGCCTCGAGCATCGACGCCGTCCGCGTCTTCAGCTGCAGGTGGTTGAGCCCGCCGTTGTCAAAGACGGGGCTCGACGCGCGCGTCACCGCCGCGCTCTGGCTCATCTCCAGACACTCCATCGTCTTCATGTGCTGGCTGACCAGCGCCTCCGCCGTCTCCTTCTCCGACTGCGGCCGGAACTGCTCGTTGTTGAAGCTCTGGTCCGAGCCCCAGCGCAGCTCCGGCGCCAGCTTCGGGTGCTCGGGCGCGCCGTCCACCGCCGCCATCGACGCCAGCGCCATGCTCGGCGAGAACAGGATGCTGGGAAAGTGCTCCGACGCCGACCCCCGCCGCTCGCTGCCCTGCACCAGCAGCGCCGCCGGCGACACGGCCGATGTCGACGCCGACCGCGACGCCGCCCCCGCGGCGTGGCCGAGACCGGGGCGCGAGCCAAAGTGGAAGCTGTGGGCGCGCGACGCCAGCGAGCCGCTCTGCAGCACGGACGCGGCCTCCAGGACCTCGTCTGTCGCGAACTGGTCGCCGCCCGCGGAGGTGGTGTTGATGTGTGCAGCAGCAGCAGCAGCAGCCGAGGCCGAGTGCGGCCGGGCCAGGGGCGAGAGGGTCGAGGAGTGTGGTGTGTGGGGGGTGTGCGGCGTCTGCGGCGTCTGGGACGGGTGCGCCGGCGCGGACTGCGGCAGCCGCGGCGGGAGCATGGCCATGGACGTGCCAAAGTTGCGCTCGAGGAAGTCCTGGGTGTCGGAGGCGCCGCGCAGCGGGTCCGAGTTGTGGCCGAAGAAGCTGGTGGACCCGACCAGCTGCGGCGGCAGCTCCATCCAGACCTCGCTGTGGATGGGGGCGCCGGCGGCGGAGGCGTAGAGCGGCTGGTTGGCGGTCATGCCCTCGAAAAAGGTGTCGAGGGCCTTGAGCTCGTTGGCCGAGAGCAGCGAGGGGCCCTGCGGCGGCTCGGGGGCGTTGGGGAAGGGTGTGTCGTCGGTTGGCGTTACTGTCTGGTCAGTGCTTCTGTCGGCTCCTGATGGACGATAAAAGGACACGTACAGCCAAACATTTGGACATAGTCCTGCTCTCGGTCCGAAGCCATGGCTTGCGGATGGTGGTGCTGCACAGCCAGCATGGATGCGGGTTCGAGAGAGGCGTAACGGGGGTCGGTGTAGATGGAATCGATGCTGTTGTTGTCGAGACGAAGGGCATCTGCGCCGAAGCGAATGACGGCTAGGGGGGGGGGGGGGGGGATACAAAAAGAAAGACGACAAGAATGCCAAGAAAAAATGTTATCGTCCGGGGAAGTCCCGCTTGGCAAAAGAGGTCTCGTCTGCTATGTATGGTTCGATATGCTGGGGTATGCAGTGGTGCAGAGTTGGAATGCTGATGATTTGACAGGCAGAATTGATGGCCAAGTGCCACGGACGATTCGGATGCCTCAAGAGGCAAGGAATGCCGGCAGGAATGGATGCAAAGAGGGACGACAGCGAAACAGCACTACAGAGGCCGTCCGGGGGGCGTCGAGAAGGGTCGCGTGCGTGGGCAAAAGGGCCGGTACAGAGAGGCAAAACGGCGCAGAAAAAGGGGATGACGAAAATTTTGGCGGGGAAGTTGGAGGCGTTCGTGAGCATGTGAAAGAAGGAAAGGAGAAAATGGACGCAAAGGCAGCCGTTTAAAAGATGGAGAAGGAACGGGCTGGGGAAGGGGGACAGGCGGGCCAATCAAGGCCAGCGTTTCTAGACTCTTCGTAAGGACGGGGGTGGGGAAGCAGGCTAATCCGGATGGGGCTGGCCGTTTGGGGCCGGAGATGAGTCGATCTGGGGGAGAGGCTATGGGGAAGAGGAACAAAGCGGGAGGAAGCGGAGGCGAAACACGAACAAGCACGGGGCTGTAGGAGTTTGCGGTCTGTGGTCGGGGGATACGAGGGAGGTCTAATATAAGAATTGCATGCGTCCCGAAAAAGGGGGAGCGTGCCATTCTCGGATATCGTCGACCATGCAGGCTTCTCAATCCGTCTATCCTGGGCCGTACTTATGTGCCGGCGGCCTGCGCTAGAGAGGCTGTTTGGCTGGTAGACGCTACAAAAGGGCCCAGTGCCTGGCATTGATGGCCAGTTTCTGCGCCCCCCGGATCGTCTGCGAATGCGGGGAGGGAGGAGGGTCGGTCAAGGAGCCGGCCGGGGGCACAGAAACCGGGGGAGATGAGCAGGATGCAGGAAAGAGTTTTTTGCACGCATGGGGAACCACAGGCAGATCCAATAGAAAAGCAGCCGGCAAAAAAACGGCCGAGGTTCGCAGCAGCCGGGGGGGGGGGAGCCTTGCTCTCTCTGCTTCGATTTGTGCCGAGCAAACTTTTCTGGTTGGCTCGCAGCACAAAACTCCCGGCTGCAGCCACGTCAGGCGCGCCTGCAGAAGATCAGCAACGGGCACGATGCAAGCGAGCCAGCCGTGTCTTCCGCCGGTCCGGGTTGCCCAGCGCAAAGACCGTCGTGGCGATGTTTGCTCGTTGACTCGGAATTAGTTATAATCCGCGCTGTCACATGCCACCGAAGGCCATAACGGAGGCCCCAGCGTCCCAGAAGCCGAACCGACGCCTTGCCCGAAAGGGCCACGGCCGTCTAGGCCCCCACAGTGCTGCCGCCCGCCTCCTATTGGTCGGCGAGCGACCCCAGCGCGTCACGTCCCTTTTCCTCTTCTCCCCGGATGCGTCCCGAGCCCGGCGCCGGACGGCTCTCGCACACACGCAACGGCACCCGACCCGCGACCATGGCGTAACGGGCCACTGGCGATCCATCGACGCACGCGAGCACGGAGCAACCTGCACGGCTGCGCATCATCGCCGCGATCGGCCCCGCCGCGACCCTGAACGCGAACGCTGCCCGACGCGTGCCTGGACGACGGCGACTTGCCTCACTCGACCACCCACCTCCTTTTTCGCTAGGCCCCAGGTCTGGCCCCTTATCAAGAGACCCCTTTCACGTGTCGATCCACACCATCCAGACGGCCACACACCCTCCTCCCTTCGGTCCTTTCTTCGCCCTCCTCCAACTGCCGTGGTGCCACCGATTTCTCTTTTGGTCCCCCTTTTCTCGCTTGGGCGTTCCTTTTCCCGCAAAGTTTCATGTCGACCATGGCCCTTGTCCCCATGGCGCCTCCCGCTCCTACTCCGCGCGGGACGGGGCCGGTCTCCTCACGCGCGCTCGTCCGCAGCAGCGCCGGCGCCAAAGCCGCCACCACCTCCTCCTCCTCCACCACTACTCGAATTGCCAGCCGCGCCTCCTTTGATGCTGTCGTCCCCCCGGCCCTGCGGCCGATGCTGCGCGCTTTTCTGCTTGGATACGCATCCAGTGTCGGTCCGCGTCTCATCAACGTCTTGGTCGCCACCCTAGCAGCCCAACGCCGTCGTCGCCGCCGCCGTCAGCAGCAGCAGCAGCAGCAGCAGTCTTCGCAAAAGGGCCGGTGCCCCGAGGACGAAGCCGCCGACGCTGCGGATGACCGCCGTGCGTCCCTGGCGGCGGCGGGCCACAGCGCGTACCGCGTGCTGCGCGGCGGGCTCGAGTGGCGCCGCTTCCCGACGTTCTGCGCGGCGCTCGTCGGCGGCAGCACCCTGCTCGAGATCCCGCTGCGCCGCGTGCTGGCCCGCTGCGCGCCCAACCTGTCGATGCTGCTGCGCGCGCGGCTCGCCCGCTGGCTGGCGTCGTTTGTGGCCGCCTGGGGCGGGATTCGCTTCATGCTGCAGAACCGGCCGCCCTCGACGACGACGACAACCCCGGCGGCCAACTCGGAAACCGACGGCACCGCCTACGCCGGCCGCACGCTCGACCTGACGCTGTTTGCGGCCACGCGTGCCGCCGACGTGGTGGTGGGCACGCTGTGGGCGCGGCGGCAGGACGGGCGGGCCGCTGCGGCACAGGCCACGCCTGCGGTCGAGGCGCTGGCGGGCCGGCTGGCGGACCCGGCGCTGTTTGTGGCGTCGTCGGCGCTGGTCATGTGGGCGTGGTTCTACCGGCCGGAGCGGCTGCCGCGGGCGTACACGAACTGGATCACGTCGGCGGCGGCCGTGGACGGGCGCCTCGTCGAGGCGCTGCGGCGGTGCCGGGCCGGGCGGCTGCACTACGGGTCCGACCGCGGCGCCGACGGCCGCATCCTGCAGGGCATGTGCCGCGACTACGGCTGGCCAGCGGCCTGGGGCGACCCGGCGCAGGCGGTGCCGTTCCCGTGCGACATGGTGCACATGGACTGCGGGCCGTCGTGCGAGCGCCACGCCGCCGTGCGCTGGGCGCGCTCGTGGCGCTGGGCCATGGCCATGTACCTGCCGCTGAGCCTGCTGACGCTGGCCGTGCGCCGGCTGGCGGCGCGGCCGGCGGCGCGGCCGGCAGCAGTGCCTGGACACGCATCCGCCGCCCTCCGCCTGCGGGCCTGCGGCCGCCGCGCCGTGCGCGACCTCGGCGGCGCCATCCTGTCGGCCGCGCGCTCGTCGGCCTTTTTGGCCACCTTTATCACGCTCTTCTTCTACGGCGTGTGCCTCACACGCACCCGCCTGGGCCCGCGCCTGGCCGTGCTGCTGGCCCGCTGCGCCCGCCGCCTGGGTGTCGACCGCCACGTCCCGACGGCCAAGCTGGTGGACGCCGCTCCTGCTGCTGCCGGCACCGCCGACGCCGACACGGACGCCGCTGCTGCCGGCACCCCCCACGAAATCCCCTCCCTCGCCGTCCGCCAGGCCATCGACGGCGGCCTCTGCACCATGGCCGGCTGCGGCCTCTGCGGCTGGAGCATCCTGCTCGAGCGCGCCAGCCGCCGCAAGGACATGGGCCTGTTTGTCGCGCCGCGCGCGCTCGCCACCCTGCTGCCGCGCCGCTACCCGCGCGAGCACCAGTGGCGCGAGACGCTCGTCTTCGCCGCCAGCACCGCCGTCGTCTTCACGGCCGTGCAGGAGAACCCGAAGCGCGTGCGCGGCGTGCTGGGCGGCATTCTCGGGCTGGTGTTTGTGTGATCTTCGTTCCCTATCTCTTCTTGTTTTATTTTTCGTTCTCTCTTGTCATTCACTGTACACGATATATTTCCTTAGACTTTTAATGGATGGGATTGGAATGCTGCCCTGTCAGAAACACTACCCCCGCCACCATGAGCACACCCCCAGCACAAACACGCACAGCACCAGGTCCGTCCGCACCGTGCTGAACACCTGCCAGCACCGCTGCACCAGCTGCAGCACGCGCCGCACGCCCGGCGGCAGGAAGCCCATCCCCATGTTCACGAGACTGCCGGCGGCGCTGCCGTCGCCGCCCGCGCCGCCGCCGCCGCCGCCCAGCAGGCCCGCACTGCCCTCCAGCAGGTACCGCGTCGTCAGCAGCACCGTCTCGGCCGACGCAAACGCATAGAAGAAATACCGCCGCTGCAGCTCGAGCTCCGCCGCCGCGTGCGCGTCCTGCTGGTACAGCTCGCGCTCCGCGCGCGTGCCCGCAAACGGCGTCACCAGCACCGCGTACAGGCCCAGCGCCAGCGCCACGGCCGCGTGCACAATCCGCCAGTACGTGGCCGCGGCCGTCGAGCCGGGCGCGGTCGCCGCCGCCCCAGGAGCGCCGGGCGCGCCGGGGAACGCGCCGGGGAACCCGGGGGGGAACGCACCGCCCCCGCCCATGCCGCCCATCGACTGCATCATCTGGTTGAGCATGGCCATCGGGTCGTCGCCGGCGCCCATGCCGCTGCCGCCGTCGAGTCCCGGCCCGGGCCCAAACAGGCCGCTGCCATCGAGAAAAGGGTTGTTCGCTGCCGCCGCACCGCCTGGCGCTGCGCCGCCGCCCGTGCCCGGCGGCGCCCCAAAGAGCTGCTGCATCTGCTGCATCTGCTGCATCTGCTGCAGCTGTCGCCGCTGTGCGTCATCGCTGCTGCCGCTGGGAATGCGCTGCGTTGTCGCGGGCTGGTAAAAGTGCTCGGAGATGTCGACTTCGTCGGGGTCCGCATGCTCTGCTGCTGCCGGCTTCACAGCTGCAGGTGCCGGTTCGTCTGCCACACGTTAGCCTCCGTCTTCCTTTCTCGCCATCCACCCTCCCAACATACCACGCTGCAGGCCGCCCGCCAGTCCAGAAATCTTGTTCAGCCGCGACGATGCGCCCGCCCGGATCTTGGCCTCGCGGCGCTCTTTGCGGCGCCGCGCCTGTGCTGCGGCAGCATCCTCAGGCTTTGCAGACGACGTCGCCGCCGTTGCTGGTGCTGTTGGTTCGGCCATGGCTGTGGATGGGCTCATGCGTGGTCGTGCCTGATCCGTCGCTGCTGCTGCGAAATGGTGACCTGGCGATGCGGCGCACGGGCCATGCATTAGTAACTTTGGTTAAAGTGGGGTCTCTCACCCAGAGCATGCTACAGGCGGTCATCGACGGGCAGACAAAGGCAAAATTTGGCTACTCTTATTTTTCAGTTCCCTACCAAAGTACAATCACATTTTTGTTCCATGCAAAACAACGCAACACGGCTCGTTCCTCTGCACCAAGTCCTCTCGTCTCCTTATTACAGCCCCGGCGGAGGCGGCACCGCATTGTACCCCCCAGACGCACCTGGCGGTGGAGGCGGCTGCGCACTTCCCGAGGCTGTCCCCGGCGGCGGGCCCGGTGGCGGCGACGGCTGTGCTTCGTTGGGCGGCGGCGGTGGCGGCGAGCCGGAGGACGACACCCCGGGCGGCGGCGGCTGCTGGGCCTGCTGGGCCTGCTGGGCCTGCTGGGCAGCCGCGTAGTACTGCTGGTAATACTGGACGTATCTGTGACGGTCAGACAGAGATCTGCAGAGTGAGGGGAAGCAAGAAAACTCACGCTGCGTAGCCACCGTACGGCGCATACGGGTCGCTGCCGTAGTACTGCGCATACTGCGCCGCGTAGTCGGCCGGGTTGACGGCTGCTGCGCCCGGTGCTGTCTCCGCCGTGGCGCTCGTCGGCGTGCCGGCTGCAGTCGGGCTGTCGTGGCGCTGGGCGGCCGGCCCTGCCGGCGGCGTCGGCATGCCCACGGCTCCGGGCGGCGGCGACGTGTACCCACCGCCGGGCGCCCCGTGGCCGCCGTAGCCGTTGTTGTAGCCGCCGCCACGGCCGCCATAGCCGTTGTTGTAGCCCCCGCGCCCGCCGCCATAGCCGCCCTGGCCACCGCCGTAGGCCCCGGGGCCGCCGCCATAGCCGCCCTGGCCGCCATACGGCCGCTGGGGCCGGCTCTTGAAGGCTTCGTACTGCTCCCGGACGTTGTCGAGCAGGTCCTCGCACAGCTCCTTGGCCTTTTCCACCATGTCCGCATCGGGACCACTGCGCATTTTTTAGTGCCAGGTGTCTTTGAGAGAGGAGACGGGTACATACGTCACATGCAGGAACATCGGCTCGTCACTCTCCTGCCCAGTGGAGGCCTCGATAAAGCCCGAGTGGCGCCCTTTGATCTGCACACGGCAGCCCGTCTCCTGCTGGATATGCTTCACGTAGGCGCCACCGTGGCCGACCACCTGGGCCCGGAGATTGAAGCCCGGAATCGGCTCGAGGTTGATGGGAATCTGCTTGTCGGGCCATTTTCTCTGGGCAGTGTTAGAAATGCAAATGCTGGAACAACGCCTGAACAACCTACCCGGCCAAACTCGTCCCGCTCCACGGGCGGCCGGTCCTCGTCACGGTCCCGGCGCCGGAAACGCCGCTCGTCCACGAGCTGTGGCAGCTCCTGATTGATGAGCTCGTTGATCTTGGCCAGTGCCTTTTCGAGACCTTCCTTGGTCGTGCTGGTGACGTGGAGGTACAGAGGCGGGTTCTGGGTCTGTCAGTTACTGTCTTTCGCTGTTCTCCCCCGCCCATCTATCAACATACCGAAGCAGAAGCCATGCTCTTGTCGGGAAGATAGCTTCCGCGCGTTGTGACATCTGTCGCCGACGCGGAAGGCCTGCGTCAATAAAAGTGTCCTAAAGTTCCTAAATGGTCATAAACAGTAAAAAGCAGAAGCGTACCGGCGCCAGTTTCTTCCTTGATCTGTTTCAAACGGGGACGGAGGTCAGCAGATGCCACACAGGGGAGATGCATCCGGGCTAGCAAGGCTTGGTGAGCGAGGCTGTCCCAGGAGAGCACAAAACACAATAGAAAAAAAACACAACATTGAGTGGAAAGCGGTCAGCAGAGCAAAGTGCAAGGAAGAAATTACCATTTTCTGCGTCGAGGCCTTGGTCACCAGGTAGCGGTTCCGCAGATCGTTGACCTCAATGTCCTTGATGTAGTCGCCGTCGGACATGTAGATTTCGCCGTTGATGTTGGCCGCCGACACGGACGACGTCGCCTTGGCGGGGCCCTGGGCAATGCCGCCGCCGGCACTACTGCTCCGGGCCGCAGCGTTGGCTGCCCCCGGGGCAGGCGAGCCGCTGCCGGCGCGGGCATCGGGGCTCGGCCGGCTGGGGGGCATGGCGCCGCGGCTCTGCAGCTGCTCGCTGATGCGGGCGGCCACGGCTGCGGCGGCCGCTGCAGCCGCTGCAGCCGGGTCCGGGCGGCGCTCCTTGTCGGCAGAGGCCGTATCGCGGTCCCGCGACAGCGGGCTGCGTTCGCGAGCGTGGTCGGCGGCGGCGGGCTTGCGCGCGGGCGGCGAGCGCGAGCGGCGGTCGAAGCGCGACACGCGCTTGGGCTCGGGCGCGGTCTGGTCGAAGCGCGAGCGCTTGGCGCCGTGCGGCTCGGGTGCGTCGGAGGAGGAGTCCATCGTGGCGCGCGGGCGATGCGATGGTGGTTGATGAAGTCGATGTTGATTCTTTTTCTCGTGTCTTGGAAACGAGGGAAAGTTCGACCAATCAGCCAATGCGCCCAGAACGGCAAGGCTGGTCGGGATTACAATGCCCCGGTTCCGGGAGCACAGAGTGGGGGGGGCGTGCGTCCCCAAAATTTGGGCGAACGGGTCGCTGTAGCGTCTGGCTAGAACGACCGAAGTCGGGGTGTGTGTGGGTGGGCATCTCGACCGTTTTGATATCTCTTTTTTTTTTCTAGCTTGCGTTTTTGACTCACATCCGAGGACGAAGCCGCCAAACGCCTACGGCCAGTCAATTGTCTCGGCCGTGTCCTCGTTTGGAGTAAAAGGTGTTTTATTGTTCTTTTTGGCCTTTTCATCGTCTTTTTTTCTTCTTCTTCCCTCCTTGGACGGACAAGGGACACCTCGTCCACATCAGGCTTGCTCGCCATGGCCTCCCACCGCCTCCTGACGGCCCCGTGGCGCGCCGCGCCTTCGACCGGCCTGCGCAACCTCTGCCGGCCGGCTGCCGGCCCGGCTACGATTGCTTCGTCGGTCCGCTGCAGCTCCGGCGTCAGCTCGACGTCGGCCATTGCCTACAAGGCGCTGCGCCGCCGCCAGGCGCCGCTGCCCGTGAGCAACGCGCCGTCGACGTGGTCCGCACAGGCGGCCGTGTCCAACATCCTGTACGAGACGCCGACGCCGTCGGTGGAGCCGTCGACGCGGCACGTGCTGAACTGCCTGGTGCAGAACGAGCCGGGCGTGCTGTCGCGCGTGTCGGGCATCCTGGCCGCGCGCGGCTTCAACATCGACTCGCTCGTCGTGTGCAGCACCGAGGTCGAGGACCTGTCGCGCATGACCATTGTGCTCACCGGCCAGGACGGCGTCGTCGAGCAGGCCCGCCGCCAGCTCGAGGACCTGGTCCCCGTCTGGGCCGTGCTGGACTACACCAACGCCGCCCTCGTCCAGCGCGAGCTGCTGCTGGCCAAGATCAACATCCTCGGGCCCGAGTACTTTGAGGAGCTGCTGGCCCACCATCGCGAGATGGCGTCCGTCGACGCGTCCGCCGACTCCAACGCCGACGCCGCTGGCGCCGGCGCGCCCGCCACGGCCGAGCCGTCGCTGGCCGAGCTCAGCGAGGACTTCCACCCCAGCCGGCTGGCCGCCAGCCAGGCGCTGCGCCACAAGCACGAGCACCTCAAGAGCATCACGTACTTTGCCCACCAGTTCGGCGGCAAGGTCCTGGACATTAGCACGAACAGCTGCATTGTCGAGATGTATGTTTTCTTTTTTTCTGGGTTTTCTGTCTGAACACAACTAACTCTTCCAGCTCTGCCAAGCCGTCGCGGATCGACTCCTTCCTCAAGCTGATTGCGCCCTTTGGCATCCTTGAGTCGGCACGCACCGGCCTGATGGCGCTGCCGCGCTCGCCGCTGACGGAGCCGGGCGACGATGCGCCGACCAAGGAGGCCGACGAGGTTGTCGACATCAGCCAGCTGCCGCCTGGCTAAATGCACAGCATGCTCTTCCTGTATTTTTTGCTGTTGTCTAGCTAGGGTCGAGGAGTTTCGCATTGGATGGAGGGCACGGAGCTTTGAAAAATGGTTACGATGAAACTGTCTGCTTGCCGCTGCGTTGTGCATAAACTCTAAGCGAGAAAAAAAACCAAAAAAAAAAAAAAGAAACGTGAAAACAACGCAAAACTCAAACTCATATCGCATTTCACAGAATCCGGCCCTTGTTGACCACAAAGGCGTCCAGGACCGCAATCGCCGCCCACAGCCGGTTCTCGGCCTCCGGGAAGACGAGCGACTGCGGCCCGTAAAAGACCTCGTCGGCCACCTCCTCCTGGTGCCGCGGCAGGCAGTGCATGAACTTCCAGCCGGGCTTGGCGCCGCCGCGTTCCGCCAGCGCGTTGGTCACCTGGTAGCCGGCAAATGCCTTGATCCGCTTCTGCGCCTCGTCCTCCTGGCCCATGGACACCCACGTGTCGGTCACGAGGATGTCCGCGTCGCGGATGGCCTCCTCGGGCACAGTCGTCTCGGCCAGCGTGCTCGGCTTGCTGCCCAGGCCCGTGTTGGCCGACGACACGATCAGCTGGCGCATGCGGTCCGGGATGCCGTAGCCCGTCGGCGACGCAACGGCCACGTTGACGCCGGCCTTGAAGCAGCCAATGGCCAGGTCGAAGAGCACGTTGTTGGCGTCGCCGACCCAGGTCACCTTGAGGCCGTCGAGCCCGAGCGACGGCGGGCCGGCGGCGGCAGCAGTGTTGGCGCCGGCCAGCGGCGAGAAGGCCTCGTAGATGGTCAGGAAGTCGGCCACCGTCTGCAGCGGGTGGAAGTCGGCCGACAGCGCGTTGATCACCGGCACGGACGAGTGCTCGGCCAGGCCGGTGACGTCCGAGTGCGGGCCGACGCGGGCCACCATGCACGACGTCATGGACGAGATGACCTGGGACGTGTCGCGGAGGGACTCGTTGACCTGGAATTGGCGTGAATGTCAGCCTGTGGCCGCAACCAGCGAAAGAACCAGCAAACTACTCACCCCCAGCTGGATGTCGTCCTTGCCCAGGAACATGGGGTGGCCGCCCATCATGGCCACGGCCGACTCGGTCGACACACGCGTGCGCGTGCTGCGCTTGCTGAACATCATGGCCACGGCCGGGCCCGCCAGACTGCCCCGGAGCTTCTCCGGGAACCGGCCGGCCTTGGCGGCCGTCTTGTAGGCGGCCGCGTTCAGCACCAGCTGGGCAAACTCGGCCGACGACAGGTCCGCAATCGACATGAGATGCCGGGGCCCGGCGTTGGCAGCGTACGTCCGCATCTGCTGGCGCGGCAGCGCGGCCGCGGCCCGGAACAGGTGTGTCCGCATCGTGTTGGGGACGGTGTCAGAGATCGGCGAGAGGGAAAATGCTGCTCTCACAAGAACAGCTCACACAACAGGGGACAGGACACAATCGCTAAACGGGGACGCCTGCGCCAAAGAAAGAAAAGGCATACACCAGGGAATACACAGCACCAGTGAGTCAACAAACACAGGGATCTGAAAATCTTGTCTCTCTCTTTTTTTTTTCAGATTTTTTCCAGTCATACCAAGAAGAAGCTTTTCTTAGCGCCCCCGAACCGCTGGGCTACAGGGGGGGTCTCGACCCCCGCACAGCGCACGTCGCAGCAGGTTACAGGCGGACAGGCAGACAGGCAGACCCACTGTTTTTTCCCGTGATGACTGATCCCGCTTGTTGAGGTGTTGAGCCAACCGCCCCCATTCCTTCCTCTTCTGCTCCCATCGTCCTTGTCTCGGTGTCCTTTTCTTGTCTCCTTTCGTTTCTTTTCTTCATCTGCCATCTATGTGCGGCCAATCTCATCGCTGAGCGAGGCCAGCCTGCATCCTCTCGCAACACCGCCCTTTCCCCTCACACTCGCCGCCATGGCCGACTCGGACGAGCGGTCGCCTCTTCTCGAGGCCCAAGGCCCAGAGCCGTCAGCAGCGGCGTCCGAGACGACGCCTCTACTCGCCACCCCATCGGCTGCTGCGTCCGATGCAGGCGATGCGACTGCATCTGCGCCCGCGCCCAGGGCCAAGGCTGCCCGCCGCTGGCCGTCGATTATCGCCATGAGCCTGCTGGCGCTCGTCGCCGTCGCCATCCTCGCGCTGGGCTACGTCGTGCCCGACGCCGTCGAGACCTACGCCAAGCAGGGCCTCGTCGTCGAGCCCACCAACCTGTCGCTCGAGGCCATCACGGCCGACGGCGTGCGCGCCCGCATCCAGGGCACCTTCCGCCTCGACGGCTCCCGCGTGCCCGACCCGCGCGTGCGCCGCATCGGCCGCGCGGCCACCTGGCTCGTGCGCTCGCTCGCCACCGACGCCACCACCGTGCGCGTCTACCTGCCTGAGCACGCCGCCGGCACCCTGCTGGGCTCTGCACAGATCCCCGCTCTCGCCGTCAGCCTCGTCGACGGCCGCACCACCACCATCGACTTCGTCGCCGACCTGGTGCCCGGCGAGGCCGAGGGCATCCGCAGCCTCGCCAACCAGTGGCTCGAGGGCCGCCTCGGCGCCGTCCGCCTGCTCGGCCAGGCCGACATCCCGCTCAAGACCGGCTTCCTCCCTCTGGGCACGCACACCGTGTCCGAGTCGTTTGTTGTCCAAGGTCAATCTCTCTACCATTCCTTTGCGTCGTTGTATTTCGGGGAGAAGGTCCTCTTATAGGGCTTAGAGTAGTGGTGGGAGGAGGAAGACACACACACACACGCGAATGGCACCCTTTTTCCTTTCTTTTTTCTTGGTCAATTTTCATATGTCCTGTCTCTTGTTGAACTCTGTCTGACTGATCGTCTCTGCTACAGCCGACGAACTGCCGGAGTTGCCGCAATACGACATCGACCGCGTCCGCTTCGAAGAAGTCAACATTCCTGGCCGCAGTGACCAGGCCATGGGCGCCGAGGTCCGCATCTCAGCCTTCAACCGGTTTCCTGTGCAGATCGACGTGCCCTCGCTGGCCTTTGATATTCTCGTGCCCAACTGCGACCCGACCGGTCCGTACATCCAGGTCGCCGATGCTGTCACTGCGCCCATTGCCGTGCGGCCGTTCGCGCGCGTCACCGTTGACGCCACCGGTACGGTCCAGCAGCTTCCCGACGACCTGACCGCACTCTGTCCCGACTCCGAGTCGTCGCCGCTCGATCTTCTTTTGAAGCAGTACATGAACGGTGCCGACGCCACCGTCTTTGTTCGCGGCAAGAAGCAGCACTCCGACGGCACCCCCGACTGGATCGGCGACATCCTGGCCAGCGTCACCGTGCCGGTCCCGTTTCCGGGCCGCTCGTTTGACAACCTCATCCGCGAGTTTTCGCTGGCCGACGTCCACTTCACGCTGCCCGATCCGCTGGCCGCGCCCGACGAGCCCGAGGCCAACCCGATGGTGTCGGGTACGATCCTGGTCACCGCCGCGCTGCCGGACCAGATGAACTTTGCCCTCAACGTCACGCAGGTCCGCGCCGACGCCGATGTGCTGTACCAGGGGCGCAAGCTGGGCGAGCTGAACCTGCACGAATGGCAGGCCGCCAACTCCACCATGCACCGCGCCACCGAAGACCACGAGGCCACGCTGCAGATCCAGTCGCGCATCAACAATGCGCCGCTCAACGTGACCGACTCCGACGTGCTCACCGACGTCATCCAGAAGCTGCTTTTTGGCGGCAAGACGGTCCTCCTGGACATTGACGCTCTCGTCGGCATCCGTGTCGACACTGTGCTGGGCCTGCTGGAACTCAAGGATGTTCCGGCGGCGGGGAAGATCCCGGTAAAACGTCCGTACTAGCCTTGTCTTTCTCTCTTCTCTTCCTGTTTGATGGTAAGCTGGCTCGCCTTCGAGTACGGCCCGCCCCTTCTTTTCCTTTTGATCCTTTCCTTTCTTGTTCTGTTACTCATGCTTTCTTTCTTTCAGCCGTCCCCCTTGTCCCGGGACAGAAAGGCTCGCCGCTGGGCGGGCTGGCGCCGCAGATCGGCAACATCGAGGTCCTGGGCACGACATCTTCCTCCATCAACCTGCAGGCACGCGTGAACATTACCAACCCCAGCGACTACACTGCACACATCCCCTTTATCAGCATCCACATCTACAGCAACGACACCCTCGTCGGCCTTGCTAGCGCCAAGGATCTCGACGTGCGCGCCGGCAACAACACCGACCTCGTCGTGGGCGCCACCTGGTCCCCGTCGCTGGGCGGCCCGCGTGGACGCGAGGCCGGTCGTGCGTTTCTCTCCGCCTTTGTCTCGGGTGTCGCCAACACGACCCTGACGCTCAAGACGCACCGCGACAGCATCCCCTTCCAGCCCGCGCTGGGCGACGCACTCGCCCGGCTGAACTTTACGCTCCCTGCGCCGCGCATGCGCCTGCCAGATGAAGAGGATGGCGACGGCGACGGCGACGGCGATGACGACGGGGACGCCGGGCCCAACAACCACCGCTTCATCCGCAGCGCCACCTTCCACGTGTTTTCGTCGTCGGCCACCTTTGGCCTGGCCTCGCCGCTGACCAAGGACACGCTGTACATTGAGGCGATCCACGCGACCGCCTACTACAACCACACGGAGCCCGTCGGCACGATCGACTCGGACACCGTGCTGGCCGTGCCGCCCGGCCTGTCCGTCACGCCGAAGCTGCCGGTCGTGTGGTCGCCCGACTCTGTCGGGTTCGACAAGCTGCGCAAGGCGCTGGGCGGCGAGCTCAAGCTGGACGCACAGGCCGAGGTGACGGTGCGGCTGGGTGCGTGGCGGGAGACGGTGCAGTACGCGGGCCAGGGCATCGGCGCGCATGTGCGGCCATGATTTTGTGCGTTTTTGCTTGTATTGTTCTTTTCAGGGTTACCGGCGCCAGTATGGATTATGAAGCGATTGTTTATATCAAATAAAGAATGAATACCCCTAAAAGATGCAGTGAGCATTTGGCAGTATTTGAAAGTGAAAATAAGGAGAATAAATATTGAAAGTAACGAAAATAATTTTTAAATATAACCAAATCGAAACAAAAACATTAAAACTGTTGAATAGGAAGCCCCTAAATGACCTTCCCTTACTCGTATATCAAACAACAATTTTGTTCCTTGTTCAGTTGTTTTGACATCAGTTGTCGACAAAGATGGATGTGAAGCTTCAAGACTTACATGGCTCCTATTCAGCACGTGACAGTTCCATCACGTGAAATTACGTGGAAGGTGGGGTTTAGCGTCTGGCCCACTACGAAAAAAAGAAAAAAAGTGAGGGAGAGAAAAAAACTGCGACTTTCTCTCCCACCACGCATCCATCTCCCATCATTGAAACATGGCAGCAGCAACGACTCTGATTGCCGACCGGCGCCTGCCGGCGCTCTCTGCCGACTGGTCTGCCGAGGGCGACGTGAAGCGGTTCAAGTCGCTGTCGGCGGGCACGCACCGCAGCCTGGAGCCGGTTGGCCCGCAGTACCTGGCGCACGCGCGGCGGGTGCGGCACAACCGGACGTTCTCGGAGGACGACCGGATCGAGGCGGAGGCGCGGGCCAAGAAGGTGGACAGCGCGGACAACGACGACGACTTTAGCGAGCCGGAGGACCCGGCGATGCTGCTGCGCGACTGCAAGGACTGGAAGGTGCGTGAGAGAAGAGCATCTGATTTTGATGTGTGTTTGCAGTGCTAACGTGTCGCAGAGCCAAGACCACTATGCCGTCCTGGGCCTGAGCCGGTACCGGTGGAAGGCGACGGAGGAGCAGATCAAGAAGGCGCACCGCAAGAAGGTGCTGAAGCACCACCCCGACAAGAAGGCGGCGGCGGGCGTGGTGGACGACGACAACTTCTTCAAGTGCATCCAGAAGGCGACGGAGGTGCTGCTGGACCCGACGAAGCGGCGGCAGTACGACTCGGTGGACGAGGAGGCGGACGTGGACCCGCCGACGAAGAAGCAGCTGGCGTCGGCGCCCAAGGCGGACTTTTACAAGCTGTGGGGCCGCACGTTCAAGGCGGAGGCGCGGTTCAGCAAGACGCAGCCGGTGCCCGGGTTTGGCGACGAGAACGCGAGCAAGGAGGAGGTGGAGGCGTTCTACAACTTCTGGTACAACTTTGACAGCTGGCGGTCGTTTGAGTACCTGGACGAGGACGTGCCGGACGACAACGAGAACCGCGACCAGAAGCGGCACATGGAGCGCAAGAACATGAACGCGCGCAAGAAGAAGAAGGCGGAGGACAACGCGCGGCTGCGGCGGCTGCTGGACGAGGCGTCGGCGGGCGACGAGCGGATCAAGCGGTTCCGGCAGGAGGCGAACGCGGCCAAGAACAAGAAGCGGCTCGACAAGGAGGCGGCGGAGAAGGCGGCGCGCGAGGCGGCGGCCAAGGCCAAGGAGGAGGCGGAGCGGGCGGCCAAGGCGGCCGAGGAGAGCGCCAAGGCGGAGCGCGAGTCGGCCAAGAAGGCCAAGGAGGCGGCCAAGAACGCGGTCAAGAAGAACAAGCGCGTGCTCAAGGGCTCGGTCAAGGACGCCAACTACTTTGCGGCGGCGGGCAGCGGGCCGTCGGCCAGCGCGGTCGACGCGGTGCTCAACGACGTGGACCTGGTGCAGGCCAAGCTGGAGCCGGACGAGATTGCGGCGCTGGCCGGGCGGCTGGCCGGGCTCAAGACGGCGGACGAGATCCACGGCGTGTGGAGCAGCGAGGTCAGCCGGCTGGTGGAGGCGGGCAAGCTCAAGGCTGGGGAGGCGGCGTCGCTGGCGTGAGGGGGGGGGGATATATACGGAAAAAGGCGACGAGAGACTGGCTCTGATAGACTAGAACAATGGAAGACGTTCCGAGATCTTTTAACGTGCATGCATTTTCTGGTATTCTAAACACAAAAAAAAAACAGACCTGGACCTCGTAATGCGCCGCGCTTCTTTCCACGTTCATTTGCCATTTGCCTTGCCCCTCTCTCCCGTTCATAAACCCACTGCCCCGTACAGGCCGTCGTATACGCGGCCCAGCCAGCCCGGCATGGCGCCCCCGCGGGCGACGACGCCGAGGCCGCCGGCGGCCCAGGCGGCAAAGACGAGCAGGACGCCGCCCTGCAGGGCGAGCCAGGTGCGGCGGCGGCGGCGGCGGGTGTGGGCGTCGACGAGGGGACTGTCCATGTCGCTGGTCCAGGCGGCCTTGTGGGCCAGGTTGAGCCAGCGCGCGGCGCCCCAGACGGTGTGGCCGGCGGCGAGGCCGAGCAGGGCGCCGTAGGCGGCCCAGGCGGTGGCCGGGTGGCGGGCGAAGCCGTGGGCGACGTAGGCGAGGCCGACGTCGGAGCTGTCGCCGGCGACGACGAGCGGGACGACGCGGTTGAGGGCGACGTGGGCGGCGAGGGCGGCGGCGAGGGCGTAGCCGGACGCGGAGATGGCGCTGAGGGCGGGCCAGCCGGCGCCGAGGCGGTGGACGGCGGCGGCGAGGTCCTGGCGCCACGACGAGGGGCCGATCTTGCCGTCGAGGTCGCCGTAGCGCCGCAGGTTCTGGTGCCGGCGCACGAGGCGCAGGCCGACGCCGGCGGCGACGTGGGCGACGACGGGCAGGGCGACGAGCAGCGGCTCGGACAGGCGGGTCTGGTAGATCTCGCGGGCCAGCAGCAGGTAGGACTCGGAGGCGGCGACGGAGCGGGTGGCCAGCGGCACGAGCGACGCCGTGGCCAGGTGGACGGACGAGAAGATGGCAAAGGCGTAGGAGGAGTAGCGCTGGATGCGGAGCACTGGGGGTCAGACGGTGATGGCCGTGCACGGCAGGGCAACGACCTACAGTAGAAGACGGCGCTGTGGCCGTGCAGGCCGAGCGTCCCGGCCGACGCGCCCGCCGGCAGCGGCGGCAGGTCCTTGTCGGCGGCGGCGGCGGGCCGGGCCCGGGTCCGGGCCGGCGGCGGCGGCGCGTCGGCAATGGGCATCGGGTCGATCTGGCGCAGCGCGGCGGCGGGTTCCGGGGCCGGCCGGGCGCGCGAGGCACGCGAGGCGCGAGACGCGGATCTGCGGGAGTGGTGTCGCCCGCTCATGGCGGTTTGGAGGCGGTGGGCTGAGAGTTTGCTTGCAAGGCGCACAGCGGGCTTCAGGGCGTCCCCCCGCTATATGACGGCATGCTGGGGCGTTTTGTTGGGGCAGGGGCCGGGGGCGGGCTAAGGCCGAATGCAGCAGCGTTCATTCGCTGGAGGGGGGTGTGGCTGGTGTGGCGGTGCATATACTACGCGGTTTCTATGTTTCTATACCCAAACGCTGGACGACGCTGCTTGCACCACGTCCACCCAGGAGAGCAGCCATGGCGCCGGTATGTCAAGCCGTATTCCAGAAAACAGTCCTCTCACTGACCCCCCCCCCCAGCGATACCAGACGCTGCGCCCCGCGCAGACGGCGTCGGCGCGCGAGGCCATGCGGGCCTTCTTCTGCGAGCTGTGCCAGAAGGGCTACGCGCGCATGAACGAGTACGAGGCGCACCTGTCGTCGTACGACCACGCGCACAAGCAGCGGCTCAAGGACATGAAGGCCATGGTGCGCGACCCGGCGGCGACGGCGCGCGCGCGGCGGCTCGAGGCCAAGGACGACGCCGTCATCAGCATCCGCGACCAGCAGCCGCAGCCGCAGCCGCAGGCCCTGGCGACGGCGACGGCGACGGCGACGGCGACGGCGGACGGCACGAGAAAGGGCTTCCGCAAGGGCGGATTCCGGTCGGCGTTTGTGGCCGAGACGACGGCGGCGACGACAAACGCCGACGAGCCGAAAGCAGGAGGGGACGTCATGCCTGCGATCGCGCTGCCGACCGTGGCGGCGTCGACTGCGGCGGGCACAGGCACGACAGGAACGACAGCAGCGCCGCGGAGCACTGCGCTGCCCCCGCCGCTGCCGCTGGTGGGCACGGCCGGGCGCGCGGCGGCGGCGGACGAGAGCGACACGGAGGACGAGGGCTACGAGATGTACGACCCAGCACGGCCAACCGAGTGAGCAGTGTATTGACTATCGCAACCGATTTCTAAAAAAAGCCACCTACACCGTCGGACACGGCAGATGCACGAGCTCCGTGGTGGTGCCGCAGCCGGTCGGACAGACACAGGCGCGGCGGGCGGTGCTCGTCGGCACGGCCGAGGCGGCGCAGGCGCACGGGACCGTCAGCTGGTGCAGCGCGATGCAGTCGAGCGTGATGCAGGGGCCGCCGTCGGCGGCGGTGGGGGTGCAGCCGCGGGGGGGGAGGGTGGTGGTCAGGGTGGGACAGGCGGTGGCGTTGGCGGCGGCGGCGGCGGCAGCGGCGGCAGCAGCCCTGTCTCGTCAGTGATGCTCTTTTCAAAGGGACAGACGACTTACGCAGCGTGGGCGAGGAGCAAGAGGAAGCGGGCCATGATGAGCAGTGGTTGCGGATGTGTGGTGCACCGGAGGACGGGACGCAGTACTTATAGGCGGACTTGGCCTGCTTATTACCTGAGCGTCAGACGGTGCATGCCGTCAGACCGTCGTGCATGCTCGATACTTGGCAGACGTGCATAACGGAGGACTATACGAGCTCATGTGAGACAACAAGGCGTTTTTCCAACGGTGATCATTACTGGAAAGAAAGAAAACAGGCTATCATAACGAGAGAAAGACAATACAAAAAAAAAGCACACTGCAAGCAATCATGGATCCTTTTCCTCCAGCGTCTCGATCAGGATGCCTGTTGTCTGCGAGACCTTGGTGGCGTCGGTGGCGGCCGACGTGGCCGATGTCTGGCGGGCGTGCTTGGCAGCGGTGGCGGCAGCAGCACCGCTGCTGCTGGGCCCGGCCGCACTGGTGGTCTGGTCGTCGACCGGGTCGGCAAACGGGCTCATGGCGAGGCCCGTCTCGATGTCGTCTTCGCCGGGGCCGCTGGATTTGCGGCGGGGCCATGCCGGGAGAGGCGGCGCGTCGGCCGCCGTCCCCGTGGCCGAGGCGGTGGCGATGGCGGTGGCGCCCGACGTGGTGCTGAGCTTGCGCAGGGACAGGCTGCTGGACTTGCTGCGCAGGGTCAGGTTGCGCAGCAGCTTGCCGGGGGCGGGCAGGCTGATGTTGACGGACGGCTTGCGGGCGGCGGCCTCGGACATGAGGGTGAGGTGGGCGTCGGGGAACTTCTTGTGGATTTCCTTTTGCAGCTCGAGGGCGTCGAGCGCGTTGACGCGGCGCAGCGGCGTGAAGTTGATGACGAGCAGCATGAGCAGCCACGACAGCGCCGACACGACGGGGATGACAATGGCGGCGCGCACGCTGAGCGTGGACACGTCGCTGGACCAGACGACAAAGTCGCCGGCGCCGGCCATGGGGGCGTTGGTGTCGTCGTAGATGAGATTGCCGCTCTGCGTGCGCGCGCCCAGGTACGTCGACGACAGCGTCGTGTCGGTCAGCGTGTTGGCCGAGGCAATGTAGGCCGCGAGCACGAGCCGCTGCAGGTCCGTGTAGGCCGACGACGAGCCGCCGTCAAAGATGCTGCCGAGCGCCGTCGTGCCGGACGCCAGGGCGCCGAGCCCGAGCTGCAGGCCGACGGTGGCGACGCGCGGCGAGCCCAGGTAGCGCGCCAGCACGAGCTGCAGCGGCGTGGGCAGGTCGAGCCCGGGGACGGCGGTGCTGTTGAGCGCGGTCACCGTCGTGTTGTGGCCGTTGTACGACCAGACGTCGGCCTGCCAGCACGACAGCGCGGGCCGCTTGGGCTGGACGCGGTAGCCGGCGCCGCCGAGGTTGACGTTGCTGCTGGTGGTGATGGTGCGGTTGCTGCCGCCGGCCGCCGTCGTCGTCAGCGACGCGGTGCTGGCGCCCGTGTAGTAGAGGGCGTCGGTGCTGGCCGAGAAGCTGACGCGGTCGACCGACGAGACGAAGGCGGCCCAGGTCGTGTTGCCGAGGCCGGCGCCGTCGTAGGCGGTGTCGCTGACGTAGAAAAAGGCCGTCGGGCTCGGCCCGTCGTACAGCGACAGCGACAGGTGGCCGTTGCGGTCGGCGTCGCCCAGGATGGCATACGTGTCGTTGGTGTAGCCGCTGCTGTTGGTGCTGGAGACCAGCCAGCCGTACTCGGTGGTGCAGCTGCCCTGGACGTTGAGCTGCAGCGTGGCAAAGTGCTGCAGGCCGAGCTCGGCGCCGGTGATGTAGTAGCTGTAGTCGATGCGCTCGAGCGGGCTCGCCTCGTCGTCGTCGTCGTCGCCGGTGGTGGTGGTGCCCAGGTCGGTCTTGGTCATGGTGACGCGGCTGGCGACGTCGCTGGCGGCGACGAGGGCGCCGCCGACGGCGCGCAGCGTGGCCGGCACGTCGAGGGCAAACAGCTGGGCGGCGGCCGAGTTGGACGAGCCGTCGCTGGGCGGGACGACAATGGCGTTGACGTTGACGGGCGCGGCCGAGTCGATAAAGATGAGCGGCGGCAGCACGATGGACAGGGCCGTCTGGGCGACCCAGCAGCCGAGGATGATGAGGATGGCCGGGTACACCCACCAGCGGCGCCAGTGCTCGGTCTTGTTGGAGATCATGCTGATGAGCGAGTCCATCATGCTGGCGCGGTTGTTCCACAGGTTGGAGGAGAGCGGGTTGAGGGCGGCGTTGTGGCGCATGATGTAGAAGAAGCCGAGGGCGAAGCAGATGCACCAGACGTTGATGACCATGGACGTGACCATGAGGGTGTAGGCGGACGTCAGCTGGTCGGCGACGTAGTCGGGGACGGCGACGGCGTCGTGGGAGCCGCCGTCCTGCGGCATCGAGAAGCGATGCCACAGTTTGTACGTCGACCGCAGCTGGGGGGCGGACGAGACGACCATGGTGGGGGGGGAGGGTGAATGTGAGGATGGGGAGGAGGGTGATGGTATAGAGGAGAGATGAGAATGAGATGAGACGAGAGACGAGATGACGTTGAGATGATGATGAGATGATGAGATGAAACGGCCTTTCGTCGACGACGACGACGGCGACAACGTTCAAACAACCAGACACCAGAATGCCTGACAGCCGTTGCCGGTGGATCGTGGGCAAAGAAAACGGCAGACGACACGGACGGACAGACGGCAAAACGAAACGAAAGAAAAACGCCCGAAAGCCATTCCACGGTTCGACGCTACGCATAACGGCGGGCGTGGCGGCCACGGGAGTGGGCCGCCCAGCAGGACAGGAATTGCGGACTCTGTCCGATACGCTCCAAGATAGGCACATCTTGCAAAAAATAATAATGGACTACGCAATCCAACGCCGGCCCCTGGTCGGCATGCATGGGGGGGGGTCAATGCTTGTACTCCGTAGGGCCCCGATCCGGTTTAGGGCTGCGCATCGAGCGAGCTGGAATGGCACGCTGGCCGGGGGGGCACACTGGCAGGGGGGGGAGGGGGGGGAACTTGCAGGGCTTCGGAATACGAGCGAGACAGGACCGTTCTCGACTCGTGCCGGTGTTTCGACGAAGCAAGGGAGAAAGGAAGTATTGGAGTATGAGACAGTGACAAGTGACAAGTCTTGGCTTTGACGACGAAAGTAGTTTGCCGTCTACGACACGTAGTCATCGTTCGGGGAAGGCGAGAGAAAAGTCGACGAAAAATCAAACCGACGAGAAGGAAAAGTAGAATACCCCGTAGACTGAAAAGCGGAAATGGCAAATCCATCGCAGCTCACAGCCACCCGCCGGCAGGCGCCAGGCCCGGGGTCTGACAAAGCCTCCCGGCGATTGGCCCCCCCTGCCAGGGTGCCATCGGGAACGGGGGCGTATAGAGTTAGCGCAGGCTTGGTGGATGCGGTGACAGGGCCCCCGCCGCGCGGGTGCTACATGTCATTGGCTGGGCAGGGCGACGCGCAGGGCCTACGGCCGGAGCACGGCACGAACGCAGCAGGTGCGGCTGGCGTGCGACGCTGCGGCGGCTTAGGGGCTGTTGGTGGCGCTTTTAGGGGGGTGTTGGTGCTGGTTTTAGGCGCTGCTGGCGGTCTTTGGCGCTGCTGGCGGTCTTTGGCGCTGCTGGCCACTTTGGCTTCGGTGCCGGCGGCGACCGCTAACGCCTAGCAGCGCTGGCCCAAAGTACCAGGTACCGGGACGGCCAGCTTGGCGACACGTGGACGTCGCGTAGCGGGTACGAGCGCCTGTGGCCGCAGCGGGTAGAACTTTTGCAATTTCGACGAAAAAGAAGATGAAAAAGAAGATGAGAAAGAAGAAAAAAGAAGACGAGGGCAAAAAAATCAAAAGAGCAGAGACGAACAAAAAGACACTAAACCAACACAAAGAACAATTCAAAGAAAACCATTGATCATGCCTCATCGTAAAACACAATGACAAAAGAAAAGAAAGAAAAAAAAAAAACAAAGAGCTCTTTATTACACCCTCTTTCACACACACACGCTCCCCAACTCCCGCCGATCCCCCCGATTCCGCCTTGCTCTCTCCTCCACCCGCGGATGCGCAATAACCAAGGGCCCTGCCTCGGCGGCCACACCGGCTGAGGCCCACACACACCCTGCACAGCACACACACACACTCGTGTCTTGACCTTCTTTTTTTCCCATTTCCTAGTTTTTTTTCCAAATCCCCTCCCCCCCCCGTAATCTGACCCGAACCCCCGTAATGCATCGGGCTATCGGCCGTTCTCATCTCGTTTGGGCCAGATCCCTGTCGCTCTGGCTGACGCGTCCCGCTGATCGTCGAGAGAAGGAGAAGAGGAAGAAGAAGAGAAGTTGAGATGGACAGAATAGCGGACAGAGTTTCATAGAGCCAACAGACGTAGTATCATTTGAATAAACTCGACGCCGTGCTGCAACCTCCCGCCTCCAATGCAATAATACCACCCGCCCGCTGGCATGCACCCCCCCGGCCTCTCTCTGCCCTGCCCATCGCAGATGGAGCCCCCCATCTCCCGGTGGGGCGCTGAAAAAGAAAAGACGAGCCAGGGTGGCCCCGGCCGGCGAGCGAGTGAGAGAGAGAGAGAGCCCGCCCGCGCGCACGCCCTCGCAAATTGTGCTGTGCGTCCGGGGCTAGACTCGGCTCGTCTGGTGCCTTGCAGCAGCTGGACCGCGCGAAGGATGCCCGGCCGTGGCGTCCTTGGTCGTGGGACCCTGGTCTTTTTTTTCTTCTTTTTTTCTTGTTTCTTTTTCCCTTTCACGTAGCATCACCATCTTGTCCTTGTTTGTTGTTTGCGGCTGTTCTTTCCGTTCTCTGTTTTCGTTTCTTCTCTTTCTTCCTCCCCCCCAGCCACGACAATGCTCGCTCTGGCCACTCTTCCTGTCGACCGGTGATATCGTCCGTCTCCCGTCTTCAGCCATCCTTCCTTTTGGTCACCATGCGGCTTGCGCGCCGCCCGGCCACGGCCCCGGCCCCGGCCTTTGTCGTCGTCGCCGCCGCCGCCACCCTCCTCGCCCAGCTGCCCACCGCCGCCGCAGACATTCTCAGCGACATCGAGTCGTTCTTCTGGCCCCCCGGCGCCGCCGGCTCCGCCGCTGCCGCCGGCTCCGATGCCTGCTCCGCCGTCACCGTCGTCGCCGAGACCGTCCACGTCGACATCCTGCCGACCTACGCCACCGTCACCACGCCCTGTCTGTGGCCGGCCACCGGCGACGAGTGCTCCTTCATCGTCCTCACCACCACCACCAGCGTCCACACCGATTTTGTCACCGGCGTGAGCGTGCGCTGTCCGTCGGGCGTCACAACGGCCAGTGCCGTCGACGCGACTCTGCCCGTGCCGACCGTCAGCACCGGCCTGTCGTCCTTTCACTTTCTGAACACCAGTCTGCCGACGTCAAGTACGCCGACGCTCGACACGACGTTGAGCACGACGTTCAGCACGCCGACCGTGAGCATTCCGTCGGTGACCATCCCCACGGTCACAATTCCGTCGGTCACAATTCCGACGGTGACCATTCCGACGGTGACCATTCCCACGGTCACGATTCCGTCGGTGACCATCCCCACGATCACTATCCCGACCATCAACACGACGGACGTGACCATCCCCACGGTCACCATTCCCACAATCACCATCCCCACGATCAACACCACGGACGTGACAATTCCCACGGTGACTATCCCCACGATCACCATCCCGACGTTGAGCATCAACACCACGGATGTGACTATCCCAACCGTCACCATCCCCACGGTCACCATCCCCACGGTCACCATCCCCACGATCAACACCACGGACGTAACCATTCCCACGGTCACCATCCCAACCATCACCATCCCCACGATCAGCATCCCAACCATCAACACCACGGACTTGCCCACGCTGAGCGTCCCGTCGATCAACATCACGGGCACGGGCTTGCCCACGTTGAACACCACCATCCCAACGCTGACCATCCCAACCGTGAACCTCACGGGCCTGCCCACGCTGAGCATCCCCTCGTTGACTGTCCCGACCTTGACTGTCCCGACCATCAACACCACGGGCCTCCCAACGCTCAGCCTCCCGTCGATCAACATCACGGGCACGGATCTGCCAACGCTGAGCATCCCGTCGTTGAATATCAGCATCTCCACGCCGAGCGGCAGCGTCCCCAACATTACTCTCCCGACGATCAGTGTGCCATCCATCACTCTCCCGACCGTCAGTGTCCCGAGCATCACCATTCCGACGGTCACTATCCCAACGGTCAGCATCCCGTCGGTAAATATCACTATCCCGACGATCACCATCCCGACGGTCAGCATCCCGTCGGTAAACATCACCATCCCGACCGTCACCATCCCGACTGTCACCATCCCGACGGTCACTATCCCGACAGTCAGCATCCCGTCGGTAAACATCACCATCCCGACGATCACCATCCCAACAGTCACCATCCCGACGGTCACTATCCCGACAGTCAGCATCCCGTCGGTAAACATCACTGTCCCGACCATCAGCGTCCCAAGCATCACTATCCCGACGGTCACCATCCCGACTATCACCATCCCGACGCTCAGTGCGCCGAACAACACTCTCCCTACGCTGACCATCCCCACGATCAGCGTTTCGAGCCTCAGCCTGAGCCTTCCGTCGGCGAGCCTCACCCTCCCGTCGCTGAATGTCACTCTCCCGACGGGTGCGCCTACGCTCAGCGGTCCTTCGCTCAGCATTAGCATCCCGTCGGTGACCATCCCGTCGGTGACCATCCCGTCGGTAACCATCCCGTCGGTGACCATCCCGTCGGTGACCATCCCGTCGGTGACCCTTCCCACCGTCAGCACCCCGACAGTCACCATCCCGACGCCGAGCATCAGCTTGCCCACGATCAGTGTGCCGTCGTTGAGCCTGAGTTTGTCTACGCCCAGCGTGAGTCTTCCGTCGCTCAGCACGCCCTCATTGAGTCTGAGCACACCCTCTTTGAGTCTGAGCACACCCTCTTTGAGTCTGAGCACACCCTCTTTGAGTCTGAGCACGCCGTCGCTCAGTCTGAGCACCCCGTCTCTGAGCACACCGTCGTTCAGCACGCCGTCGTTCAGCACGCCGTCGCTCAGCACACCGTCTCTGAGTCTGAGCACTCCCTCTCTCAGCGCACCCTCTCTCAGCACTCCCTCTCTGAGCCTGAGCACTCCCTCTCTGAGCCTGAGCACCCCGTCTCTGAGCACACCGTCGCTGAGCACACCCTCTCTCAGCACACCGTCGCTCAGCACACCGTCGCTCAGCACTCCTTCTTTAAGTCTGAGCACACCGTCGCTCAGCACCCTGCCGACCATCTCGACTCCCTCTGGGACGACATCTCTGTCGCAGACCACGACGTCGCCAACCACAACCCCGACGACGACATCGCCTACCACGACGCCAACGACGTCGCCAACAACCACTTCCCCCACGACCACGTCGCCAACGACCACGTCGCCGACGACGACTTCACCCACCACTTCTCCCACAACAGCGCCCACAACAGCGCCCACAACTGCGCCCACAACTGCGCCAACAACTGCGCCCACAACCGCGCAGACGGCCTCGTCGCCACAGGACAGTGCGTCGGCGTCGGCGTCGGGCTCGGCCGCGTCCTCGGACGCCGCCGTTGTCGCGCCCACCGCCGCCGTGTCCCAGGCCGCCGCGGCAGCCACCCAGGCCTCCTCGGCCGCTACACAGGCCGCTGCCGCCGCCACCCAGGCTGCGTCCGACGCCTCGGCCGCCGCCACTGCCTCGGCCGCGTCGTCCGTCGCCGCGGCGGCTGCTGCTGCTACTCAGGCGGCCGCGGCGGCCTCACAAGCGGCCGACGCCGCCAACCAGGCCCAGACGGCTGCCGACGCGGCTGCCGCTGCTGTCGCTGCGGCGGCCCTCGGCACCACGGCCAACGCGGCCGCCGCACAGAACAGTGCCTCGCAGGCTGCGACCGCTGCTTCGGCAGCTGCTGCTTCTGCACAGACTGCCCAGAACGCAGCGGACGAGGCTGCAGCAGATGCAGCGGCGGCGGCCGCCGCTGCCGCCGCCGCCGCAGCAGCAGCCGCAGGATCTGGAGGCTCCGGGTCTGGCTCGGGCTCGGGGTCTGGTAGCTCTGGATCTGGCAGCTCTGGCTCCGGCTCCGGCAGCTCTGGCTCCGGCTCCGGCAGCTCCGGCTCCGGCTCCGGCAGCTCCGGCGGCTCTAGCGGGTCAGGATCTAGCGGGTCAGGCTCGGGGTCTGGTAGCTCTGGCTCGGGCTCAGGCTCAGGCTCAGGATCCAGCGGATCTGGGTCTGGGTCTGGCTCGGGTTCTGGGTCTGGTTCCGGTAGTTCTGGGTCTGGTTCTGGGTCTGGTTCCGGTAGCTCGGGCTCGGGCTCAGGTTCTGGCTCAGGTTCTGGCTCTGGATCTGGCTCCGGTAGCTCCGGCTCCGGGTCTGGCTCTGGTTCCGGGTCTGGTTCCGGTGGTTCTGGTTCTGGTGGCTCTGGATCTGGCTCCGGTAGCTCCGGCTCCGGGTCTGGCTCTGGTTCCGGGTCTGGTTCTGGTGGTTCTGGTTCTGGTGGCTCTGGATCTGGCTCCGGTAGCTCCGGCTCCGGCTCTGGTTCTGGTTCCGGGTCTGGTTCTGGTGGTTCCGGGTCTGGTTCTGGTGGTTCCGGCTCCGGCTCCGGTGGTTCCGGTTCCGGCTCTGGCGGCTCTGGCTCTGGTTCAGGCTCTGGCTCTGGCTCGGGCTCGGGCTCTGGCTCAGGCTCTGGCTCTGGATCTGGCGGTTCCGGGTCAGGCTCCGGGTCAGGCTCCGGGTCTGGGTCGTCTGGAACATCAGGTGCAGCGACTGGTGATGGAGCTGGGTCTGGTTCAGGTTCCGGTTCTGGCTCGGGCTCTGGCGGCTCTGGTTCTGGTTCAGGCTCGGGCTCTGGCTCTGGCTCTGGCTCTGGCTCTGGCTCTGGCTCGGGCTCGGGCTCTGGCTCGGGCTCTGGCTCGGGCTCTGGCAGCTCTGGTTCTGGGTCTGGTTCTGGCTCTGGCTCTGGCTCATCCGGATCCGGCTCGTCCGGCTCTGGTTCGTCTGGCTCCGGGTCTGGCTCCGGGTCTGGCTCCGGGTCTGGCTCCGGCTCCGGCGGCGGCGGCGGCGGCGCAGCCACGCTGTCCGTCGACGCGTCCCTGGACGACGCCCTCATCTTTGCCGGGTGCAAAAAGTTCCTCGACTTCATCAAGTCGGACGACACCATCTACTCGCTGTACCACTCGGCCGACACCAAGGCCATCTTTGCCGTGGGCGACAAGTTCTTTGACGCGACGTACGCGGACACGGCGGCGGCGCGGCGGCGGTGGCTGCTGCGGCGGGCGCTGACGGCGGACCAGGTGCAGAAGGCGCAGCTGGCGGCGGAGCGCGAGCAGACGAGCCTGGCGACGCTGCGGGCGATCCCGGGCACGGTGGTGTCGACCAACGACCCGGCGTCGCTGCTGTCCGGGTCGACGCAGGTGGTGGTGTCGGACTACCGCAAGCTGGCGGCGTCGTCGTCGACGAACGCCCGGCTGATGGCCCGGTCCAACAGCACGACCAGCACCAACACGACGTCCGAGACCGCGCTCGTCACGCTGTACTCGGGCCTGGGCAACTCGGTCAGCGTGTACAACCCCGACATTGCGTACAAGGGCGGCGTCATCCAGGTGCTCGACGGCTTCTTCACGATCCCCGAGTCGCTGTCGGACACAACGTCGCTGCTGGGCTACTCGGCCTTTGCCAACGTGGTCGACGCCGCCGGCATGACGGCCACGCTCGACAACACGTCGTCCATCACCGTCTTCCTGCCCAACAACGCGGCCGTCAAGTCGGCGCAGCTGACCAGCTCCAGCGACCTGCAGCGCATCGTCGAGGACCACGTCGTCGTCGCCGCCGCCAACGAGAGCGTCGGCTACCTGCCCAACCTCAGCAACGGCCAGGTCCTGACCACCATGAACGGCCGCCAGCTGACCATCACCGTCGACGCCAGCCTCAACTACTATGTCAACGGCGTGCGCATCACCACCAGCAACATTGTGCTGACCAACGGCGTGGCACATGTGGTGGATACAGTAAGTTTTCCCCTTGTCCTGTTTTTTGGCATGTTTGTCAGTACTAACCAGCAGGTTGTCGTTGCGGATGCGTCCACGAATGCGGGCCTGCGTCTGGGCTCGAACACCGGCCTGGCCGTCGTGGCGGCCCTGTTGTCGGTCCTTGTCTTGCTGTAATAATAACGGTGGGAGTTTTTGCTCCCGTCACGATGTAATGGAAGGAGGCGAGATACCAAGTACTTAATGTTTGTTTGCAGCGTTTAGCATAGAATCGTTTGATTTCGTCTTTCTTGCTCGTCTTCGTCTCGTCTTCGTCTTGTCTCGCCTCGCTCACGCCCGGAACGCCTGCACAAACTCGTGCAGCCGGTCAATGACCACCGGCACAATCGCATTCAGATTGTCGTCAATCACGCGCTCAATGTGCCGGATCGCGTCCTCCTCGGTCAGCTCCAGGTGGAAGCGCTCCTGCACCTTGAGCACCGTCTTGTCCGGCTCCCACAGAATGTCCGGGATGTTGGCGTCCACCATCAGGCTGAACAGGTTGAGGATCAGGTTGCTCGACTTGCGCAGCGCCGTGTACGCCAGGAAGCAGTACTGCTTGAACTGCCGGTAGTGCGGCGACGCGCTGCCGCCCATGGCCTCGACCATCTCCTTGGACAGCTTCATCGCCGGCGCAAACGGCTTGGGGTCGCGGCCCAGGATGAAGCCAAAGTCTGCGTGGAAGAAGTGCCCGTCCGGCGCCAGCAGCAGGTTGTCCAGGTGGCGGTCGCCGACGCCCAGGATGTACGTGATGACGCAGTAGCCGGCGCACGACTTGACAAACGTGTCGAGCGCCTCGCGCCGCACGCCCAGCGGCGCGCCCGCGTCCGGGTTGTTCTGGCGCAGGTACGCCAGCGCCGCGTTGGGCGCGCCCTTGTAGCGCGCGGCCAGGCTCTGGAAGCTGACGGACGGCACGAACTGCGTCAGCCCCATGCGGTTGCTCGTCGCCAGGATCTTGTAGGGCGTCAGCTTGAGGTCGAGGTTCTCCTTCTGCAGCAGCTGGTCCATCAGCGTGATGATCTGGATGACGAGCTGGTCCTGCCGCAGGTCGTCGCCCATCTTGAACAGGATCGGGTACGTGCGCCCGTCGCGCGCGCGGAAGGCCACCTTGATCGGGTGCAGCGACGACTTGAACACGGCCACGTCGTCCGCCGCCGCCGCCGCCACGCCCACAATCTCGACCGCCGGGTCCAGCGGCAGCGGCAGCGGCGGGTCGATTGTCACCAGCTCGTTGCCCGGGTCCAGCAGGAACCGCCGCACGTGCTCGCTGCGCCGCGCCACCGACTCGTGCGCCTCCTTGGTCTCGCCGGCAATCTTGGCCATCACCGCCACCCACTCCGCCTGCCGCCGCAGCGTGCGCCGCGTCTCCGCCCCGCCGGGCTGCCGCTCCAGCTGCGCCATGAAGTCGTACGCCACCTTGCGGTACACCGCCCGGTACTCGGCCGACTGCTCGGGGCTGTGGTCGTCGCACTCCACCATCAGGTACCAGTACAGGTAGTTGCCGAGCATCAGGTTGTTGGCCGCGCGCGTGATCAGGAACTGGGCCAGCGAGGACGAGGGGCCATCCGTCGCCTCCGCCGGCACGGCGCCGGCGCCGCCCTCCACCCGTTCGCGCTCGGCCGCCTCGACCGTCGAGATGTGCTCAAACTTGAGCGCCTGCACCAGCTGCAGCAGGTACAGCAGCAGCTCGCTGTCGTCGGCCTGGCGCAGGCGCTCGACGGCGTACGCGCGCACGGCGCGGTGGTCAAACGTCGGCCCCAGCAGCTCGAGCGCGTCGTCCACGGCAATGTTGGTCCACCGCCCCAGCACCTGCACGGCCTGCCGCGCCTCGGCCGCGTCCTGCCAGTTGACCGACTTGACAAACTTGGTGACCGCCTTCTTGTCGCGCGTCAGGTGGTAGCGGAACTTCCACACCAGGTCCTTCTCCTCGGCCGACAGCGCCTGCGTCGGCGGGTACGCCAGGATCCCGTTGAGCTCGTCGCGCACCTTGGCGTTGGGCTTGAGGTCCTTGTCCAGCATGCCGCGCCGGTGCTGCTTGCGCACCAGCAGCCGGTGCTTGCTCTCGGCCGGGTTGTCGCGCGCGCCCACCTCAGGGTCGTACACCCGCAGCAGCCGCCCGCCGCTGCCGCCGCCGCCACCACCAGCACCGCCGCCGCCCCCGTCCGCCGGATGCACGCCCCCGATCCCCGGCCCGTAGTGCACCTCCGGCGGCGGCTTGAGCACCACGCCCGACTGCGAGCTTGACAGGCTCTGCAGCGCCGACATGGGCGGCGCCGGGTACTCGTGGTCGACAAACACGACCGGGAAGTCGAAGCGCGGGAACTCGATGTCGAGCAGGAAGCGCGACGGGCCGGGTCGCCGGTGGGCGTCGGTTGTGTTTTCTCCCCCTGCAGCAGCTGCAGCAGCAGGCTTCCCCCGCCACGCAGCCGCGGCCGCGCTCTTGGACGACCGCTTCTCGAACCCGCGGAACACGAGCTGGTCCAGCCACTCGACCCGCGGGATCTCGCCCATCTCGTGCTTCTTGAACAGGCGGTCCATGCGCTCCATCTCGACGGCGTCGGCGCCGCGTGTGGCTTCTGGGTCGTCGTCGCCGTTGTCGTTGTGGCCATCGTTGTTGGTGTTCTCTTCGCCATCGTTGGTGTCATCCTCGCCATTGTCTTCACCCCCCCTCCTCCTCCGCCTCGCCTTCTCCGGAAACGCCGGCGTCGTCGAGTCGTCGTACCCGTCTGCCTCCGCCAGCCGGTGCACGTAGCACTTGTACCGGCCCTTGAGCAGCTGGTTGTCCTTGTCGAACAGCGGCACCGTCGTCCCGCCAAACGGCACCGCGTGCCCGCGCGCGCCCGGGCCGCCCGTCGGCGACACGTCCCACACCGTGATTGCCACCAGCGCATTGCCCGCCAGGCTCGCGTACCGGATCGGCAGCGTCAGCCACTCGTTCCACCGCCGCTCGCTCTTAAAGGCCCGGTACGCCGTCTGCACCGGCACCGTCAGCGGCTTCGAGTCCGCCCAGACCTGCGCCGTCACGTACAGGTCCGAGTGGGCGCTCGTGTTGGCGCCAATGTGCCGGATCTCGGGGTGCGTGACCAGCGTCGAGTCGGGAAAGGGCGTCTCCTCGCCGTCGAGGCTGACGATGCGCACGCTGACCGGCAGGTGCAGCGCCTGGGAGCTGGCAAACGAGAAGGGCTCCATGGCGGGATGTGGTCGGTGTTGAGGGGGGGAAATGACGGGCGTGATCGTCGCTGCCTGCTTTATCGGGCTGCACGACTATATGCATATATGCGAGCTTTTAAGTATCGCTGTATCGGGGCTCCCACGCGTTTTATCAGCGCGTCCTTATCCGGCGTGCGCGTTTTCCGCCGACAACGAGGGCTACCTTTCTTCCCTGGCTGGCATTTCGGTCATGGCACGACTCAACACGCAGCGCCACACGGCGCGGGCACGCGAGAACGGGTCGGCCGGCCCTGTGAACGGCGCGGCGAACGGCGAACGATCCAACGGCCGGCCCGGACGACGGAGACGGGCCAACGAAAACGGTGCTGACGACGACAACGACGACGACGACGATGATGACGACGACGACGAGGCCCTCGACGAGGAGCAGACGGCCGAGGACCGGCGCAAGATCCAGCGGGAGATCCGCAGCCTGATCGAGAAGACCAACACGGAGCAGACGCGGTTCCTGGACGTGCGGGCGCCGGTGCTGCAGACGGTGCTGGACGAGTCGGAGGTGCTGCTGCACCGGGCGAAGCAGACGACCGAGGTGGCCGTGGACGCGGCGCTGGTGCTGCGCATCTCGGAGCTGGCGTACAAGCGCACGGCCAATTTCCTGTCGGACCGCTCGACCAGCGCCGGCATCGACCTGGACGACTTTGTCACGCGCTGCGCCGACTACATGCAGTTCGGCCGGGGCATTGCCGATGCGCGGTCGCCGGCGCTGTCGCGGGCGCAGCGGCGGAAGCGGCGGCGGGAGGCGGCTCTAGCGCGGGGGCGTGGCCAAAGGGCCGGTGCCGCCGCCGGCCAAGAAGATGCGGCCAGCGACGTGGACGACGACGACGACGAAGAGGAAGAAGAAGACGAGGACGAGGGAGCCGGGAATCGGCAGGCCGCCGTGCTGGACTGGGCGCATCTCGGCGAGTACGCGTGCCTGCCGCGCGTGCGGCGGCCCGGGCTGGCGCGGTTCCTGCCGCCGCGCGCGGTGGGCGGCGGCGGCGGCGACGACGCCAAGGCGCGCGTGGTGCGGCGGCGGGCGGCGGCGCTGCGGCTGCACGAGCTCGAGGAGGTGCGGCCGCAGGTGCTGGAGGCGGCGGACCTGGCGGCGGCGGCGGGGGCCGGCGGCGGGCCCGGCGGCAGCGGCGCGGCCAACGACCTGACGGCGCTCGCGGCCGAGGTGCTGCAGCAGCTGCGCGACGCGATCAAGCACGGCCAGGCGCAGGTGCAGCGCGTGCTGGACGAGGCCGAGGCGGCGGGCGGCAGCGTCGAGGGCGCGGCGCTGCAGCGGCTGCTGGGCCAGCACGGGCTGCGCAGCGACGGCGGCGTGGACCTGGTGCGCTTCGCGGTCAACCCGGCGTCGTTTGCGCAGACAGTCGAGAACTTTTTCTACATCAGCTTCCTGGTGCGCGACGGGCGCGTCGGGCTGGCGTACGACGACAGCGGGCTGCCGTCGATATGTGAGTTTGATTTTTTTTTTCTTGTCTTCTTTTATTTTTGTCTTTCTTTCTTTCTTTTTCTTTTCCTTTTTCTCTCTCTCTTTTCCCTTTCTCACTATTCAGACCCCGTCGACGACACCGAACACAACGACAACACTGCAGAAGAGTCGCTCAAAAAACAACTCATCTTCACCCTCGACATGCCAACGTGGCGCGACATGATCGAGACGTTCAACATCGAGAAGCCCATGATCCCGCACCGGCAAACCGCTGCCGCCACTGCCCACCCGGGCGGCCGTGCCTGGTTCACCTAAACAAAGAGGGTAGCTGGAAGGGGGAGCCGGCCAGACCATTCTGTTGGATCTAGAATCGATCGAAAAGCAATAATGAAATGTCAAAAACAAGAATAGAAACGCCGTCTCTTTGTCTGCCGTTGTTTCTTTCACATTGCCTCTTTCGGCCGCCAACACGCGACTGGGCGCGCAGCACACCCGTTGGCCACCCGTTGGCCGAATCCGGCATTGTCTCCAACAAAGACAACAAGCGTGCGCATCCCTTTGATTTTTGCGATACCGAGGATTTGATGTTAAATAAAAACGAGTATGCGCAGACTTGTCGGTTTTCTTTTATTCAAAGTAAATGCGAAACACGACACTCTCACTGGCAGAGCAAGAACAGGAAAATGGCAGAAACGGCACATTCCGGCGACGAGGCCACGATGCCTCGGCAAGCAGCCAACACCCCAGCGGACACCCCCGCCGCTGTCCCTGAAGGGCCGACATTGACTTCCTCTCCGCCGGTGACAACTCGGAAAGGAATGTTGCAGAAGCGGCTGGAGACCCGTCGTCGACGCATGCAGGACAGAGTGACGCCCATCCAGAACTACGAGCCGGAGCCGGTGGACGACGGAAGCAGCAGCAGTCAGCCGAAAGAAGAGCAGACGGCCAAGGATCCCACGACGCCTTCTCTGACGCCAAAGACGCCAAAGACGCCAAAGACTCCAAAGACTCCAGCTCCAAAGACGCCGACACCCAAGACACCCAAGACACCTAAAACGTCGACAGCCAACGCACTCAGAACGCCCAAGACACCCAGGACACCGACGAGACCACCTAGACAGGTGAGACTCGACACGCCAGCTGTGGCAGCTGCTGCTGAGGACAAGCCAAATGAACAATCAAATGAGCAGACAGACAACGCGCACAGGCAGCCGGGCGATGGCGGAAAGGAAGACAAGAAAGAGGACGACGATGGGGAGGAGAAGCCTGAGGACGAGAAGGAAGAAGTAAGGGACAGTGAGGACAAGGACGTCGATGGCGACGAGGGTGACGAGAGCGAGGCTGAAGATGAAAACGACAAAGACGGCGACGACGAGAAAAACAAAGAGGACGAAAGCGACAAGGAAAGCAACGAGGACGACAAGAGCAGCAAGGGCAACAATGACAAGAGCGAAAAGAACGACAAGGCCGACAAGGCCGACGGCAGCGGGGATGCCCAAGGCAAGGACATTCTCGAATCGGCGGCTCAGCACATGATCATGGAGCTGAACGCGTACCTGGCAAAGTACATGGCCGCGGACAAGGCCACGCGCGAGATGCTGACCCAGAAACGGACCGGCGGCGGCGGCGGCGTCGACCCCCTCGCCGCTCTTCTGCGCGAGCTGCGCATGTTCTTTCAGCAGCGGAAGCGGAAGCAGACTGCGCCGCCGGCGGGCGGGCAGCGCCGCGGCAGTGCCACCGGGACGACGGACGGCGAGGACGGGGACCTCCTCGAGGAGGTGGAGGAAGAAGAGGCCGGAGAGGTCGCTGACGACAGGGCTGTCAGGGCTAACAGGGACGGCGAGAACGTCAGGGACGACCGGGACAACCCGGACGACGGCTATGTGGACGAGATGGACGAGGAGCAGGACGCCGCCGCCGCCCTCGACGACGACGACGAAGACTACAAGAGCCACGCCAGCGACGACTCGTTGGTCGAGGCCCTGCTGAACGTGCTCCACGGCAAGCAGAGAATCATGCCGGACTCTTCCTCCTCTGGCGACGATGACGACGACAACGACAACGACAACGACGACGACGCGGCAGGACGGCACAGCCGCCGCTGGCACCAGCGACGGGCTGCTGGCCGGTGGACCGCCGACTCGGGGCTGCCGCGGCAGACGCCGGTCCTTTGGCGGACGAAGCTCGATGGAGCTGTTCGTGAGGAGAACGCGGGTGGCAATGACGACGACGACGACGACGACGACGAGGCGAACGGCCCCGAGTCGGTGGACGAGCACGGCGTGCCGCGCCGGCCCTGGACGCGGTGGTGGCGTGCCGGCCCGGAAGAGACCGTGCGCCGGCTGACGCGCGACCGCGACGCCGTCGTCGCCATGGCGGAGCAGTGCCGGCGCGAGCGCGATGCCGCCGTGGAGGAGCGCGCGGAGCTGGCGGCCGAGAACAGGGCGCTGCGGCGCTTTGTCGAGCTGGTGAAGGCGGGCGTGGGGGTCGACGGCGAGGCGGCGGGGGAGGTGGTGGACGAGAAGGCGGCAGAGGGCGAGGCGGCAGGCAGAGAGGCCGACACGACAGCCGAGTCCGGTGGCCCGGAGACGGTCGACGACGACAACGCCGCCACGCAAGAGCCAGCCCAGCCCGAAGCACCCCAAACACCCAGGGAACGCCTCATGGCCGAGGCCGCACGGCTCTCTGCGTGGATGGCTGACCGCGAGGAGCAGCGGCAGCAGCAGCAACACCAGCACCAGCAACACCAGCACCAGCAACACCAGCAGAGAGCGTCCCCGCGCACCCCCGTCTACCGCCTTGCCAAGCGGCCGCCGCTGCTGGGCCCCGGCTTCTGGCTGGGCATGCGCAGCGTGCTGCTGGTGCTCGGCCACCTGCTCTGGAACCAAAAGACCAACGCCGTCGTCCTCGGCGTCTGGGTGTGGGCAGCGTTTGTGGTGCCGTCGGTGGCCCGGGCCGTCTCGGCATGGACTGCTGTCCGGCAGGTCTGGGACGACGGGCTGGTTGCGCGCGTGTCCGCCGCTCTCCAGAAAGCTGCACAATGGATCGCACCGTCGTCGTCGTCGTCGTCGTCGTCGTCGTCGTCGTCGTCGCCAGAGCCACGGCCCGTCTCCCCCGGCCAACCACCACCATCACAACCCCAGACACGCCCCCTCTCGCCACACCGCCTGCCGCCCTCGCCGCCGCCCTCGCCCCGGCCACACGCCCCGTCGCCGTCGCCGTCGCCGTCGCCGTCCGCACACCAAGTCGTCGAGACCCGCGCATCGCCCGCCGCCGTCGTGCCCGTCTTCCCCCACGTCGAAGTCGCCGAGCTGCTTGTCAGCGCATCCTTTGTGCTCGCGCTCGTCTGCACCGCGGCCGCCATCACCGAGCGCAATCTCTGGCTCGACCACTCCGCCAAGTACCCCCGCCGCCTCGTGCACGCATACGACGTCCACTACAGCCGCCAGACCGACAGCTGCCGCGCGCTCCCGTGGCCCTCGTCGGCCGTCCGCAGCCCCTACCACGTCTGCGTCTGCTTCCCGACCCTTGTCGACGTGCACCTGATCTGGGAGGGGCTCGCCTACCTGTGCGGCTATTTTCTGGACTACCGGTCGGATGTCGTCGCCGTCGCTCGCCTGTGGGCGGCGTCACTTACAGGCGGCGGCCGACGGAATCACGTAGATTACTCAGTATTTACGTAATCAAACAAAATAGGGCGCTTCGGCCCCAAGGAAAACAAGGGGGCGTCGCGATGCGCTTTCGTGCCTCGCCTCTGCCCGTCGCATCCTACGCTCCCCCCGTCCCCTCCTTGCGCCGTCCGACTGCCACCGCCGTTTTGCGCATTGTCTTCTGTTTGCGGGCCGGGTTGTTTTTTTCCATTTGCTGGGTTTCTTTTGGCGCGACGTTTCTTGGGTTCATTCGTTTGGCTTCGTTTTTCTCGATATTCATTCTTTGTTTTCTCGGCAAATTGTCTCGTCGTTTCGTCGACGATAACCGCGCTGCAGCGCGCTGCATCAACTACACATACTCTGAGGGCAGCCTCTCGCACAAGTACCATGGCTCCATCCGTATGTTTGTCCCTGCTCTTGCGCCCATCGCTTGGCTCCCCACTGATCTTCCCCCCCAGTACCGCACAAACACCACGACGCGCCGTGGAAACCGCAACAACTACCCCGAGCACGACGACTTCGAGGGCCTGCCCGTCCGCCAGTGGCGCCACGAATGGGTGCGCGTCGAGCCGCCGCCGCCCGTGCTCGCCAGCGACACCAAGGCCAACAGCCGCTGGGCCAACGAGCTGCCCTACGGCATGCCCAAGGACTGGCAGCTGCTGCCCGAGCACACCCAGAAGCTGCTGCGCGCCGCGCGCTCCGGCACGCTGTACAAGCGGCGCGTGCCGGTCAAGGACGAGGAGGACGAGGACGCGGACGGGGCGGCCGCGGCGGCGGCGGCCACGGCGGGGGCGGCCGCGGCCGCCGGTGCGGGCGATATCGCGGACGACGTTACGGGCGCCGGCCGGCTGGCCACGGCGGACGCAGCGGGTGCTGAGGCGCACACGACCACGACTCTTGCCGCCACGACGGCTGCCATCGACAAGCGCAAGGCCGGCATCAGCGGCGCGCCCGGCAAGGAGGGCGCCATCATGGTCAAGGCGTGGAAGCAGATGCCGCGCGACGTCGAGGTCGCCATGCCGTCACACCTGGCCAAGCGCCGCAAGAACACCATTGTGCTGCCGCCCAAGACCCTGCTGGCCGGCGGCGCCAACGGCGCCATGACCAGCCTGATCATGCCCATGGTCACCGTCGCCGTCGTGCGCCGCCTCGACGCCGCGGGGAACCCCTACGAACAGTCCGTCACGCTCGTCGACGGGCCCCAGCAGCTCGTCGACGGCGAGATCATCTCCACCACGCTCGTGCCCGCCTCCAGCAGCGACCTGCCGCCGCCGCCCGAGCAGAACACCCCGAACCGCCGCCGCCTGCCGCCCCCGCGCCGCAAGGGCAAGCTCGGTCGCGGCCGTAAGAAGGGCGTCCTGCCCATCGGCTTGCAGCGCAGCCGCGCGGCGGCAGCCGCGGCAGCGGCGGCAGCGGCAGCTGCTGCGGAAGAAGCGGCCGCCGCCGGCGGCGGCGACGGAACAGCGGCGCCGGCAGAGGGCGGCGCGCCGGCCGACGAGCAGCCGGCCGACTCCGAGGCGCAGAGCGAGATGCAGGTCGACGACAACGACGCGACGCCCATGGAGGACACTACGGAGGAGCCCGAGGGGGCGGCCGAGGACATGGTCGAGGATGGCGACGACAAGGCTGCCGCTGCCGCCGACACCAGCGCAGCTCCCGAAGAAGAATCTGCATCGGCGCCGGCAGACGAGCCAATGGCGGACGCGCCCGCGCCTCTGAAGGACGAGGAGCCAGCGCCCGCACCGGCACCGGCACCGGCACCGGCAGAGCCAGAAGAGCCAGCAGAGCAGGCCCAGGCAACACCGACACAGGAAACAGAGGAAAAGACGCCGTCGGACGGCGCTGCTGCCGCCGACCCGGCAGCGGACACACAGCCCGAACCTGCCCCCGCTGCTGTGCCTTCGCCACAACAAGCGGCTGCCGCCACGCCCCCGGCGCCGTCGCCCGTGCCGGCGGCCGTGCCGCCAGCCGAAGAAACAACCGAGCCAAAAGACAAGGCCACGCCCGACCAGGCGCCTGCGGCGCAGGCGCCTGTGCCGGAAGCGAGCGCAACGGCAGAGCCGGCCGCGGCGACGCCCCGGCGCAGCAGCAGCCAGGAGGTGCCTGCCTCTGCGCCTGCGCCTGCGCCTGCGCCTGCGCCTGCGCCTGCGCCTGCGCCTGCACCTGTTGAGGAGGCTGCGCCTGCTGCCGCACCTGCGGCTGAGCCCGTCGCCGACGCTGCGCCAACAGAGCCGTCGCCAGCGCCAGCGGCAGAGACCGAGGACAAGGCCGATGCGCCGGAGGAAAACAAGGAGCCGCCAGCGCCGGAAACAGCTGCAGCCCCTGCCTATGCCGATGCCGCCCCTGCAGATCCGTCGCCGGCAGAGGACGGTGCCGGGCCGAGCTGAGGCGTCTTGATCTCTATTGTGTTTATATTTTTTTTTTTTTTTTGGCTTTTTCAATGTCGCGTCTCCAGGGGAGACGCCGTGGTTTCTGGTGTTTCTCTTGGTTTTCTTCTCTCCGTGCTTCCGCAGTTCTACACATGCTACACATCATCAGCTTTATGCAATGTTTATGTTTCTTCTTCTCATATGTGTATTGGTAGATGGGAGATGTTGGCGCGACCGGCCCGCCTCCGACCCAATGCTTCCGAATCAAAACGCCGTGCATCACGCAAAAAGGCCGCGCATATCGTCACAAAGAAAAAAAATGGCATCAAAAGATCAACACGCTTCCGTCCCCCGGTTATTCGGTCCCCCGGCTGCCGACGAGGCCTTGTGCTTTTCGGGCCTGGCTGGTTAGACATGGCAAAATAGAGCAACAGAGAGGACAAGAACGCACCGATGCCTCGACCACCAACCGGTCGGTCTGGTAAAAGTTGCCAATCGTCGTTTGCCGCTGGTGGTCAGTGTTTGTTCCGAGAGAGGGAAAAGGACAGACGTTCGTCGCCCGCTTACCTGCAGCATCTGCAAGTCCTTCAGTCCCTTCTGCACCAGCTCCTGGATGCGCCGCGGGTCCGTCTCCTGCCGGTGCTCGCGGAACGCGTCCCGCGTGCGGCGCTTGGCGTACTCGCGGAAATTGTAGGCGGGGAACTGCTGCGCCTGGCGCAGGAGCTGGCGGTACTGGGGGATGTCAGAGAAGGAATCGACGGTCGGCAGACAAACAGAGCACGTACCAGAGACAGCACCGGCAGCGCGTCTGCCCGCACGGGTGTGAACGGCATCGTAAAGGGGGAAAAGGACGAGAAAGAGAAAACCGAGGCTGCTGCGATTTCGTCGCGGGGCGTCCGCGCTGTTCGTCCGTCGCGGGAGGACCGGCTTTCGTTTGATCGCGGGCACGGGATGCAGGTCGCGCAGTAGAGCAGACAGACGGGTCGTCGCAAGGGAAGGTGTGTGCAGCGTCGCAGTCGAGCGTTCGAGGTGGTGCAGAGGGCCGTTTTGCCTTTGGATCTGTTGGTCGGTTTTTTTTTCTGTTTCCCGCTGGGCGGCGGCCCCGCTTTTTGTGACAAACCGGCCGTATCTCCGTCCGACCCGAGAACGGCCAGGCCCAACGGGCGGCAGCGACGCCATGGATGGCGTATGGTGTGCTAAAAGGTGTGCTCAGAGGCGTGCTGAGTGCTGGAGTGCCTTGCTCTGGCTTCAATACAGAGACAATCGCCAAACACGGTGAACAGCAGAATAGATTGATACAGACAAAAAGATAGAGACGAAAAGAAATGCTGTCGAAACAGTGCTGATGAGCGTCTCTGTCCGCCAGAAGAAGCCCATAGAGACAAAGAGGGGGGGGTATTCAACAAAAGAAAAAGAAAAAAGGAGCGTCAAACGAATCAAAGCAAACAAGCACAACCTCGCCGCCGTCATGCCTCCCCGGCCGCCCGCAGCGCCACCGGCCCCTGGAAGCCCCCCTCCTGGGCACTCGCCGGCACGTGCTGCATCTCCAGCGCCTCAGCCTTGCTCGGGACCGTGCCGGCGCCGGTGTTGCTGCTGCTGTTGTTGCCGCCGGCACCGGCCTTGCGCGCCTTGACCGGCTCCGGCGCCAGCCGCTGGTCGCCGACCCGGTGCTTCGCCTTGAAGCGGTAGTACGTCGGCGGCCGCGGCCGCCACAGCACGGCGGCCCAGTTGCGCAGCACGTTGCCCTGCGTGTAGGCGCGGTAGCGGTCGGCCTTGGGGAACTTGTGCGAGTTGAGGAACTCGCGCGTGGTCTCGCCGCGGCCCATGAGAAACAGGTGATAGCCCATCAGCGGCAGCGGGTACGCGCACACCAGGATGCCGTAGACAAACATGGCAAACGCCACGCGGAAGTGCCCAATCGCCGCGCCAAACGACACGCCCGCCCGCGCCCGGTACACCAGCAGCTGCGCCAGCGACGCGCCCATCAGGTACAGCGCCAGCACCGTGCCCGCCGTCACAAACACAAAGAAGTAGCGGTAGTTGCGCCGGCCCACGCAGTTGTTGAGCCACACGCAGTGGTGGTCCGCCGTCTCCACGCAGTTGTCGCACACCCGGCAGTGGTGCGCCCGCGGCGGCCGCCAGATGTTGCACGTCCGGCAGTACTTGACCGGCACCTCCATGGCCGCCGTCGCCTGCTCGCACGACTTGACCAGCGCCCAGTCCGTCGTCGGCGGGCCCAGGCGCAGCGGGTCGTCGGTCTCGTCCAGCGGTGGGAACTGGTGCAGGTTGCGAGGGAGGATCTGTTTCTGTTAGCAAGGGAAGAGGGCAACGAAAAAGAAAAGACCAAGACTCACCCCCGGATCCGACACGGACGCGTGCACAAATGACGAGAAGCAGATAAACGCAACATAGGCAAACGTCACCGGGATCGCCGGCGAGACGTTGTGCCACAGCCACGGCGCCGAGAACACAAAGAACAGCACGCACGGCACCACCACCAGCGTCCCCGTCGCCAGGTTCATCGGCTTCGACTTGGTGTTCTGGAACCGCCCGCTCAGACAGAAGACCAGGTTCCCCTCGAAGAACTGGTAGTTCTTGCCTGAGTAGTGCACGCTGCTGCTGCTGCTGCTGCTGCTGCTGCTGCCGCCACGGGCACCAGCAGCAGCACCGCCATGGCCGCCGTGCGGCCGTTGCGCCCGCCCGCCCGCTGCCGTCGTCGCGTGCGACATGGCCGACGGGCTGCGCTGCGGCGTCGACGCCAGCGACTCCAGCTTCTCGCCGCCCTGCATGTCGCGGTTGCTGCCGACGCCGTCCACGCCCAGACTGCTGCGGCCCGCCAGCAAGAAGCTCGACCGGAACGACCGCGGCGTGCGCACCGGTGTCAGCTGGCTGCCCGGCCCGCCAGACCGGTAGCCCTTGTCCACGCGGATCGACAGACCGCCCGCCGCGCCCTTGGCGCCCGCGCCGCCAGGACCCGTGCCCGCGCCGCTGAGACCGGCTGCTGCGGCCCCTGCGCCCGCCGAGCTGGCCGTCTGCTGCCGCTGCTGGTGCAGTGGCTGCACGCTCTCGGTCAGCGAGGCCGCAGCGTAGTGGCCGCCCGTCGGGCTGGTGTTGGCCGTCAGGCGGTCGACCGTGCCCAGGTCGGTGTACTCGGAGCCGCGCGACACGGGCCGCGCAAAGAATGCACCAGTCGGCACGGCCGGCTGGCCAGCAGCGGCAGTGGGAATGTCGGTGGCCGAGGCTGCCGTGGCGGCATCTGTCGCCGCGCCGTCTCCGGCGACGTCCAGCTGGTCACGCTGCTGCTGCTTCTGTTGTTGTTGTTGTTGTTGCTGCTGCTGCTGCTGCTGCTGCCCGAGTCCCAGCTGCGACTGCCGCGGCCGTGTGACCACGCCGCGCTGGGCCTGCAGCTTCTGCGAGCTCATCGGATGGAAGAAGGCGTGCGAGGTCAGCGACGGCACGTGGCTGCTGCGGCTGGGCGTCGAGCTGACCGGGCGGCCGCCGTACGCCACCGCGCCGCCGCTGCTGCCCACCGCCGACGAGCCGGTCATGCTGCTGCCGCTCGTGCTCGACCGCTTGCCCGACACGCCGCGGCGCAGCGGCATCAGCAGGCTGCTGCCCTGCAGCGACTGCCGCTGCGCCTGCGTCGACTGCGAGTGCCGCGACGAGAGGCCGGCCCGCGCCGTCTGCGGCCGCGACGAGGCCACCGCGCTCGGTGGACCGCCGCCGCCGCCGCCTGCGCTGGTCGGCGGACCGCCCGACCCGGCGTCGGTGCCGTCTTCCGACACGATGTCGGCCAGGCGTGACGAGACCACACTCTGTGCGGTGCCGGGGGCGTCGGAGCGCGAAGAGGGAAAGTGAGGAAACGTGTGCTCGTCGGCGGCGAGGGTGGCGGTGGGCGAGGTGCCGCGCGCCCCGGACGAAGGGGTCGCCATTAGAGAAGTAAGTAGGAGGTAGGAGTCAGATGCTGGATGTCGTCAATCGGCGCGCGCCGTGGCAACGGTTGTGTCCAACGGTCGTGTACTTTTTTTGCGCCGTAGTGTCTCTCAAGAATGGGTTATAGCGCGTGCATTCTTGTCTGGACGGGCGAGAAACGTGGCAATAGAGATTAAGAAATTAAATGGAATGTCGATGATGTGCGTGAGAGAAGATGGAACGAAGATTAATGGCGATATATGGTGCGGTGGCCAGCTGTCTCGCGTCGAAACATGCCCTGAGGCAAAGGACAATCTTCTAGAGAGAGAAAAAAGCCGAGGAGAAAAAAAAATAAGAATTATGGTATGATGTATGAAGAGAAGCAGAGAGAGAGAGAGAGAGGCCCGTGAGGACAGAAAGAACAGGAAAGGGAATGACAACGACAAAAGGACCAGACGGAGCAAACAGCGGACGGACTCGATAATGCTGCGTGCGTTCTGTCGTGCCGTTGGAGGCTGGGGGAGGGAGGGTTGGCGCGCGAGGTACGGAGTAAGGGGGAGAGAGGCGACGACAACACGGCTGAAGCACGGAGAGCGCTGGGTTGGTCACAGCGTTGCGGCAAGGGGGAGGGATGAGCGCGCAAAAAAACGACGGCAACGGAAGAGACCAGAACGGAAAGGGGGGGGGGGGGGGACCAGGGGCCGCGGGGAGCACATGTATGGGTACATGTGATCAACGCATAAATAGCGTGCTAGCTCTGTATCTGTACACACGACTTACAGGGGGGTTACAGCGCTAAGGCCCTTTTGTGCAAAGCGGCCAGCCAGGGGAAAGGCTTGCTGGGACGAAGCACGGGCACCGCGCGGGCGAGCCGGCATTGGAGATTGCTTTTCATTCAAACTATGGGTCCTGTTGTTTATGCCAGTCGCGTCGACGGACGGTTTTTGTTCAGGTCGGGACAAGAAGGCTAGCATGTAAGGTATCTTTAAGGTGCATGAGTCTTGGTATGCGTAGAGAACACTCTCACCAACGACGCGGACGATCGACCGGCGGACCAGCCTGCACAGAGAATGGAGGGGAGCCCACTCCTGCGTGTGTGCGAGAAGTGTCTCACTTGCAGATGGTCGTCTCGTATCCGACCCGGGCAGCGGAGGATTTTGGGCCTGCAGCTGTGGATCGCGATTTTGTGCCGTGCAGGCGCCGTGTTTCTGCCTCAGGCAGACGTGCTTATGTCATGCGACCTGGCCCGGGCGTTCGGCGACCAACCATTGGCCAATACCAGCCCAGGAAAACAACCCCCCCCCCCGACGAGGGCCGAGCTTTTTCGTCGAATCAGACCATTCTCGATCCAACGTCGTCAACCTCTGCGAACCGCTTCTTCTGCAAACCCCTCAACCACCCGCCACCCGCCCGCCCGCACCACAAACGCACAATGGCGTCTTTCATTGCCCGCCGCGCATTTACCACGACTGCCCGCCGCCTGTCGGCCCCGGCCGCCGCCGGCCACAAGGAGGCGCTCAACAAGGAGACCAAGCGCAACCCGGAGCTGCTGGTGCGTACGCCCGACAGGGAGACGGAGGAGGAGGGACAAAAAGAACTGCTGCTGACTTCTTTTTTTCCAGGTTCTCGGTGGCGTCATGGTTGCCGTCCTCGGCGGCGCCGGCTACTACTTTGGCAAGTCGCCGACCGGCTCGACCTCGGAGTCGCCCGTGGCCAACGCCGGCATGCCGTGGGAGACCGGCTCCAGCGGCGGCAAGTACCAGTACTTCCCCGGCGGTGACCCCGACGCCGACCCCAAGGATGCGCCCAGCGCCATCAACGTCGTCGTCGTGCCCAACGTCAACCTGCCCAAGAGCCTGCACGACAAGTACAACAAGTGGGGCAAGGACGGCTACTAGAGAGCGAGACGGGAGGGAGAGCACGGGAGGCCTTGCTGGTCGCTTGCTGCTTGTCAGTGAACGGATAGAAGGGGGCATGGGGACGGGCATGATCGGGCATGGGGAGTGAGGGATGGCTTGAACCAATCTCTGTGTACATAGACCTTCAAGCAGCACGCCACGAATGCTTTGCCAGAAAACCACGAGTTTTGGGAGTTGCATACACGCTGAATGGGATAATTCACATTGAATGTACTGAGATTGGACGTGTTTGATCTTGTTGCCATATGTTGGACGAGATGTGTGGTCGTTGCGTCATCTGGTGATCTCCAAAGGCCATGCTGGTTCAAGATATGAACATTCACCGACTGTATAACTTCAAACGAAAAAGACAGGAGTAAATGCCAACGGGGATGCTGTTGCAAAGTCGGAGCTCGTATGCCTGTCGTTTCCCATCGACAGATGATGAGGCCCAGAGCAGACGACGACATGAACAGCAAAAAGACAAAAGACAAAAAAAAAAAAACAACCCCCTTTCTCTCTCTCTTCTTGCTGCCGTCTTTGCCGGTTACAGGATTCGAACCTGCGCATCTCTTTCGAGATAAGAGTTCTCAGGACTCCCGCCTTAACCACTCGGCCAAATCGGCTGCTGCAGGCAGGGTCTGCGTCGCTGGGTGCCGGGATTTCTTTGTCCTCTGGCGGCGGCCGGGCGCCTGTTGATTTTTTGGTTGAAACTGTTCTCGCTGTCTGGGTCTATAAAGGATAGTCTGTTTTGGAAAAGCAAGAAAAAAAAAGGGAGAACATCAGAAAGGGGGTGAGTGGCGGCGGATGGGGGCGCGTGGTGGCTGGTGGCTGGGCGGGCGTTGCGTGTTTCTTTGTCCCGGGCGTGAAGCGTTTGCAGAGTGCATATGCAGGCATCCCAGAAAGGAGTGGACTACGGAGGGAACATCTTGACTACTTACTTGGCTGGAGCTTTACAAACAGCGCAAATGGGGGGCAGTTTTCATGGTGTGGGAGAACCCAGTCTCATATTTCAAAAATGACACATCTGGACATGTTCTGGTAATGTACGCTTCTATAGAAAAAATCAAAATCAAAAGGGGAGGAGATTAAAAAAAACAAACGGCCAGCACAGGTTGGGTATGCGGCAAGAAATAGATGACCAATGTCAAGCAGATGGCACGCACGCCTCACCACGTGAAGCTCTCCTCGATAAAGTCCACAACGGTGCCCTCGTCCAGGACCCCCCGCACGGCTGTGCGCACGTCATCTGCCAGGGCACCAGGCCCGCACACAGTGACGGCCATGGCACCGACCTGCTGGGACACCTCCTTCTGGAGGAGCACCGGAATATTTGGCCGGCCAGGGAAGATCTGGATCGACCGCGAGCTCGGAACACCGTTCTGGTTCAGCGCCTGCTTAGGGCGCGTCACAAACAGACGCATGTGCAAGACATCCGGCCGCCCAGGCAGGCGCATAATCTCGTTCATCCACGGCCGCACCCACTCAAGTGCCTCGTAGTCTCTAACTACCCAGACCAAGGTGATGCGCCGTGTGGCCACGGTGCCCTCCGCATAGCCGTCGAGCAGGTGCTGTAGATAGCTCATCTGGTGGGTGATGCCGGTGGCGCCGGCCACGAGAACAACATGGCCATAGCTGTCGAGAGAGTGGTGCCCGGCATACGGGCCCTCAAAGATGGCGCTGAACGTTGTCGACGGCAGGCCGGATTTCCGCGCCCGGTCGTACAGCTTGCGGGTAAAGCCCGTCTGGGCGCCAATGACAAACGAGACCGAGGTGCGGAGGAGGTGGCGCTGCTTCTTCGCATTGAAGCCCGTGAGTCGGCCCGTGGGGAGCTTCTCGTCCAGCTGCTTGGCTTGCTTGTTGCTGAGGGGCAGGAGATCATCGCACCCGGCAAGAGGCTTGTGCTCGACCCAGGCAATGCTGAAGGGGTGGCACTCCCAGGGGTTGATGTCGTAAAATCGAAGGTAGGCATGGGTGCCCGGGCGGATGTCGGCGTAGCGCGGCAGGTGGATCGTCACGCGGCAGCAGTCGCCGGCCAAGGGCTCGACCACAGCATCGGGCCAGCCATGGCTAGACCAGGAGTGGTAGGCATTGAGGCCGACCCGAGCCAGACGCTCAGCCATCCAAAGAAGAACAACCGCAATGACCCACGACAGCTGGGGAAGGCCGCCCGGAATGGAGGCGGTGGCGCAGTGAACCCAGATGCAGACGAGGATGACAATGGCCAGCACGATGTGAGAAGCAAGAAAGGTCTCGTAGAAGGCGTGGCGCAGCGGCGACATGGCGATGGCAACGAGAACAATGAAGGACAGCGTGCCGATCATGCCGGACGTGATGAAGGGGTCGTGAAGGATCTTAGCCCTGGCGCTCGCCCAACCGCCGTCCTTGAGTTGCACGGCCAGCCAAGCAGCCGTGTGAATGATGGATTGGGCGGCAACAGTGCGGCCAATCCAACGATGCAGCAGGTTGTAAGTATCAAAGCTGATGCGCAGCATGCTGATGAGCGGGTTGTTGCGGGCGGCCAGAATGATCAGGGGCACCAGGTTCACCGTGGCCAGGACGCCAGAACGGCCACGCAGCTCGGCCAGCAAGGCCCAGTGGTTCGGCTGCTTGTAGTCGAGGTAGAAGGTGTAGACCAGGTTGCTGATCAGGTAGGCCCCGAGCAAGATGGCCTGCAGGCGTGTGGGCAGCGTGCCCATGTTGAGGGCCGACGAGAGCCGGATCTCACGATTGTGGCGTTTCCGCCAGATCGGCGCATAGGTGAGGTTCTTCTTGATCCAGGGCATGCGGCTCCATTGGGCCGTGCGCCAGTAGGACTGGCCTGCGGCCGGACGCGACATGGCCGAGACGTGGCGCAACTGAGCCCAGGCGGCTTCTTGGAAGCGAATCGTCAGGATGGCGAGGGCGGCGATACCGAGACACCACCACACCACATCTTTGAAGAGCATGTTTTGGGTCTGGTTAACACCGGAAAGGCCCGTGTCGTATTGTGATATCGACATTGTCGATGTCGTTGGGGCGGCCGGGTGGGCTGCTGCGAGCGTAGGGTGTGTGCTCGCCATGGCTGGTGAAGAGGGGAGGGTTTGTTGTGTTGTTGGATTTGACTTGTTTCTGACCTCTGCGTGTTGGCGAGAGGTGTAGAGACAATCCAAGCACAAACAAAAGGAATTGAAGTCGCAATGGAAAAAGAAAGATGGCAGTAGATGCGAATTTATATGTCGAGTGCGGCTGTTCTTGCACAGGGTATCAACGCTGTTCGTTGCACATGAACAAGGCCACCTTGATATTGTTCACAAAATTGAGATGCAGGTGAGCAATGCCACCAGTTCGCCGTTTGCTGAAAAATTCTGCAAATTCAATAGGCCGTGCCGTCTGGTCCTGCTGTCGTGGGCTGAGATGGGATGGTCGAATGCTTTGTAGGCCTCGCTTCTCATTCAGTGCGCGCGACCAAAAAGAGCCAATGCTCCCGTTCTGCTTGACACAGCAAACGAACAAGATCAACCCAGAAAAGGGAAAAGATGAGAAAGGGTGAAAATCCAAGCACCCGGCGATCAACGCAAAAGAATGAAATAATGAAGGTGCTGGGCCGGCCAACGCGCAAAGTCGATACAAGAAAGGTATGCAATGAGAAAGCCGACGTCGTAGATTTAGGGACGTCGTGATGTTCGTGAACAGAGTCGGTGGAAGACACCGGTGTAGCCCACGAGGAGAAAAAGAAAAGAAAAAAAAGGCACAATTAAGGGAAGGTGTCAAACCAAGACAAGAGAGAAAGAGCGAAGGAGACTGGAGAGTGGGAGCCGTGACAAGAAGGGAAGGTACGTGTAAGACTGCAACGACGTGACAAAGAAGGAAGGAGCCAGCACAGCCGGGACCCGATGTAAGTTGGCTACAAAAGAAGGAAAAAGGAAAGAAAGAACAAGAAAAGAAAAGAAAACCTCGTGGGAAGGAAGGATGTTGCAGGGCGAGGCAGGGCTCCTCTCTTTTTTTTTCTGCTGCCGCCCTCCCTCGCTTGTGCATTATACTACGGCCAGAGCGATCGCACGATTGGCAAGCAAACGGCGGCCAAAGACACGATGCACTGGGCCAGGGGGAAGGGGGGCACCCTTGCGAGGGAGGATCGCCTGGGGCCGCCAAGGGGTGGCAAACGCATTCCACAGCCCAGGCTTTCTGAGCTCTCTGGGCTTTCTGGGCCCATTTCGCCCATTTTCTCCCCTTCGTCCTCGCCGCCTGCGCGCTTCTCGACCAGTGGTTGCGGTGCACGGCGTGGGACACTGCGCATGGCGCAGGGGGTGGAAAGAGGGTTTGCCGTGCAGCGCTGTTTCTGGAGGGCCGTTGTGGTTAGCTTTGGCGTGCTGCCATTGGCCCGGTGTTTCAGCTGTCCGGGAGGGGGCGCACGGGCGCTGGAGCCGAGCACGGGCAACGGCGGCCGCTGAGTGGCTGGGCTGCGTGTTTGCACGCATGCCAGTGGGCAGCCCTTGCAGGCGGGCAGCAGCCTGTCAGCCTGAGAGTTGGGGGGAATCCATAGGCCAGGGAGGCGCGAGCAAGGGAGGCGGCAGGGATCAGGAGCGAGTGCGCGAGAAAGAAGCATATCGAAAGAAACACGAGCGCAAGGATATTACGAGACCGAACACAAAGCCGCCAGCACACAAAGCGTATTGTGAACAAGGTGATCAGGGGGCAGTCGGCAGAGGTTCCTGACGAGGACGGTAGACAGGGGGGGGGGGGGGGGGGGGGGCGGCACAAGAGGCCGGGGGGTCTGCAGACCGAACCCATGAACACCAAATAACCCATGGCGATTTCGTCTTGGGTAGCTT
>JADHKF010000016.1:352562-375555 GCA_019925685.1 Ceratocystiopsis sp. VPRI43766
TTTCAGCTTTTGATCGTGGCGTTCTGGATGTCTTGTTTATTTGGAAGTCCACACAGAGGAAAGGAAGGAGGGGGGGGCGGCACAAGAGGACGAGGGGTCTGCAGTCCGAGACGATGAACAGCAATGAAGCCATGGCTCTTTCGTCTTGCGTAGCTTTCTCGCGTGTTCCTCTCACATGTCGCAGAGGGCCCAGGGCGGTCTCTGTCTTGCCGTCGGGTTGATTGGGTTCACCCGCGCGTGCTCCTGACTCCCTGAAGAGGCTCGGAGCTCCGTGGCCGCCCCAGCCAATCAGATGCACACCCGCGGCCCCACCGGCTGACACATCTTTGCGAAAGCCCGAGCAAGCAACGGCGCTCCCGACACGCCTTTTCCTCTCAATCGACCGCATCGCAAAGCACCGCCCGCCCGCCGCAGCCGACACAGACCGTCCCCGTCTGCACGCCCGCGCCACCGATTGTTCTTCTGCCGTCTGTTAGCGAGTCTGTTTTTCTGCGCGCGCCCGCTTCGACCGCTGTGCCCGGCTGTCCGAGACGAGCCGATTGAAACGAGGCAAAAAAGAAAAGAAAAAAAAAACATACACACAAAAGTCATCACAATGGGTGCCAGCGCATCGAAGCCGAGCGCGCCACACGTGTGGAAGGGGTGCGTTTCTCTTCTCCTCTTTTGGGGCCACAACGGCTGCTTGTGATTGTTGCATTGGAGCGCCCCCCCCCCCCGTCCCCGACTGACGCGTTGTGCAAACGAAATAGTGCCGGACCACCGACCGTCTCCCAGGACATGATCGACCAGCTGCAGGGCAGCGTTGAGGTGAGCAATGGAAACCGTGGCGACACCGAGAAACGCGAGAGCATACAGCCCAGACAGCCATCTGACACAGGACCGCCACGAACCCCAGACCGACACCACCCGTGCCCAGACCCTCGAGCTCCATGTCCAGGCCCGCGTTGCCGAGGAGCTGCGCCGCCTGCAGGCCGAGCAGCTGACCAAGCTCCATGCCGCCGAGCAAGCCCTGACGTCAGAAGAGGCGTCGTCGACGGCATCGTCGTCGGCATCGTCGGACATCTCGTCGGACTCGGTCAGCAAGGAGATTGCCTCCCTGCGCAGCCGCCTCGAGGCCCGCCAGCGCGAGGCCAGCCAGCCGCTGCCCGAGGCGGTGGAGAAGGCGCGCAGCGGCGTGGTGCGGTGTCTGCGCGAGCACGACCGGCGGCCGCTGGACTGCTGGCGCGAGGTGGCCGCGTTCAAGGAGGAGGTGCGCAAGCTGGAGGCCACGTGGGTGGACCGTGTTGTGTCGTAGAGGGAAGTGGGAGGACCGACAGGACACCGACGTCCACCTAATCCGAGAAAGTGAAGAAAACAAGAAAAAAGAAAGACAAAGGGGAGGCAGAGACGGGCAGCGGCGGAAATGTGTAAGAGATAGACGTTTACTTGTATATATGCCACGCATTTGAAGAGCAGAAAGAAGGGGGGGGGGTTCTTTTGTTGACGACACGAACAAGAACGCACAGAACGCACAGAACAGCTGCTCCTTACTCCTCCAGCCCGGCGACCAGCACCTCGCTGCCCTCCGGCGCCTCGGCCGGCCCTGGCCCTGTCCGCTGGGCGCGCACGGCCGCCTGCTGCCGCAGCCCCTCGGCCCGCTTGCGTGCCCGCCGCGCCTCTGCGTCCTCCCACGCGGCGTCCTTGCTGCCCCGGCTGCCCCGGCTGCCCCGGCTGCCACGGCTGCCGCTACTGCCACTCCCGGCCCCAGCCTCCTGCGCCACCGCGTCCACCACCGCCGCCCGGAACCGCTCCGTCCGCTGCCGGTTGACGGCAAACCGCTCGTCCACCACACGCACCATCTGCGCAAGGTACGCAGGCGAGACAACACACTCTGCGGCGTCGTTGTCGTCTCCTTTGCCTTTGCTGTCGGCGCCGTCGCCCCGCACCATGCCGACCACCGACGAGAAGCCCAGGCCCATGGACCGCACCGCCACAATCGGCAGCGCCCCGTCGTCCCCGGCCTCGTGGTAGATGCTCACCGCGCCGCTCTCGCGGAAGCCCGCCGCCGCCGCACAGCGGAGCAGCAGCTGCGCGTGCGCGAGCGAGGCCGTCAGCACGTGCAGGATCTGGGTGGTCAGCCAGTCGTGTTGAGGTTTCAGGCCCCAGAAAAGCACAACAAAACATACCATCGGCTCAAACTTGAGATGCACCAGCCGCGGACTCGGCTCGTCGTCTTCTGGCACGTCATCGTCCGCCGCCGCCGCACCCTCTCGGCTCAGCCCCAGCGTCGCCGTCCAGTCGGTCGCCCGGTACCGGCTCAGCGGCGGCAGGCCGTCCGTGTTGTCGTCTGCGCTCGCCACCAGCGGGTCGTGCGACACGTACAGCCACGTGCCGCCGCCGCCCTTGCCGCCCGACGAGGCCGTGGTCGTTGTCGCAGCTGCTATCTCTGGTGCGCCCGTCTCTGTCTCTGCCTCGGTGTCCGGGTTCTGTGGCTGCTCCCGCCGCTGCCGCTGCCGCCGCCCCTCGACAAAGACGGCCGCCCGCCCGGCACAGCTGCTCGTCGTCACAAAGCCGTCCAGGCCGTTGATCACCGCCAGCAGCGGCCGCACCCCGACGTCTACCGCGCCCTTGGGCGACGCATCGGCGTACGCGTCGTCCGGTTGCGCCAGCTGCGCCAGGATGGCCGCCTTGCGGGCCGCAAACCGCGCGGGGCACGGCGGCAGCGGCATTGCTTTCAAGACTTGTTCTGCGGACAGACTAAAATATAGACACAGAGTATGCAATGCTCTGGCTGGTGTTCCCATGGACCGACTCTGCTGTAAATTTCACATAGACCTCATGTAAACTGAATCACGACCGTATTTGGCCGTTCGGCGTTAAAAAGTTTTGACTTCGCTGTAGCTTTTACAAAAACAGGCCCAAACTACAGAAAAAAACAGCCAGCTCTACTTTCGATTATCTATCTTTCACAAACCTTTTTTTTTATAAATCCAATCGTTTCAACAAAAACGACACAAGCTTTTATTGTTAATTAGGCATAGGGAACATGAAAGATCAAGGCATATATCTAGCACCCATCCACAGTCAAGTCTTCACGGGTCACAATCAAGGTAGATGCAAATGTAAATGCCATTGGCTCAGAAATTGTTTGCTTGTGCTTGTGTGTGTGCGAGTGAGTTTGCCTTCCGTTACATTATCCTGTTTTCTACATGACGTGGGATTCATTCCCGGCCTGGCAGGGCCGGGTATGTTACATGACCATTGGTGACTTCGCCTCTCTATCAAAAACCGAAAGGGAAATCCGAACTGAAAAAGAGAAAAGAAAAGGCTCCGAATATGGGGAAGGAATGATAAGGCTGTATGGGGGGAGGGGGAAGGAGGGGAGGATGGGTAGTGGCGTGTTGTGACTTGGGGGATTGGGGAGGGGGAGACTGGGGGGGTAAGAAAAGAAGACAGAACGAGGGGAATTGGTGTAACCAAAAGTGTGAAAGGGAGAAGGGAAGGGGGTATAGGGTGTGCAAGGGGAAAGGAAAAAGGATAATAAGAAGACGATAAGGAACGGGGGGGGGGGGGGGGGCAAAGAAAAAAGAATCTCAAACGACCACACCAAACACAGCAACCGCAAAAAAGGCGCTGTATTTCAGTCTACGACTGCACAACGTTTGTAGAGCCACCAACTTGCCGCTTGACAAGCTCACGAGCCCACCGTGCCGTCTCAATCGTGCGCTGCGAGTACTCCCGGTTGGTGCGCGTCTCCTTGATGAGACGCAGCACCCACTCCTGCCGCAGAGCCTCGACCAGCTCGCCGTTGGGGAATGCCTCGGCAAGATCGCTTTAAGGGGGGAGATATTAGCTTTTGCAGTGATTGGAGAAGTGAATTTAGTAGACATACCCGATAACACCCATGGACGAGCGCATGAGAGCCTCGCTACGGTTCAGGTCCGAGGCGATGACGTTCAGCAGCTGGAAGACTGACGGTACATAAGGCTGCAGGATTTGGGCTGTGATGGTGTTAGCACAGAAACGAAAAAAAAAAACGACAACTGCAACAGGAGAGGCTTCAACGTACTCTTCTGTGAGGACGTCATCGCGCCAATGATGCCACTCCAAGCATCCATGATGCCCTCGCGCAGCGAGACGACGTAGTCGAGCATCTCGTAGCTCGAGTCCTGCCCAGCCGAGACGGTGGCGGCCTGCTGGAGTACCTGGGCCACAACGGACAGGTAGGTCTCAAAGTGGCCACCAATCGCGCCAGCAATATCACCGAAGCACTGCAGAATGGCCGGCTTGAACTGGTTCGAAAGCGTTGTGCTCTGGAGAAGGAGAGTGTTAGTAAGAGAACCGCAGTAGCGGCTGAAAAGGGAATATACATACCCGAAGGTTGTTCAGCAGGTAGTTCATAAAGTTGTCGCACCACGGCTGGCTGCGAATGCCCATGGACCGGGTGACGTCGCTGACAACGCCAATGGCCATGGCGCACAGGCTGGGCTCCTCCGGGTTCTCAAGCGCCTTGTACAGGAAGGGTGAGAAGGCCTCCATGTACTTGACAAAGTCTTCCTCCAGGACGTTCGACAGGCTGCTGATAGCGGCAAAGACGGCCTCCGGGACGGACGACTTGCTGCCCGAGTTGGACAGGATCTGCAGCAGGCCGGCCATGATACGGTCGCCCTGCGGTGCAATCTCCTTGTCCAGGCGGCCAATGATCGCCTGCAGGACTGTGCACAGACTCGTCTGCATGTCTTCCAGCGTGATCTTGTCCTCAACGCTGACCACCTGGCTCTGCAGAGGGATGGTCTCTTCCAGGCGCTTCAGGATGACATCTGACAGCGACGCAATGTGCTGCAGGCTCTCCTGTGCCGAGTTCGAGACAAACGAGTTGAGGACCTCGTAGGCAGCGGTGCGCACCGAGGGGTCCGCACCAGCCTCCGCCGCGGTGATTTGCAGCAGATGGCCGACGCTGGTGGCGAAGTGGACGGTGAGGGGGTTCGTCTGGGCGCCCAAGTCGCCAGCGAAACGGTCCGCCAGGTTCATCAGCGCCCAGCAGCAAGACGGGGCCATCTTGGGGCTGCTGAGAAGGCCCTTGAAGAGAGAGCTGATGAGCGGCGCCAGGTGCGTGTCTGGGTCGATAGCGTTCGGGCAGTTCTCCGTGATGCGGCCGAGTGTAAAGGCTGTGGAATCACGGACTTGCAGCGCCTGGTCCTCCATTGCCCCAATCAGCGACGGCAGAGCCGACTGCACAATCGTGTACAGGATCTTCTCGTCTGGGCCCTCCATGATGGCGCCAAAGACCGACACGGCGGCATCGCGCAGGTGCCAGTCCTCGTTCAGCAGGTTTGCCTCGACAAACGGAATGACGTGGTTGATGATGACCGACCCGACCGCCTGCGCATAGAGCGTCAGACATTGGTAGGCAGCGCGGGAGATGTTGTACTCGTCATCGGCAGCATCCTCGTCCTGCTTCGTCAAGAGCTCCAAGAGGGCAGGCACAACCTCGCTCGTGGCGACACGAGCAAAGTTGTAGAATGGCCGCAGCTTGTCTTGATCGTCGACCTAGCGAAAGAATGTTAGAAAAGGGGGGTGCAGAAGAAGCAAGGGATGGGCCGACTGAAACATACGGGTCCGATCTGTGCATTCTCGTCCTCGATGGCAATCTCCTCCTCGCACACCGTGCTCCAAAACTCGACGGCGAGCTTTGCCACGTCCTCATCTTCGGACCGCATGCCCATGATAGTGAGCCCGAAGAGTGCCTTCTCCATGTAGAACCGCATGTTATCGTAGTAGAGCGTCATGATGCGATTCAGGCAGCCAAAGGCGCCCTGCTGGATGCGGTTGTCGCTGGCCTGGGTGGCCTCGCAAACAACCTGCATGATGTAGTTCCGCTCGCCTTCGTGCTTGAAGTTGTTGCCGACGAACTCGAGCGAGTCGCTCAAGGCGGTAATGGCAGCAAAGCGCACATCGTCGTTGGTCTCCTCCTTGCGGGCACCCTGGACGACAGCGGTCAGGATGGAGTTGGAGTAGCCGAAGAGGCTGTTGCGCAGCTCGGTGTCTGGGGTCTCGCAGATGTAACCAATGGTGGTCAGTGCGTTCTGCTTAAGGTTGATCGAGCCCTGGCTGACGCCCTGGACGAGGGAGGGCATCAGCTCGGGCCACAGGTTGTGCGGCAGCTCCACGGCAGCAATGGACGCGACGACCTGTGCTGCGGCCTGGCCGGCCTGGTTGTTGGTCGACGAGAGCGTCTGCAGGGTGAGCTGCTTGATGTTGTTCTTGGTATCTTGGTCGGTCTGTTGCAGCCATTTTGCCTGCAGGTCCGCGCGGCGTGTCGGGTCGCGACCAGTAAACGCGTTCTTCAGGGCAAGACCGGCGGCAGCACGGATGTGGCCCGCAGCATCCTCCTTGGAAAGCTCCTGGACGAGGGTAGCCAGATACAGAGACTGCCAGAAAGAGCATAATTAGCATAAAGATGGGAGATTGAGGTGAGGAACGCAATCTATGACGGGGGCGAGGGGGAGGGGCAGGGGTGGCAGAGGCTAGAAGCAGCGCCTAGAGCAGAAACGACAGATCGCAACAAACGGAGGGAATGGGGTCGGAGGGAGGGAATCGAGACATACAAAGTTGGTGGCAGCTGCCTGCTCGAGTTGCTGCTCGGCATGTTGACGCAACGCGTTGTCTAGGAAGAGGAAAACGTCAGCATAACAGAACAGGATGGGGATGGGGACGGGAAGGGGGCCGTGGGCACGCCGCCCCGGGCGACTGGCAGAGCGTACCTGGAGACAACGAGTTGGTCAGGATTGTGTTGATGTCTGAGTTTTCTGCCATGGCGCCGGTTTGCCTTGTGTTCAGCCTCCTAAAGTCGGGAGAAGCACGAGGGACACAAGAGCAGAGTGAGCCTCGAAAAAAGGGCGAGACAGGGGGGGGCAAAACACACGCCGCAGAGCAGGCGTACGCAGCGGGGAGACAAAGGAAAAAAAGGACGACTGAGCGAAGGAATGGATGAGAAGCAGAAGACGAAAGAGAGAGTGTGCCGGAAAGCCGAGTCGGAGAGGGGCGTTGCTGGCAGAAAGAGGAGGGAGAGAAAGAGCAGGGAAAGATGGGAAGGGAAAAATTAGAGTTTGGAGCAGAGTGCACTGCAGAGGCTGTCCCTTAGTGGCCTCTAGGCGGTTGTGGTCCCGCACGTTGTAGGCGACGAGAGCTGTGTTTTGCAGTAATTTGCCGATCGTCTCCACGGGTGGATAGGCTTGAAGAACCGAGACGGAAAACAAGAGAGAGACGAAGAAGAAGCAGAAGAGAACCTCAAATCACAGGGGAAAAAAAGGGGGGGGGGGGGGGGAAGGGATGCGACAAAAGACGCTGAGAGATACGGTCGAGTCCCCAAAGGTCGGAGGCGCGAATACAAAGAGCGGACTGCAGAGGTAGGAAGGAGCGAAGGGTGCTCTCGGGGGGGTCTACAGGGAAGGAGCGGGCGTTGTAGCGCGCTGCGCAGGCGCTGGAACGGGCAAGAACGGCAGACACGGGGATGCGAACCGGCAGGAGCGCAGCTCGCACGGTGCGGTGTTCTGGCCTCTTACGTAGGGCCCGTTACCTGTCCCGTTTTCTGTCGTCTGCCAGAACGCCGACAGCGAGCCGGGCGAGCCAGCGATGTCGGGGCTAGTGGCCAAGCCCGCTGGTTTGCCACGACGCGTGGCAGCTGGCTGGCAGACGGGGCGGTCAAGGACCAGAAAGCCGAACAATGTGCTTTTCTGCAGGCAGTAGGGGCACACGACAAGTCGTTTCGACGTGCCCCAGGGCTTTGCGGTGAGCAAGGCCGTCGACGACGAGCTGCTGCATAGCGGGGAAGGCAAGCGGTGCGCGCACACCGGTCCCTTTGTTTTGTTTGTTTTCGATGGTGGGGCGGGCCTGGAGGGGAGGGGTTGCAGGGCATTACGCAGTAATACAGAATGCCCCACACGGTATGTCTACAGAGGTCGCACGGCCAATAAGAAGTCCGCAAAAGCTGTTTTCGAGAGGGATGTGTATTCTTTTGACACAATTATATTTTGATTCCTTAAAAGCTTTTTTTTTTGTGAACCAGCTTCATGCGCTCACTCCTTTTTGATCCTTATTTTTTGCGTACTCGTAGACGTTTTCCTTGGTATCACATCTCATCTGCCTGCGCCTCCAGAGCCTTGATCAGATCTGGCCGGGTCTTGCCCTCGCCATTCAGGTCCAACTCCCGGACCGAACCCGACTGGGCCGCGGACGATGCGACCTGCGGCGTGTTGGGGTGCGTGGCCATGTACTGTATGGTTAGCGGGAAACATGAAGGAGAATAAAAAAAAATCGGGGGGGGGGGGGGAATACGCACATTGCTCGCAGCGCTCAGCATGGCGTGCAGCGAACTGGTCAGGACATCCTCGTGCAGGCCGACACCCCACACCTTCTGGTTGTTCTCGGTCGAGCACTCAATGTAGGTGGCGGCGCGCACGTCGCTGCCGCGGCCGACGGCGTGCTCCTTGTAGTCGTGGACCTCGAGGTTGGCGCCGATGATGGGCCGCAGCGCGGCGGCCAGGCACGACAGCGGGCCGGTGCCGCGGCCGGTCAGGTGGTGCTCGACGCCGTTGACGAGCAGCACGCCGTCGAAGACGCGCTTCATGTTCTTGGTATCCTGCGTGGTGCGGCCGGGCGCGGGCGGGGCCGGGCTGGTGCTGCGGTCGGGCAGGATGTTGTACTCGGCCAGGCCGAAGCGCGGGTTCTCGCGCACAAAGTACGTGTTCTCAAACAGCTCGGTGATCTCGACGGGCAGCAGCTCGCGGCCGCGCTTCTCGGCCATGCGCTGGACGGTGCGGCTAAAGTCGACCTGCAGACCGCGCGGCAGGTCGAGGTACAGGTACTGCTGAATGATCCAGGCGGCGCCGCCCTTGCCGCTCTGCGAATTGACGCGGATCACGGCCTGGTAGTCGCGGCCAATGTCGTGGGGGTCGAGCGGCAGGTACGGGATCTGCCAGCGGTCGGCGGCGCCGAGCCCTTCCTTCTCGCGGGCCTGGAAGCCCTTCTTGATGGCGTCCTGGTGCGAGCCGCTAAAGGCGCAGACGACGAGCGAGCCGCCGTAGGGCGCGCGCGGGTGGACCGGGATCTTGTTGCAGACCTCGACGACGCCGATGATGCGGTTGAGGTCGGACAGGTCGACGTTGGGGTGCACGCCCTGCGTGTACAGGTTGAGGGCCAGGGTGACGAGGTCGACGTTGCCGGTGCGCTCGCCGTTGCCAAAGAGGCAGCCCTCGACGCGGTCGGCGCCGGCCATCTGGGCCAGCTCGGAGGCGGCGACGGCGCAGCCGCGGTCGTTGTGGGCGTGCAGCGAGACGCAGACGCGGTCGCGGTTGCTGATGTGCCGGCAGAAGTACTCGATCTGGTCGGCGTAGACGTTGGGCGTGGACATCTCGACGGTGGCGGGCAGGTTGAAGATGATGGGCTGCTCCGGGGTCGGCTCCCAGGCGGCCTGGACGGCCTCGCAGATCTGGACGGCAAAGTCGAGGCGGGTGTCGGAGAAGGTCTCGGGGCTGAACTCAAAGGCCCACTCGGTGGCGCGGACGGCCGGGTCCGGGCTGTCCTTGGTCAGGCTGCGGACGAGGCGGGCGCAGCGGGTGGCCAGCTCGATGCTCTCGGCCTCGGAGAAGCCAAAGACGATGCGGCGGAAGCACTCGCTGGTGGCCAGGTAGATGTGGATGATGGCGCGCTTGGCGCCGTGGACGGACTCGATGGTGCGGCGGATGAGGTCCTCGCGGCACGGCGACAGCACCTGCAGGTAGACGTCGTCGGGGACGGTGCCGGGGGTCTCGATCAGGCGGCGGGTGAAGTCGAAGTCGGTCTGCGACGCCGACGGGAAGGACACCTCGATCTCCTTGTAGCCAATGTCGCACAGCATCTTGAAGTACTGCCACTTCTCCTCGCCGTTCTGAGGCCGGTTAGCTGTTGTTCATCGTGGGCAAGGAAATCAGGGGAAATCAGCTATGACGCACCATCGGGTCGACCAAGCTCTGGTTGCCATCACGCAGGTCCGTGGACAGCCACCGCGGCGCCTTGGTGATGGTCTTGGACGGCCATTGCCGGTCGGGCAGGTGGACGGGCGGGAAGGGCTTGTATTTCTGGGAGGGATCTTTGAGCCTGTAGGCAGAGTGTCAGCGAGAGCAAAAGAGAGAGCGAAAGCATCTCTGGGATTTTGCGTTCTTACATCGGCATGGTGACGGGTGGAGAGGAATGACGGAGGAGAGGGGGGATGAGAGGGGCGCGGAAGGAGCGCAGATCACTCGTATGGGAGGGGAAGGTGCGAAGCCGGGTTGGGAACGCAGTCGGACTGAAAGGGAAGGTGAGGATGCAAAAAAGGGGAATCCGAGAAGCAGCGTGAGAAATAAGCAGGAAGGAACAGCCTTGTTTTCTGAGTCACAAGGTTTTCCCTCTTTCTAGAAAAAAAATTTAGTTTTTTTTTTTTTCTCTTTATATTTTTCTGGGCTACGAAATACCCGACGGAAGGCGAAGCCGCTCGATTCGCGGGGAGAATATGCGGGGCAGGCCGAGGCTGTTAGTTGATTGGCTGCCCGGGATGCGTTGACAGACGGCAGCAGCGCCGACAACGCACTGGCGACAACAGCACGCCGCAGAAACCGGGAAAAAAAGAAACGAAGACGACGAGCGCGGGCTGGTGCCCAAGCGAGCCCAACAGCATGTCGCGAGGCATTCCATTGGGCGATATGCAGGCAAGCGGGCGCCGGTGAACGACAACGCAGACAGGCAGAAACGACTGCCAGCTCACTCGGCACATCAGGTCTTGTTCAAACCGACTCGTCATCCATAAAAACAGCTAGCTGGTATCTCATACATACAACAGACCGAAAGAAAGAAAAGAAAAAGAGATATACAATACAGGGATTAGAAGAAAGACGGAAAACAGAACAAACGAGCCGGCCAGGTCATCAAGGTCATCATCCATGCGTCCATTCTCTGCTCACAGCGCATAGTTCTCCGTGTGCAGGAAGATCTCCTCGAGCATGTCGTCGCCCCAGATCTCCGCCTGCAGGCGCGCGACGGTCGTGGCCACGCCGACGCGCATGCTCGCGGGCCCGCACACAAAGACGGCGGTGCGGCGGCCGAGCACGCCGCGGCCGTCGACGCCGCCGGTGGCCATCTCGCGCAGCATGTACGCCAGGTCGGGGCGGCCGTACTCGACGCTCCAGCCGCCGTCGATCTGGTGGGGCACGGGGAAGGCGAAGCGCATGAGCGATTTCTGGAACTCAGTCGGCGTCTCGGGGAAGCCAAAGTCGAAGCCGGACGGCGGGCCGAACGTCGACGTCGGCCGCGGCCGCACGCCGCCCACGTCGGTGCGCAGGTGCGCCAGCTCGGGCGGGCGCATGGGGGCGTCGTCGTCGGCGGCGGTGGTTGTTGCGATGGCGGCGTCTTTTGCGTCGGCAGTGTCTGCACCGCTCATGGCTTCCGGCGGCGCAACCCCATCGTCCTCCGCCTTGCGCATCGCCGCCGGCGGCACCAGGTTAAAGTGCGGCGCGTCGGCGCGCGGGTGCGGCGTGAAGTGGAAGGCCCCGTCGGGCGCGACGGCGCCGCCGATGCCGGGCCGCTTCTCCTCGGTGCCGATGCTGGGGCGGCCCTCGAGCTGGCGCAGCGACTCGTCGGGCGTCATGGACACGCGTTGCGCTTGCGGGGGTTGTGGCGGCGGCATCTGGTACGGCTGCAGGTACTTCTGCTGGGGCAGCGCCGTGATGCGGTCCTCGTCCTCGGCGCGCAGCTCGCGCTCGCGCTCCGGGTCGCCCTGGGCCTCGGCGGCAATGAGGGCGGAGTTGCGCTTGGAGGCGATGCCGGCGACGAAGCCGTCGAGGCGGTCGCGGAACTGGTTGCTGAGGGGCCGCGGGGCGCGCTGGGGGTGGTGGTAGGCGCCGCCGCTCCCCGGCGTCAGGGCGCTGGCGGGCCCGTTGCCAAAGAGGCTGCCGTTGAGGTGCTGGTTGCGGTGGTCGGCGCGCGTGGCCGAGGTGACAAAGAACTTGCAGGTGACGCTCTCGGGCGGCGCGGACTCGCGGCAGATGCGCAGCTCCTCGCGGAACCAGTCCATGGCTTCGAGGCGCTTGAGGGCCCAGATGACGACGATCTTCTTGGTGATGGCCTTGCCGTCGCGCATGCGCTTGATCAGGTTGAGCAGCTGGGACATGAGCGACGTGATGCCGGAGCCGCCGGCGATCAGGATGCACGTGTCAAAGGCGGCCAGGTCGCGGCGCATGCCGCCGTAGGGCCCGTCGAGAAAGGCGCGGTACGTGTGGTAGGGCCCCTTGGCAATGGCCGTCTCGAGCACGCGGCGGGTGAAGCCGCCGTAGGGGCGGAAGACGAGGACGCAGTCGCGGTACGCGTCGCCGTACGCAGACGGGAAGTCCTCGCTGCACAGCGACGACACGGTGAACGGGTGGTTCTCGAGCAGGGCGATGCCCGGCATGCGCAGGTAGACGTACTGGCCCGGCTTCCAGCGCATCTGGGTCGGGATCGTGATCTTGATGGCGTTCTCGGTCATCAGCGTGATGGCGGCCTCGTCGCCGACGAGGAAGGACAGCCGCCACGGCCGCGTCCAGTTGAGGTTGCGCAGGCGCGCCAGCTGGCAGGCAAAGAAGATGGCCACGGTCGCGTACAGGTACGCCCACGAGTGCAGGAAATTCTTGGTGTGCCAGAACAGCAGGCCGACGTACAGCAGGCCGACGGGGACGTGCAGCAGCACAAAGATCTCGTAGACGACGCGGCGGATGATGGGCAGCGACGCGACGCACAGCCAGATCAGCGGCACCAGACAGGCGATGCCGGTGCCGTAGACGATGACGGAGCTGTTGTCGGGGAAGAGGGCCTGGAAGACGGCCATGCCGCTGTCGTCCCAGACGGGCTGCACATAAAAGGGGATGGCGTGCACGAGCGACAGGAACAGGCACAGGTAGCCGGCCCAGCGGTGCAGGACGTTGAGGCGCTCCGGGCCGATGCCGGTGACGAGGGTCAGGACGTTGGCCTTGGTGCTGGTGGCCAGGATCCAGGGCGTCATGGCGACGGCGATCATGCCGGAGCGCACGGCCAGCGGCGGCGAGCCGTACTGGATGCTCTGCCAGTACAGCGGCTGGGGCAGGAAGCAGTAGAGGGTGACGAGGGCGAGGGCGACGAAGCCGCAGGCGAGCACGGACAGCGACGAGAAGGTCAGGCGGCGGCCGGCAACGACCAGGTCGGGCAGGGGCCGGTAGAAGATCCAGCGGAAGAGGGCGAGGGTGTCGTTGACGAAGCCAATGGACGACAGGTTGCCCTTGGGGCGGAAGGCGGTCTCGGCCTTGGTCTCCTCGGGGAAGAAGTGGCGGCTGCTCTCGTGGCCGACGGTGTGGGCGGTGGTGACGGCGGCGGTGGCGGGCGTGCTGCGGGCGGTGGCGGCGGAGTGGTCCCAGTCGGGCTCGGCGCTGTAGAGGTGGCGGTAGTGGTCCTCGACCTCCTGCTTGTAGATGGCCTGGCGGATCTTGTCCTGCCAGTAGTGCCACATGCGCACGGCGAAGACGCAGCCGGTCAGGGCGACGGCGAAGTAGGTCCAGGCCAGCGCATACTTGCCCGACTTGATCCAGGGGTCGACCGTGTCGGCCTCGACCAGGCCGGGCGGGCTCGTGGCCGTCAGGGGGATGTAGATGCGGCGGGCGAGGGGGGGGGAGGCGGGCGACGCCATGGCGGTGGTGGTGGCGGCGGCGGTGGTCGACAATGCACGAATGCCAGCTTCCTCGTCCCACGGGCGATCACTCGAGCAATGAAAGGCAATGGGCCATGCAGCGAAGGGGGGAGAAGGGGGGGAGAAAAAAGAAGAAAAAGAGAAGAGAAGAGCACCAGAGAAAAAAACACTGGACATGCAAGGCCGTGAGGTGGGCCGGCGTGGGCGGGTAGATGCTCAGATATAGCGAGCCTGGCCCGGGCGCACAGGCAATAGGACGATCAGGCCCGCCGGGGGGTGCAAGCGCCGGCGACGGGGTGGAGGGTCCAAAGCGGAGAGCAAAGCAACATCCCAGCGGCGTGATATTGGCTGCAGGCTGTGGGGAGATGTGACGGTTATGCGTGGATGGACAAGACTGTAGCAGCAACTGCTGCTCTCTCGGCGCCGTCGTCAGACCCAGACCCCAGGCCCTTTCTAGACCTCCCTCGCCAGACGTCCGGCCCGTGAAGCGTCGCACGATGCTCGCTCGCTCGTCTCTGTTCTCTCTGTCCCCCCCCCCCGTCCTCGTGTGCTCACCGTCTGCTGCAGCCCATTCGCACGCTGCCCGCTGCAGAAATGTGACAGCAAGCCCGTTCGGCGCTCTCATTCGCCCGCGCACAGCATATCGCCGTGGGGCGTGACGAGGCCAGCGCGCCCGGCGACTGGCCCGGACAGGGGGGCGGCAGGAGACGAGACGATGTCGCCGGGCAGGGGGGTCGGGCGGTAAACGCACTGCTGGGATTGGTGGAGGCCCACTCTTTTTGGGGGAGAAGCACACTCGCATAACCACATATGCTACTATCCGATCACGGGTGGCCGCGGCCTTGGCCACCGGCTCGACCGGCGTGTTCTCCGGTTTGTTTGCTGGTACTTTGGATTGTCTGGCTCCTCCGGTTTGTCTGCTGGGTACGAGCAGGTCGATGACGTTGGTCCAGCTGCCCGGGTTGGTGGTGCTGCCAATGTTGAAGCCGTCGACGACGGTCTTGTTGACCGAGGTGTCTGAGCGCAGAAAATCCTGTCGTTTGCCGTCGGACGGCGGCCATGGCCGGGCATGGGGTTTATGTGGGCGACCTGGTGACCGCGCACGAGCATCTAGTTAGGACTGCCGCCGTAGACATTGAAGCCGGCGCACCAGTTGGCAACGAGATGGAGATCTGCCGCGCAGGGAAGCAGAGCCGGATTTGTTTGCGAATGGTGTTGTCTGGAAAATTAATTAAAAGAGATGATGAAAAACACGCCACCGCCGGTGATCACCAGCTGTGCATGCCGCCGACGGACCGTAAAGCGTCAACGCTTAAGATGTTGGCAGTGGTTATCTTATGATCTGTGGTTTCAGTGGCGAGTGAGACGCCAGCTGGCCGTACAAGTTAAACAAACAAGCAGAGAGACCAGATCGAAGCGTACCGCACCAACGTCCCGCGCATACCGGCCTCCCGCACGTCCCCTTTGGCGCCGGCAGCCGCATCTGTCCTGCCGTTTACCTCAATCGCATTCTCTGCGCACTGCTCACGCGCCTTGTGCTTGCCTTTGACATGGCGTCCATGGTTGTCCGTGGTCAATACGGAAGTTGTCAGCCAGGGGTTTGTTTACTTTCTGGCAATGCAAATGGCATTTCAAACAGGAAACATTCAAACACAAATTCCCAGACCCAACTTCCAGACTGAATCTCAGATAGCAACCCTCCATCCTCATACTTACACCTACACGATAGAGACGACAACCCCGTCGATGAGAACCATGCATGTGAACATCCCGGCAGATGTCTGTTCTGCCAACACCAGTCATAAGAGCGATCAACCGATGGCAAACCGATAATTCCAAAGCAGTCTACTCTATGCAGATGTCTGGCCGCGACCAAGCTACTCCATGCCTGCCCTTTTTCAAGGCAGATCCTTTTATATCCTCCAGCTTCCTCCAGATCTCATCCTCATCTTCATCTCAGATCCCCAGTCCCTGACCCTCACCCTCCCCCTCCCCCCCCTCCCCAAACGAAATCACCAGCTTCCGCCCCGACAGGTTCCCCTCCTTCACCATCGCCAGCCCCCGCGCCACCGCCCCCAGCCCGCCCCCCAGCACCCGCACCGCCGGCAGCTGCACCCGCCCCGCCGCCACCAGCGCGTTCAGCCGCCGCCCGTACACCGCCGCCCCGCGCTCCAGCACAAACTGCTTGATCTCCACCGTGTGCACGCGCGCGTTGGCCGGCGCCGCCGCCGCGTCCGCCGGCGCCATGAACGCCAGCGGCGCAAACGCCACGGGCGCCGACGCCGGCCGCCCCGACGCCGCAATGATCTGCAGCACCAGCCGCGCCGTGCGCGCGCCCACCAGGTCGACGGCGCGCGTCAGCCGCCCGCCCGCCGCGCACAGCACCTCGCCGATCACGTGCATGTCCGTCTTGCCCGAGTACGTGACGACGTGCGCGGCGCCGCGGCTGCGCACCAGCTCCGCCGTCGCCGCCGAGCACACCGCCACCACCTCGAGCCCGGCCTGCGCCGCCAGCTGGATGGCAAACTGGCCCGTCACGGTCGACCCGCCCCAGACGAGGAGGACCTCCTTCTCCGGCGTGGCGGCCTGCGGACTGGGCGCGTCTTGTGCTGCCTCGGTCTGCTGTACCTGTGCCTGTTGCTGCTGCTGCTGCTGCTGCTGCTCCTCCTCCTCCCCGCCCATTGGCACTCCCAGCCACTGCCACAGCGTCATCGCCGCCGTGATCCCCGCCACGCCCAGACACGCCGCCTCGTGGAAGTCCAGCGACGGCGGGATCGGAAACACCGTGTGCTGCGGGACCACGACCAGCTCCTGGAAGCAGCCGGCCCTCCGGTCCTTGTAGTACGTAGCTGTTGGTTAGCGGGAGAAAGACAAAATCGGACGCCAAAGTACACTTACTCGTCCACACCGCGTCGCCCGGCCGCACATCCGTCACCGCCGCGCCCACCGCCTCGACCACGCCCGCCATCTCGCGCCCCGTCACCCACGGCAGCGCCGGCAGGCAAAAGTTGTACTCGACGCTCATCCAGTCAATGTGGTTGAGGCCCGTCGCCTTGTTGCGGATCATCACCTCCTCGGGGCCCAGCGTCGCCGTCGGCGCCGGGAAGTCGGCCACCAGCGCGTAGCCGCGGTCGGCCGTCACAACGAGCGCAGTGTGTGTTTCTGGGGAGGGAAGAGGGTAGGCGGGCTCGGATGAGGGGGAGAGGGGTCCTTGTGACTGAACTGGGGACAGGGGACCGGACTGGACTGGGGACAATGGCTGCTCTTCTGCGACCGGCTCAGCCAGGTCTTCCGCACACGACGAGCACGAACACGATGGCTCTGATGACGCCGGCTCTGTGCTGGACGCCGAGCCCGCCGATGTGTCGAGGCCCGCGTCTGGGCTGCCGGGGACGGCAATTTCCTGTACGGAAATGTGGCCGTAGTCCTTGAGGCCGACGTCGTGGCCGAGCGGCTCAAGCGCCAGCACGGGGTGTTCCTCCACGATGGTCGACATGGGGGTCGGTAGAAAGAAGTCGCAGGTCGGTAGAGAAAGAAAGGAAGTTGGATGGAGGGGTAAAGGTTCGTCAGGTAATTGGCAGTTTTAAGAGGCTTGACAATGGTTATCAGTTCATCGAGATGTCGGATCTGATCCCGATCTGGTGGCAGGAGAACAAAAAGGAATGTAGGAAAGAAGAGAAAGAAAAAAAAAAGAAAAATAAACACCTCGGAAAAAAATCAAAACCACTCTCGCAATGCGCCATCCAAGCACATCAACGCACTAGCCGCCAGGAAGACGATCGGGAAAACACTCCTGCCGCAGCCTGACCAAGCACGCTCACGGCCGCCTGCCTGGCCCTGGGGTGCCTGTGGCGCCTGCGGTCCGCTTCCGTCCGGCTGTCTCGCTGTTCCCGCCTTGGCCGGCGTCTCCTCCCTCTCTCATTCGCTCCCCTGCTCTTCCCTGTCTTCCCTGTCTTCCCTCTCTTCTTTATCCCTCCCCCCCTCATCCACCCCTCACCCCTCTTTCCAAAGGTTCCGCTTCCCGATTCCAGGGCAGGGCGCTCGCCTCTCGCTGCGGTCGGATGGCACTCTAGCTTCCGATTGCCTCACCAGGCTAGCGCCGCCCGGACGCAACCACACCATAGCCGCCATGCCGTCTCCGGCCTAGCGCGACCCAGTGTAAGTCGGGCCTCCGCCCCCGGGCGTCGGCACCGCGCGCTGGGCGCCGCCATACAGCGAACGGAACCATCGCCGCTTGTCCTGATTTCTCGAGCGGCACGGTTTTCCCGCCCAAGGCTGTCTACCTGATACGGGCCTTGGGCCAGATGACTTCTACTCGGAGCCGGAGGCGGCCGGCGACGGCGACGGCGACGGCGACGGCGACGGCAGTAATGACAGGTGCCAACCATAAGACCCTTCCCACCCTCCTCCTCCACATGTCCGCATCGTCAGCTCAAGTCCATGGCAGCCGTGGTTCCGCTGCTGACCGTCCGCGGCTCTGCCTGCTGCGCGCTCGACATGCCCGGCTTTGGCGCCTCGCTCGACCCGGCCGCCGACCCGTCGGCCCATCGCCTGGTACACACCGCCGTCTACAACGGCACGCTCGACCACCTGCGTGCCTTGCGCGGCCGGGCCAAGATCGACCGCTGCGTCCGGGCCAACAACGCCCCCGCTGGCCTCGCCGCCCACCCGCCCGCGGTCCTTGCCGCCGGCCTCTTTGCCGTCGACAAACGTGCAATGGTCCGCGTACCCCAACTTCCGCGCCCTCGTCGCCCGCCCCGTTCACGCCGCCATCTTCGGACCCGACCTCAACCCGGACGCCATCATCGTCCAGGCCTTTCTGCGCCTGCTGCCGGCCGTGTAGCGGTCTTGTCGTCGGTCTCCTTGTTATTTGCTGTGCGTGCCGTCGTTGCGCTTCTCCACGTGTGATTCCACATCCTCCGTACCTGTAACGGCAAGTCCGCCATTGCAGCCATTGGCTTCGTAAGTCCGGTTCGTGCCCGCGCAGATCCCAGTTCTGGCAGGCCTTTCTCCAGTTGCGCAAAAATAGACCAGATGGCGGCATTCGGCATCCGCTTTTCTGTGTTACTGTCACGTGATAGTAAACACTGTCACTCCGGATGATTCTCCTGGAGTATTATATTCGGACTTGCTTCTGCTGTTTCTCAATTCCGTTTAACACGATCGCATGCAGTTCTTGTCGGCGGTCTCGAATTATTATGTATGATTTTTTTTATTTTTCATTATGACGTACAGAAATCTACGCAAAAACCGTTATTTTCCAAGAGAATGTGCTCTCACCTGGCTTTCATTTAATGGAGATTAAAACGGGCAGATATGCAGCACAATCGCGCCTATTCTCTCTGGCTCAAACAGCCCGGACACCACTCCGCATAGTCAATGATCGTATTGTCCTCGTTTTTGTGGCAGACTGGAGGTGCATCGCCGCACTCGTGCACGTACTCTGCGAGGTAGACGTCGCAGGAGGGACAGCGGAATTCCATATGCCAGCACATTTTGTCGTTTGTTTTACGTGTTCCTGTACAGTTGTTCCTGTGTGTGTGGTGCTTGTAGCTCGGCAAGGTCTTGAACGGCTCAACCACATATATATACTCAGAAAGATGTCGACTTTCATGCGCCCATCAACTTCGTACCTGGCCAGTGACGGGGTGTTTATGAAAAGCATCTGAAAGAAACCACCGTTGTCAATGCTCTGGCACAGTTTTACATTGCAAAGTCGTTGTAGATTAAAAAAACGCGTCATAATTTTTCAAAGAAAAGCAAGTTCAGTTCCGTCCGAGTGCATTCCCATGCCGACGTTAGGAACCCTACCTCTTGTATTCAAAAGGCGGGCATTTAGCACACACATCATGCAGCATGTCGTTTGCGGTCCATGGGCACCGTTTCCTCTCTTCTCTTGCACGCCGGCAACGCAGCACACGCAGACAACCACAGAAAAGGTATTTGACGTACATGCACATCTTGAGAGATGGGAAAACTTGTTGTTTGCCAAATAGTATAGAGGCGGCGGAAAGCCAAGCTTATATACGATTTCATGTGGCTTTATTGGATGTCTCCTTGTTTAAAACAGTGACACGCATACACAACACGTCGCTTTTGCATGAACAAGACAACTTCAAATCAACGCATTGTCATTCTTATGAACTATCTGATTGTGCACACCACCATCACCCCGGGTACCGACAGTTAGAGCACCGCAGCAGTCTTTCTCTCATTGTGTTCCGCCACGTTTTCGGACAGGCGAATCCCCGTTCAATGGACTCCTGACACCGAACCGTCGTAATGCAGCGCTTGCAGCGCATCCGGACGTAGCCGCACATGTTTGCGTTGATAAAGTTGGTAGACTGTTGAAGATGGGAGAACATCCAGGAGATGGGGCGATGGCAGTTGAAGAAATAGTCAACAAGAGTCAGTGACATGATGAGTTGATACCTTTTGGTGCGTGACACAGACGCTCTCACGGCCAATGATTTAACTCGCTGCAGCGTTGGCACGTCAGGAAGAGGTCATCGACTGTGTTTGACTCGGACTGCCGGCACATGGTCCGCAGTCGCTGCGAGAGTCTGCACCGCTTGACGATCTGGCACCCATCGCAGTGCATGTTGATGTATTGGCACATTCTCCGAATTGTGCGTGCGAGTATGCTTTTTGATGCTGCAGGCTGAGAATTATGCCAACTATGTAACTGCCCATAGGCAGCCTTTTAATAGGGAAACAAAAACAGTGACGTGTAGAAACTGTCAATGAAAATCAGCTAGTCACAGGAATTTCGTTTGATATCTCGGGATCAACAACAGCTTAACGTTTAATCCCAGTATCTGCAGCCCACGCACGTCATCTCCTTTCTGTGCTTCGTGTTCGCGGGCCCCCATTCGCACGGGTACCCCCGACTGATGGACCGCCTACAGCGGCGAATCACCATGCACTCGCTGCAGGGCATCTTGTAAAAAACACACATTGTAAAGGTTTGGAGGGGCTTTGGCTTTTGGAAAGAAACTGTTTTCTCACGATACAAACAAAAGCAGGCCATAATTATATATAGACGCTCCCTGTGAGTGACATGCGTGCATAAATAGGAGGCAACAATGATTGGGTAATGAGCTTTGTCGTCTGGCAACCCTGGCGACTATGGCTGCATGGTGTTACCTGATTAACGCTGACATCACCGCTTATACCAGCACAGCCTTTACAACAGGCCAATGTACTTGCCTCTTGGGGCCACATGAAAGGACAGAGAAGGGTGTCAAAGTGAGCACCAGAACTGAGGCGTGGCCACAGACGTTTTTGACGAACCCGTGACCAGCGGCTGGGGTTTGAATTTCTTCTTGTTTATTAAATACCATATTTGCATGCCAATTCTCTTTCTGTGGTTTTAACAACTACGCCTTTGAATTCAAAATAGATGTCTGGTTGCGTTCACATAGAACAAACCCATTCACCTCCCAAAAGTATCTTTTCCAACCGATTCAAAACACACTTGTAGTAAAATGCATGAGCTTTTCCACCGAGCTTCTTCTGGCTATGATAGAGACCACATCTTGTTCTAGTTACGATTTCTGGTTCTGCAGCTCGTACACAGAGAGTAGGTGACCGATGTGTTCTCGTTGGTAGGGACGCAGTACTGGCCGCCCACTTTCGCCTTGGAGCACCTGATGACCGTGAACTCAATGAGAGTCTGGCACTTGTGGCAGACCAAGTCGTAGTGTGTGCACATTTTGTCTGTCTCTCCAGCGGCCTGAATATGTTGGAAATGATGTTGGAAATGTCAATAGAATTTTAACGATACAAACAACGCCGAGCATGGGCGTCTTATATATATTCTTATGATGGCAATGATGCAACTTTAGGTTAACGTTGGTTGTCACAACAATGCACAATCCCAAAGTGTCAAACCACTTGCGTCAGTCATTCGGCTTCCATGTGTCTTCTGAGCTCACAGCATCAGAAGATACACATGATGCACGACTCTATTTCAAGTATATAGAGCATGCATCCCCGTCTTTCTAGGCCGCGCCGTAGAGCAACTAAACAACTTCCAAACACAGTCCACACCAAAATGTGCACCTACATCGTCTACACCTGCTATTGGTGCGCCGACGTGCTCGGCCAGCGAGTCATCATGTGCAGCCGTGTGAAAGCAGGCGCCTCGGCCTGTCCGGCAAGCAAGGCGAATGAGACGTTTAACGATACTGAGGTGTGCAGTCTCTGCAGGAAAGCTAAGGAGCAAAAACTCTGATAGAGACGGTGGAAGGAATCCGAGTAAATAGGGCTACCTTTAATGAAACTACCTGTTTGCTCTTTTTTGAACATCAAGGCAGCATCAATTTTGGACTTGTGCCGTATACCTCTCGTGACTTTATCGTAAATCCAAATCGGGCAACGCAAACAAGTGACGCAAGTACTGCAAAATGTCTATAAACACCCAGTTTTCGGCAGACCTTTTTTTATAAACCTTCATCTTCTCAACTTTAAAATACAAAACAAAACGAAGAACCCTCTCGCACCAAAATGTGTACTTAGAGTCTTTACAGATGCAAGAAATGCAACGAGCTTGTCGGCGATGTATGCAAAAAATGCGACATTGCGGAAAGAGCAAATAAACGAGAGTGTCTGCGATACTACCACCCGACATTTGTCCAGAATTTCAACCATTTGTGCGATGCCTGCAGCAAGAAGGAAAAAGAAGGCAGCATGAAAGCAGAGGAGGATGCGAAATTGGGAGGTACTGGGTAATCAGAGCTTTGCCAATGCAGTCTACTTGTTGTCTCTTAGAAATACATCCAAGGCATGCATGTTCAGTCTGGAGAACGGTTTGACGGGGACAATCAGATCACCATCACTTACCGCTCATGACAGGGTTGATAGATTCAATCATTTGAGTTCTTGCCCTGGTCACTGCAGGCTTGTGTACCCAGTGACGCACAGGTACAGACAGGCCTATGAGATGTCTATAAATACCTGGCCAAAACACAACATCAATTCCCATCTCCATCGTCTATCAACACCCAGAAACTGCTCCCCAGAAACTCATCAAAACCACCAACATGTGCAAGCATATCATCTACACCTGCAAGGAGTGCGAAATGGTCATTGGCCAAGAAGTCATTCAATGCAGCACCGCCAAGAAAGAAGGCAGACCGATTTGCGCCGCACACGCCAGAAGGCCGACTTATACGTATGATGATTCCCATCTGTGTGAAGACTGCAAGTGAAAAAATGGGTTACTGGTAGGATCTAGTAGCTGTTGTAATATGGTGTGGGCCCGGCCCCCCCCCCCCAAACCAACAAAACAGAACTCATGGTGAG
>JADHKF010000016.1:375565-439133 GCA_019925685.1 Ceratocystiopsis sp. VPRI43766
CGCCATACGGCGTAATTATAGTTTTTTTTTTTCCCTTTTTTTTTATGATTGAATGTTAAAAAATGGGTTATTGGTTGTTTCTTGTTGGTTTTTTATTTTGGTAACCCCCCCCCCCCCCCAAAAAAAAAAAAAAAAAAACGAGTGAATAGGGCCTTTTCAATACAACCAACTGTTCTCTCACTATGCATCTGGGACGTACATGTCATTTTGTGAAACCGTACATCATCGCGTCAAGTATAGAGGGCCTGTTAGATGTCTCATAGCACCCTCCATTATTCCCCATGGGCGTACAATAACCCCCATCAGTGCAAGCTCATGTTGGACTGTAGTTCCGGTGATGCAACTATATACCAACGTCTATAAAAGTCCGCCCCCCCAGCTCTGCTTCGTCATTTCTTCTCTCTTCTCTTCAACTCACAAAACCCAACCAGAACAGAGCCGCAACAGCAAACGACAATACCGACAGCACACCAAAATGTGCCAATACACTGTTTACAAGTGCAAGGTGTGCGACTGGCAGCTCGGCCAGAACGTCGTTGTCTGCGACCCGGTGCAGCTCGCCGTTAAAGACGCCTGCCCTGCCGGCGAGCACAACGAGACCGTCGACACGTCCAAGACGTGCAATCTGTGTCTGCAGATGAAAGCATGCTGCCCTGTCTGCAAGGACAAGCCGGACGATGCAGAGAAGCCGGAAGGCTCGACGTCAGACGAGAAGAAGGACGAAAAGAAGTGATTTGAGAGTTAAGTACATATGAAACTAGCATAATTCAATACAGCCCCCTCCCCCCCCCTTGTCCCAGAAGTAAACGTAGTATGAATCTGAGATTGTATGCGTACAAGCACTAAAGTCACAAAAGATCCTGTCCTACTTGTGTCCGCATGGATAAACAATAATGTCACAGCTTTGATATATGCTATGTGATCTCAGTAGTAGATGCAGCTATATAGTCCCTGTTCGCCCGGTCCGTTCCGTCTCAGACGGTAAATCAGACAAAACAAAAACACCATTTTCATCGCATCAACCAGAGAACTCTACTAACCCCAGAAAGCATGTGCATCTACATCAAGAACCACTGCAACCGTTGCTCTGCCGAGATAACAGCAATCAAGTTTCGGTGTGCCAAGGCCATTTCGAAAAAAACCAACTGCAGAATCGCCAAAAGACGAACAATGATCATCGAGTCCTGGCACTGCAAAAACTGCAAAGATCAAGAGATCCCGAATGGTGGCCAAGATCTTGACTCGGGCTAGTCGTGAGAGCTGCGAGAGCACATAGTGTAGAGGGTGTCACACCGTTGTCAAATAGCTATCAGCGTAAAACTTTGAAGCCTAAATCCAGCAAAACAAAATATATCAAACACGCCCTGTACCACTACCTATCGTCATCTAGAAATGCCGATGCGTTTTCTGCGATGAACATAAGCGCCAGCAGTGATTCACAGCACGTTTTCGCATGGAATTGCCCACGTCACTGCTCTATGGGCCTGGGATTTACTATAAAGAGGTCGGGAATCCTGCAGCGATGGAGTGCATCACAGCATTCCATACTAACTGTTCAACCCTCTCATTCACAACATTCCCCAACACAGCTTCCGAAAACATTCAAAATGTGCGTCTTCATCAAGGACTATTGCAAGGAGTGCGGCGTCCACTTCGCCGTGCAGATCTTCAGATGCCTTTCTGCAACGTCGCGGGACAGTGACTGTCCCCGGACGAGTGAGAATACGAAGAAACGGCACTATACGCTCTGTGACGACTGTTACTGAGACTAGATGGACGCAGTGACCTGGTGAGACGAAAGGGTGTTGGTGGCCACTGGCGGTTAGAAAAAGTACAAAAAAATGTCATTGCGATGCTTTTAATAATATCAGTGAACGCTGCCAGTGCCTCGTCCACAGCCGTATACTCACAAAATGCTGTGCTTGGTCATGAATACCAGTTCGCAAAAAGTGTATAAAACTAGAATGTCCCGTTTTGTTTGAGGCCTCTCCAAAGCCCTTCTCGTAGAAGCCTTTTTCACCAAAGCCCCTCTACTACGACTCCCCTGAAATGTGCCTCTTTAACCAGTTCCACTGCAAGTGGTGTTTCTGCAGGGTGGGCGTGAAAGGAATATGGTGCCGCAGGGCATCCGCGAGTGGCAGGCCATGCACGCGAGAAAGGCGGAACACTGTTGTTGACAGGTCCCTGTCGTGCCCGGACTGCGAAACGGACAAACCGCGTCGAGTAGGAGAGTGAGAGAAATTGAATACAAAAGCGATGCTTTCTATTGTTGCTATTTCTGTGAAATGCTGCGTAGTGCCCGGGCCTATAAACGGACGAAACGCCGGGGCATCGACGGGCATCCCCGACACCTGTCTAGTCACAGTCGGGACAGCGCACCAACGGCGACGACTTGGTATTGCTGCGCATCTGGCGGCACAGGATGCGCGTTCTGGCGGCTTTGTCGCACTGGACGGGGACGACGCAGCCGCAGCTTGGGATCCGGTAGTAGATGCACATGTTTAAGACAGAGAGGCTCTTTTGTTGTCGCTGTAGAAATCCACCAGACGATACGCCGTTTATATAGGCGACAGAGCCAGTGACGTGGGCAATGGCCGTTTGTGACTGCGTAAAGTCAATCGACTCTGGATTGGGAGACGCCATTACTTCGGTGAGCGTCGGTGAGACTCGGCTGCCTCGGTGAGTCGGTGAACTGTTTATAGGCAATTGCAGAGGGTTTTCCTCGTTTGCAATCGGCAAACTGGACAACTATTGTTCTCATTCTAGGGTATCTCTGGGCTCGTTAAACAACGCCGTGCTCTCGACTGTCTTCATTCTTGTACCAAAGCCCCTAGTCCACGCCGTCAAGCCGCTTGCACGCCGCACACACGTACGCATTGTCTTCTATGGTGATGTCCTCGCCGTCGCGACACACGGAGCCGCGCTTGTAGGCCACTGTGCAGGGCTCGATGCGGACGCGGCCGCGCTTGCCGCAGCCAGAGCAGGTGTTTTGCTTGTAGTGGCACATTTTGTGTGTGCAGAAAGGTCGATTGCGGTGGATTCCCGCCTCTTTATATATTTCAACAAGTCAACAATCCCTGTCTGTGTCACTGCTGTCGTCTGATTCTCTCTGCTCGGTCACTGTGGTTGTCATCCCCAGCCTGGTCGTCAGCGCCGGCGTCCTCAACCACACGTTTCTGCAACGTCTTTGCAAACGTACCAGTCTAGACAGACGAGACGACGCCCAACCCCCCCACGTCCGCACTCAGCGCCCGCCCCTGCACCAGCTCCGCCACCACCCGCCCCGTCCCCGGCCCCATGCTGATCCCCCACGGCCCGTGGCCGGCCGCCACAAAGACGCCCCCGGCCGCCCCCGGCCGCGTCCGCACGCCCCCCAGCCGCCCGTCGTCCAGCCGCGCGACCACCGGCCGGCCCCACGGCGTCACCGGCCGGTGGCACAGGCCGGTGCGGACAACCGTGGCGGCCGTGGCGGCCGTGGCGGCCGACGCGTCGTCCTCCCAGCCCAGGACCCGCTTCCCGCCCGCCAGCAGCGCCGCCACATCGGCCGCCACCGGCACCGCGTCGGTCGCCCGTGCCGGCAGCGGCAGCTCTGCCGTGTTCAGGCCCGCCACGTACAGCGAGCCGTCAGCGCGCCCAAACACCTCGGGGCAGAAGCCGAGGCCGCCGCCGGCCGCGAAGAGGGCGTGCACTCCGGCCGAACCATCCTCGGGCTGCGCCGGCGCCTCCGGCCGCAAGAGCAGCGAGTGCCCCGCCAGGCTCGTGATCGGCACGCCGGCGCCGGCGCCCGGAAACAGCGCGTCCAGCACGCGCGGCGTCCACGCGCCGGCCGTGACGATGAGCCGCGTGCAGGGCAGCCGCCGCCGTGTGGATGTCGTCGTCGTCGCCGTCGTCGTCGTCGCCGCTGCCGCCGCCGGCCCGTCTTCCACCTCGAGGCGCACGTGGCTCAGCAGGCCGTCGGCGTCTGTTTCAACGGCCACGGCCCGTGCCGGCTGGTGCAGCTGGACGCCACGGGCGAGGCACTCTGCGAGGATAGCCTGGCAGAATTGCAAGGGGTCGCTGGGGGGGTGTTAGTCGATGAAGAGGCCCAGGCTAGGGTAGGTATAGTACGGAGAAGAGAACGCACACTTGGGCCGTTGGCCCGTCGTCGTCAAGAGCGCAAACATCGCCGCCACAAGAACGGAACCAAGCCGGCAGCGGGCTGCTGCTGCTCGTCGTCGCCGTCTTTTCCGTCTTGGCCGCCGTCGACCGGCTGGCGCCCTGTCGCAGCCAGTCCTCGCCGTGCGTGTCTTCGGCGCCCGCCGCCCCGCCGCCCAGGCGACAGCTCAGCGGCCGCGACGCCACATAGCCCCAGCGGCGCCGCCCGTCCAGCGCGGCGGCCAGCGCGCGGTGCTCGTCAAACGAGAGCGCGGCCAGCGCGGCGACCGCGGGGCCGAACCAGTCGCGCGCCAGGAAGCCGCCGGCATAGCCCGACGCCGACGCAAACAGCCGGTCCGTCGTCTCGACCAGGTGCACCGAGCCGGGCGCCTGGTGCGCGCTCAGTGCGTACGCCGTGCACACGCCGACGATGCCGGCGCCGAGGATGACGGTGGGGGGCATGTTTGGGTCAAGTCGGGCGGCCCCACTAGAAGACGGCGTTAGAAGCGAGCTCTACAAGTAAAAAAAAGGCTGCGCCAAAACCCAAAACCCAAAACCATCTTCTCGCAACACAACAAACCCACCATGAGCAAAGTCGTCATCGTCACCGGCGCCAGCCGCGGCATCGGCCTCGCCGCCGCCCGCTTCCTGCTCGCCCACCAGCACAAGGTCGTGCTGACCGCCCGCACCGCCGCCCCGCTCGCCGCCCTCCAGGCCGAGTTCCCGGCCCAGGTCGCCTTCACCACCGTCGACGTCGCCGACCTGGCCGCCCTGCCCGCCGTCGTCGACCTGGCCATCGCCACCTACGGCCGCCTCGACGGCGTCATTGCCAACCACGGCGCCCTCGAGCCGTTTGCCCGCGTCGCCGACGCCGACCTCGACGCCTGGTCCCGGCTCTACACCATCAACCTGTTCAGTGCCGTGGCTCTGGTACGCTACTCCCCCGGCTACGTCTCGTCGACATCTCGTCTACGTCTCGTCTGCTAACTACGCAGGCCAAAGCGGCCATCCCCCACCTGCGCGCGTCAAAAGGCCGCTTCGTGCTGACCTCGTCCGGCGCCGCCGGCCACGCCTTCGCCTCCTGGGGCGCCTACGGAAGCACAAAGGCCGCCGGCAACTCGCTCGTCCAGCACCTCGGCGTCGAGGAGCCCGACATCGTCTCCGTCGCCCTCGACCCCGGCCGCACCGACACCGCCATGCAGCAGACCATCCGCGAAAAGGGCAGCAGCGCCATGGCCGAGAGCGACTATGCCGGCTTCGTCCAGGGCTTCGAGACCGGCAAGCTGAGCCCGCCCGAGAAGCCGGCCGAGGTGCTGGCCAAGCTGGCCGTCGACGCCGCGCCCGAGCTCAGCGGCAAGACCGTCAAGTGTTTCTCCCAATGATTGCGACGTCCTACGTGCTGACCGTCAGGTTCAACGCCCCCGAGATGGCTCCGTACCACTGGTCGTGATCGAGATAGAGTCTGGGAGTCTGGGAGACTGGGACAAGTGTCAGCAACGACGCCCTCATAGATCCATTAGAAAACAAAACAATTCCCAACAGACAGCACGCATCAGTCGAAAGATGAAAAGCTCTTGATCGACTCCACATGAAAAATTCAGATTTAGCATGGAATATCAATGGGTTACATCACTTGCGGCTGTCTGTTGGTTGCATGGTGCGAAGCAGTTGTAGAGTTGTCTTACCATAGAGTGTCGGGATCAATGGCGAGGTACGAAAGCAAGGCGTATATCGAGGCAGGTCATGCTATAGAGATCAGTCAGTCATGGTCTTGGGTAATGAATGAACAGAGACAAGATCAAAACAGGGAACCGGCAACCGGATCAGAGACGTCCGTTTGGAAAGACAGTGTCATTCACCATAGTTTTTGTAAGACTGGGGCGACAAAATACTCATCATGGAAGCCGGGGAGAGGAGAGAGGGAAGAGAAAAAAAGCAGGCGAAAGAAAGCACAACAGAAAGAAAGTAGCCTACCTCAGAGCCATCATAAGCAAGACGCGGTGTAAACAGACAAGAACACTTGTTCTCGTCCCTTCCACCGCGCAACGCGTGGGCGACACGATGCCGTGTCCAGGTGCAGACAAGAGACGAAGGACGAAGAAAAGAAAACAAAAAAAAAACAGAGCTTAAGAAGAGATTTTGAAATTTGCTGTGGAGCTCGGGCGGTGAAGATGCGGCACTATTCTGATTGGCCGGCCAGAGAATTCCTGGCCTATGACGAACCCCCCCCCCCGCCGCCAGCGCCCGCCCAGCGCCCGCCCGGCCGCCTATTTCAGGCGCGCTGGTCCCGCGTCTGGCGCACGCCGCCCGCCCCCCCTCCGCCCGCTATAACTACGGCGCAAGTCCCCCCCCCCCATCGCAAACTCGCGCTCCGGCCAAGGCATCCCAAACCCGCCGGCCGTTTTCCGCCTCCCGACCCCAGCCGTCCACCATGTCCGACCACGACGGCGACTTTGGTGGTGCGTCTTTCTCTCTCTCCCTCTCCCTCTCTTACCAGCGCGTCTGCTAACATTTCTCCCTTCTCACAGGCAGCGACGACCTCTCGCTACCAAAAGGTACGTTTTCTTTCTCTTTGTCTTTAGCATCTCCTCTATACGACTCCTTCTGACACCCCCAAGCCACCGTCCAGAAAATCGTCTCCGAGATCCTGCCGCCCGCCACCGGCGTCTCCTTCTCCCGCGATGCCCGCGACCTGCTCATCGAGTGCTGCGTCGAGTTCATCACCCTCGTCTCCTCCGAGGCCAACGACATCTCCGAGCGCGAGGCCAAGAAGACCATTGGCTGCGACCACATCGCCCGCGCCCTGACCCAGCTCGGCTTCTCCCACTACACCGAGGCTGTGCTCGAGGCCGCCCAGGAACACAAGGAGGTCCAAAAGGGCCGCGAGCGCAAGGCCGACAAGTTCACCCAGAGCGGCCTCTCCCTCGAAGAGCTCGAGCGCCTCCAGCAGGAGCAGTTTGCCGCCGCGGCCATGCGGCATGGCTAGCGACAGCCGCTTGCCCCGTAGGCGGCACACGAGTGCAGCACGCACGGAATAGAGGCGGGGTGTTGCAGGGGTGGCATGCATCCATCTTCCATGGGGGATATTTCTTGTTTGTTTGCTTTTTTTCGGCGTTGGTGGCGACAGTTTACGACGGCAGCACAAAACGAACAGCTCTGCTCTTTCACATTGGCACACTTGCAACAACGGCGTAACAGGCAAAACGTTATATTGAACACATGTGTAGGAAACAAATGAGTGTGAGGGAGCCCTCAAACAGGGCTCATGCAGCATCTTAACAAAAGAAAACAAATGACAAATGAAAATGCATCTGTGCGAGCAATCTGCGTAATAAACGCGTGGAAATCGTACAATCTCAAACCAGTCTCTCCAAACACACATACACACCTACACAACCGACTTCTCCGGCACCGCATCCGTGTACGGCGGCAGATCGCCGGCCTCCTGCTTCTCGTCCGCAGCCATCAGGCCAGCCTTCTCTTCGACGGCACCAACCTCCATCTGGGCAGCCGCGACGCTCCGCCGAGCGGCCGCGCGACGCTCCACCAGGGACCGCACAATCTGGACCACGCCAGCGCACGTGAGGCCGAGGAACATAATGTGGAAGAGCCCGCCAACGACAGCAGCCGCGCTGAAGTGCCCAGGCTTGCCGTGATGGTGGTGGTGGTGGGGACCGTGCGGGTGGTCCTTGTGGTCCTTGTGGTCGGCATGATCCTTGTGGCCCTTGTGGTCCTTGGGGCCCTCGTGGTGCTTGGGACTCTCGTGGTGCTTGGGGCCCTTGTGCTCCTTGCCCTCCTTGTCGCCCTTGTGGTGAGGCGGGCGACGGCCGTGCTCCTCCTCACCATCGTGGGGGTGGTGGTGGAACGGAGGCGGCGGAGGGAACGGCGGGTGGTCCTCGTCCTCATCATCGTGGGGACGATGGTGGAACGGAGGCGGAGGAGGGAAGGACGGGTGGTCCTCGTCGCCGTGGTGCGGGAAGTCTTCCTCGCCGTGGTGCGGCGGCGGCGGCGGCGGCCGGAAGCCCTTGCCGCCATGGTGCGGCGGCGGCGGCGGGAAATCCTTACCACCATGGTGAGGAGGCGGAGGCGGCGGCGGGAAGTCCTTACCGCCATGGTGCGGCGGCGGAGGCGGCGGCGGCGGGAAATCCTTGCCACCGTGCGGCGGCGGAGGGAACGGACGGCGGTCCATGTCGTCGCCGGAGGCATCGGCACGCATGCCACCGCCGCAGCCGTGGTGCATCGTCGTCTTGGTCAGGGTGTCCACGATGAGCTTCCAGCGGCACTGCATGCTGTCGCACGCCTTGAACGCATCCACGAAGCCAACCGGGGGCAGGCGGTCCTTCTCCGCGCCATCCGACGGCAGCGGCACCGCAGACATGGGCGGCGGGTGCGGGAACACGCTGCCCTTGCCCTTGCCCTTGCCCTTGCCCTTGCCCTTGTCCTCGCCCTTGCCCCGGTGGATGGGCTTGACGTCGAGCCGGGTCCACATCTTCCTGGCCAGCATGGCGCCGTCGCCCGAGATCGTGACGTGGTCCATGTCCAGGCCGTCCCTCGCGTCCCCCGAAATCATCATCAGGTGCACCGTTACGTCCGGCACCGCCAGGCCCTCCTCCGTAAAGGACAGATGGAAGTCGTTCCAGCCCGGCCGGCCGCTGGTGAATGTGAAGATGTTGAGGCGGTCGAGCTTGTAGGGCACGTCCGTCTGGGGCAGGGTGTTCGTGTCGCGAATGCACACGCCGGGGCGAATGCAGCGCAGAAGCCTGCGGTCCACGTCCGCGTCCACGGGTTTGTTGTGGTCATCGACCGCCACCACGACCGCCTGGTGCACCGCCAGCACGCCGGCCATCTCGTCATTGACCGGGCCCTCGGTCGCCAGATACAGCGTCTTGCCGCCGACCTGCAGGGTCTTCACGTCGTTCTCGCGGGTGTAGCTGATGTTGAGGAGGAAGTAGCCCTTGTCCTCCTCGCTGCGCATGTACGGCAGGGCCAGCTCGACCTGGTTGCGCCAGACGTCGATGCGCTTCGTCTCGACCCCGTCGCTATACAGCTTCGGGTGAAAGCGTCCGCCCTGCGGGTTTGGGCTGCTGCGGTCGTGGTCGCCAACCGCAGCCGCCTTGTCACCGGCGGCAGGCGCCCACGACGCCGGCATCACAACCGCGGATGCCGGCGACGAGAGCAACGCCGCCGCCAAGAGAGTCTTGAGCTGCATGGCGTGCAGAAAAAAAAGTCGCTTTCTAGACGTCTTTTCGTATCGGTTGTTCGGTCGTGTCTGTCTCGATCGGTGTGTTCTGATGGATGGGGAAGGGAATGTGGCCGTTGTTGCGTCCCTGGCGTGGAGGACAACAAAGACAAGGCGAAACCAAGGAGTCGCAGAAGATCATGGAAATTAGACGCTGACGCGGCAGGTGATGCGTCCGTCTAAGCCCCTCCCGGCGCGAAATGCGGTCACGTGGTCAAATACCGTTTTATTGTGGGTCATCGCAACTTCGGGCCGGGCCTGCTGTAAGGCGAGACGCTGCGAGCGGTAACTTGCACTTCACGCCATTTGACCGAAACCCGGCTTAGAATCACCCTAGGCATCCCGAGACGGTCTCTCTGAGTAGGCCGGTTGTCAAGACGCGTCATGTTTCGAACCAATACCCTTGTCTCCAAGCCACCAGCCAACTACGACGCCCAAGGTGAGAGAAAAATAAGACTGGGGGAAATAGGCGAAAAGAGACCGAGTTTGCATTCAATGTGTCTCGCAGCCGCTGTTCGTGTCCCTTCCCATCTTGCCTGTGCCTATCTTGCAAGGCAGTGAAAACGCCTTACCCGGGCGGCGCGTCCGTCCCGGGTTCCCGAACCAGACCGATATACCTTACAAAAAAACAATATGCAAAACATGATACCAGAAATATCAAAAAAAGCCCCATCCCACAGTTCCTTTTTTTTTTGTGTGCCCCAGGCCAGGCCGGTTCCTGCCGTTGTGCTGTTCCCGTTTTGTATGTATGGTTTTTGGGGGGACGGGAGAAGGGGGGTTTGGCACCCCAGAGAATAAATGAACAAAAAAAAATAGCGAAAATGGTGTCGATCACAGCATCACGCAGTGGTGCCCGTCCCGCCGCCGGCGGCGGATACGGCGCCCCCCTGCCTTGTCGTCGTCGACCTCGATGTCGTCGTCCTCGCGGCGCAGCATCTGGCGGCACAGGTCGATAAAGACCTCGTCGACGTTGGTGCGGGTGCGGGCGCTGGTCTCGTAGTAGGGCGTCTTCCACTGCTGGGCGAGGGTAAAGGCCTTGCTGCGGCTGATGTCGCGCTGCTCCTCGAGGTCGGCCTTGTTGCCGACAATGACAATGGGCACGTTGGCGTCGTCCTTGATTCGCACGATCTCGTCGCGCAGCTGGGCCATCTCGGCCAGTGACGCCTCCGACGTGATGCTGAAGACGAGCAGGAAGCCCTGGCCGTTCTTCATGTATAGGTCGCGCATAGCCACTGGGGAGGTGTCAGTGGGCGCACCAGAGAGTTTACGTATGGGGGGGTGCACTGGACGTACCAAACTGTTCACTTCCGGCCGTGTCCAAGCTGTGAGAGAAGGCGTTAGGAACGTGTTCGCGCGGGTCAGCATGACGGGCGGTGGGAGAACGCACATGTCCAGCATGACTTGACGGTTCTGCAGAGCGGGTCAGTGTCTGGCGCGGTCAAGGGCATACAGGTCCAGGCGCGGGAGGAAAAGGGAACGTACGTCGACCGTGACCTGTTTCCGGTAGGTGTCCTCGATAGTTGGGTCGTAGCTCTCGATCCATTGGCTGTGTACGAATTGCGCTGCAGAAATGTGTGAGCAGATGCCCGGAACAAAAAGGGCGCACACCGGCGTGGGGGAGCAGAAACACAACGGACCTGTTAAGCAGCTCTTTCCGACGCCGCCTGTGGGGGTAGAAAGTCAGTACAGGCCATGCGCGCGAGAGAGAGAGAGAACCGGCGGCGTGGCGCATGCGCAGGGAGCAACGCACCGGGACCGAGCACCACAATGTGGCATTCGCGACTGGACGTGCGTCAGTCAGCAGGAGAGATTTTGCTTGTGAGAGGAGGAGGCATGGCCAGCTTGGCCGGCCGCGGGCGCGAGCCCAACTCACGTTGGTAGATAGCTGTTGGGCATGGCCGCGGTTGATTTTGACTTCGGTTTCGATGCTGCCTGGCCCATTGATGCAAAGAAACAAACGCTGGGGGGGGCGGACGGAGTCGTCAGGCCACTGCGCAACAACAATGGTCCAGCTCAAGTCGTGCTGTCGCAGGGGCGCCGGTGTCGGGCAGCAGCAGCAGGGACGGGGGTCAACGAGAGCGTGCCAGCAGCGAGAGCAGACAGCCACGACAACCGCCGGAGACCGGTCGGCGGAGGAGGGAAAAAAAGAGCGCAAGATGGTCTCCCTTTTTCCCGTCGTCGTCGTCGTCGTCGGCAGAAGGGGTGGGTGGCCTTTTGTGGTGTGCGCAGGAGCAGGACAGAGGATGTCGCTGCGGCGAACCCGAAATAGGACACGGAGCAGGCCGAGTCAGAGCACAGGCGGGCAGGGTGGGAGGAAACACGGAGAGGGGGGGGGAGAATGGCCGTTCTCGAAGTGGAATAGCTGCGATGAGCTATGCTGAAGCAGGGGAGCTAAGGGGAAGGGTTGGCACTAGATCGGTGGTAAAATGGTAAGGGGACAAAAAGGTTGAGAGGGGATACTTGTTGAAAGGCGACGGTCCAGGGAAAAGGGGAGCATATGAATGGAAAGAGGGCGAATACAGATATAAAGAAAGCAAAAAAGAAAACAACAGACACAGACACAGACACAAAAATAAAAAAGGAGGGAGCACGACGACGCAAGGCGCGGTCCAGCTGAAAGGAGGGACAGCTCTAGCTCGCGGGAGCCACTGAGCCAAAGGGGTGGGTGTGCCAAAAAGGAACCGGACGTCTTGGTTAGTGGACGTCAAGTCGCCAACGGCGGCTGGTTGGTTGGCTGCGTGTCGTGTGCGCCTGGGGGGGGAAATCCTTTGGGTTTGGGAAAGTTTGGGTTCGGGCTGCTCGGGCCTCGTACAGCTGGGTAGGCGTATAAGCAAATAAAAGGGAAAAAAAGAAAGACAAAACTAAAGGAAGAAACAAAACAATAGGAAACAAAAAGGAACGAGAAACAGACAGTCGAAAACAGAAACCCTCCGGATATGTCCCAGACAAAACAAGGTGGCGTCTACTCTCGCCCGAGATGCTTGCTGGTGAGACAGGAGAAAGACGACGGTTTAAAAGAAAAAGAGAAAAAAAAATTAAGAAAAAAAAATTGACCCCCTTCCCCTCCCCTCCCCTCCAGCAAGGGTGACAGCCACAAGACTCGTGGTTGGAGTCGTGGGCAGCAAGCAGCAAGCATGGGAGGAAGGGGGAGGGGGGGGACCACGCTGCCCAGCCCGTCAAAGCTGTTCCACTACGGAGCAAAAGTAAAATTGAAAAGAGCCCTTTTTTTTTTTCTTTGCGCAGGCAACCCTTACGAGGGGACTCCGTAACGGACGGAGTACGAGCGCGTCACAGGCGACTGGTTGGTTCATCCGGGCGGACTGGGATTCGGAGAACCAGAAAAAAAGTGTGAACAGACAGACAAGAAACAAGACAAAAAGACAGACAAAAAGACCAGGGCTGCTTTGCTGGTGGGACAGGACCCGGAGACGAGCGCAGGGATGGCCGTTCCGAGGACCAGGATCCAGACGCAACGCCCGTCGCAAGGGACACGCGTCTGATTCGCCGCGCTGCAGGGCCCAGCGGCCGGGGGGGCGAAGATCCCTGGCCCCGTTCCCACGACGTGCGCTCTGCTTGTACGAGCACGAAAAAAGCAGGGCGGCGCGCCCATGCTCAGGGGGACCGCGAGCCGGCCCCCCGTGGAGGAGAGCCGCTTTTTTCGAGCGAGCCCTGAGCCTGCTGGCGCATCGCTCCCAAGAGGGGCTGGCTGCGCATCGATTGTCCGGGACCAAGTGCCGCACACGATTGGCCAGCCCGGATCTCGTCTTGCAGCTGAAAATCGTATCGTGGGAAGTCTTTTTTTTCTTTGGTTCTCTTTCCCTAATCTTTTCTTCCTTGATTCCTCATTTTTGCCCTCTGTTTAATTTCCAGATGCTCAGCATTTCCCATGACGTCCTGATCTCATGACCATTTCTAAATAAGTGTCCCCAACCCGGTAACAAAAGAAAAACAAAAAAAAAGAAAGAAAAAAAAGCAGATAACTCGCTGCTCTTATTGGCCGCCGCTCGCAGCCCCTGTCAGCCCCCCTCCCTCCTTCACACCTCCTCCTGCAACTACAGGACCCGGCTCCACCGCGGCACCGGAAGCATCATCCGAGCCAGCGCTGCCCTTCTCCACGTCCGGCTCTGCCTTTCGGCCCCGGACAAGGCTCGCCCACCACGTCGCCGACAGCCACGACGGCAGCGGCCGCTCGGCCCAGTGAAACGGCTCGTTGGCCGCCCGGTGCTCCTCGAGCACGTCGTCAAAGGTCTTGCCCTCGGCCTTGGCCTGCTTGCGGATGGAGCGAGTGCGCAGCCGCCAGATGATGTGCGACAGAAAGATGCCGAGTTCGAGAGCGGCACTTTTAGGTGAGCAAAAGGCAACAAGCGGGGGGGGCGTCATCACTTGAACATACCAGAGGACGTAGAGAACGCCGCCGAGGATGTCGAAGCTGTTCTGGGCCACTTCTGGGGTCAGCAAGAAAGCGAGTGGGAAACGACAAAGGCAAAAGAATAAAAACGCACCCAGTGCCATCAGAGAGAAGAAGGCGCCGCTCCAGTCCATTCCAAGAAAGAGCTGTCTGTCAGGAAAAAAAAGGCACAAAAGACCACAGTGGCAGCAGAAGCGGCGGACAAACATACCCAGTTGATGCCAACCACCCGCCCGTGCCGCTTGTACAACTCAAAGTACGGCGGGATCAGCCCGAAAGCCAAGAGCACCGACGCCACAATGCCGACCACCAGCGACGCCGCCTCGCTACCGGCGTTGTACTTGGGCCGCAGCGTGAGGATCAGCGCCACCTCGATGCCAGCAAACGCCACCATCATGCCAACGCCCACGACGATTGCCCGCCAGGCCGGCCACTGGTGGCCGTACACCAGGATCTGGCCCCAGCTGACCAGGCACAGGCAGGCAAACACATGGGGCTGCACCTGCAGAGGAATGTTAAAGTTCTCAATCACGTTGTAGGCCCCAAAGGGAACGCCGCAGGCGGCCCAGAGGTACATCATGGAGGCCGGCAGGCCTTCCGTGCGCTTTGTGCGCCAGTTGGTCCATATTCTGGGTGCACACCTGTCAGTCCTGGCTGCTTCTCCAAAATGGGCCATGCCAAGTCGTCCTTACTGGGGTATTATCTGCCGAGAGAGAGGTTAGCCAGATGGGACAAACAGCACAGGAGAAACAGCACCTGAACCAAACGGCTGCTGCGGCTGCCATACCTGGATGCACCAAAATCTGCAGGGCGTGGGGAAAAACGCAGAGTTAGCCTCGTTCAGGAACAATGTTCCGTGCTGGTTGCACAAGCAGCACAGACGCCCACGGGAACGGAACCCCGTGTGGGTGCGGGCTGGTGTCACCGATCACTCTCTCATTGCTTACACTGACACTTGGTTAGCTGCCAGAATCGATGGTCACATCCCCCGGGCCAGAAAAAGGACGCTGCATACCTGTGCCGATTGTCTGCAAAGGGCAAGAAAACCCGATCAGTTACCTGTCATTGCGTCTCAATTCTGCCACGTGGGAGGGATACGTACGCCCAATACATTGGCAGCCTAGCAGTTGTCAGTATCACACACAAGGTGCCAAGTCGACGAAGCAGCAGCAGCCCACACGTACCACAGGAATGTCTGTCTGTCGTGCCATCTTCTCCGCGGGACTGTGTTGTCTTGTCTTGCGCGGCCCGTTCCCGCAGTTTTCTTGGCCACCCACCCCCTCGTGTTCGGCACCGGTTTTTCGTCTTTCACGCCAGGATGAGAACGGTGGGCAGTGAGCTTCGTATGACGCAAGAGCTCAAACGAGTAATAAAAAAGCAGTTCAAAAAAAAGACAGAAAATGCTGTGCAAAAACCAAAAATAGAGAGAGGACAGACGGAGGAACGGAAAGAAAGAAAGAAAAAAAAAAAAAAAAAGACTCAATCTAGAGAAACAGAAAGAAAACGAAAGAGATCGACGTGCTGGACGCTGCTGTTGCAGAAAATCGACAGCCCGAGGCCGGTTGCATGGCATTGCCCGAAGTCGCTGGTGCTGCCAGTCGTAACTTCTTTCTCTTCCGGGCGATAGCGCCGTTTTTCTTTGCCTGCCGGCCGGCCCCACGTTGCAGGCCACGGGCTGCGCGAGGGTTATCAATCACGCTGCATATGCACCCATATGGATTCTATTACACATGGATACGGGGAAGAGCGAGTAAGACAGCCAGATAGAGGGGAAAAGTCGTCGACAAAGACCCCGAACGGACTCGGGGTTTGCCGATGTTGGAGATGTTGGGGTAGTGACCGCCTTTTTTCTTCCTCACCGCCTTTCCCAGCCCCATAGATCCGGCAGAAAAAGTAAAAAAAATCGGCAAAACCCGAACGGGCCAAGGCAGGCGCAGAGGAGGAAGAAAAAGTGTCCCATCAAAACAAGCACCATGGCCGCCGAGCACGCATCACAGCCGCCGCACGTGGCGAAAAAGCGCAAGCGCGATGCCGACGATAGCGGCCGCCGCAGCCATGGCCACGGAAAGAAGAGCCACGGCGACCGCGCAGCCGCCAGCACCGACGCTGCCACCGCCGCCGCCGCCGCCGCCGCCGCCGCCGCCGCCGCCGCCGGCCCCGATGCTGGCCCCGACGCCGCGTTCATGCACCCAGACCGCACCAGCCGCATGCTCCCCCCGGCCAACAAGAAGCCCAAGCACGACAGCAGACCACCGAACGAGGCCGCTCTGGCTGCGCCGGCACGAAAGGCCAAGAGCAAGAAGGACGCCAAGGAGAAGAAGAAGCAGAAGAAGAGCGCCGCCGCCGCCGCCGCTGGCGGCATCGCCGACGAGGACCTCGACCTCGACCGCAGCCTCAACCGCGCCATTGCCCGCATGGACAACCACCAGCTGGCGGCGCACCTGGCGCGGCAGACCAAGCGCCTCGGCCGCGACCTGAGCGCCGTCGAGCTGGATGACCTGGCCGTCGGCGCCGAGGCGATTGCCGACACGTCTGGGATTGCCCTCCCCGACGACAACGCGGACGACGGCGCCCGCACGCTGGCCAACCTGCCGGCCTTTCTCGAGGCCGCCTGCGCCCACGAGGGCGGCCGCAGCTACCTGTCGTCGGCGCCGCGGCCCAACGGCGCGCCGCACACGCTCGTCGTCACGGGCGCCGGCCTGCGCGCCGCCGACCTGGTGCGCGCCCTGCGCGGCTTCCAGAGCAAGACGAGCACGGTGGCGAAGATGGTGCGTTTTTGGCTTTCCTTTTTTTTACTCTCCTGAACAGCAGCAACTAATAACCCCCAGTTCGCCAAACACATCAAAATGGCCGACGCCGTCGCCTTCCTCCAGAGCCACCGCACCGGCATTGCCGTCGGCACGCCCGCGCGCCTGCTCGACCTGCTCGACCAGGGCGCGCTGTCGGCCGCCCACCTGCGGCGGCTCGTCGTCGACGCGTCGCACATCGACCTCAAGAAGCGCGGCGTGCTCGACATGCAGGACACCGCCCTGCCGCTCGCCCGCTTCCTGGCGCGGCCCGAGTTCAAGGCGCGGTACGCCAGCGCGGACGGCGCCAAGGCGGCCGAGGCCGGGGCGGCACCACCGCTCCAGATTCTGTTTTACTGAGCGGCGACATGGGGGTGTATCTTCTTGGTTTTTGTTTTTTGTTTTGTTCCTTGTCTTTTAGTAGAGCTCTATCGGTTACGACCTGGCTGCAGCGATTAATTTTGCGATCTCGTATCAGCAGCAAACGAAATATAGAAGGCTTCAAAGGAAATACAGTCAATGTCCAAAAAAATAAAAGCAACAATACAACAGAACATCCAGCACTCGTTACAAACAGGTAAAAAAAAAAAAGGAAACAGGGAAATCAAAACTGCCCTCGTGTGTGGAAAACAGGAAAAAAAAACAAATCAGAAGCGCAAGACACGCCGTATACACGCAAATAGAACACCCCCGCATAAATCAAAAGCTTGTTACTTGTGAAGTCCTTGCGGGCGGCTTTGCAACTCGTCAAACCCCATCACCAGCCTTGCTCTAAGTTCGATCCAGATCCAAAATTTCACTCCCCGTCGAGGACAGCAGCGCACATCCATGTATATGAAGAGCATGCAAAGAAATAAAAGTGGGTATCCTCTGGGTGCGGGCTTGGTGCTGAGAGAGCACTCGCATGCTTCTCGTGGTCCATGCCGCACGCATTTTGTTGATCGACAGTGTTCAACTCGCTCTTTGCTGCCCTAGTCGTTTCGGCGCAGCCGCCTCGTCGTCTTGTCGCCTCGTTACTCGTCACAACTGCAATCGTGTCGTCGGCATGGCCGCTCATAGGATTGTGCACTTTGCCTTCTTGGGCTTCTGCACCACGGGGCGCGGGTTGAGCACAGCACTAGCACACGCATGTTAGCAACTAGGGGCACGGCAGCGACGCCAGTGAACGGCACATACCGAATGGCCTCGTCGAAAACGCTCTTGAGGTTGCGCTGCGTCAGAGCTGAGCACTCAAGGTACTTGTTTGCCCGAATCTCCTTGGCGCACAGCAGCGCCTGGTCGTAGGAGACGGGCTCCATCTGCTTGGCGCGCAGTGAGCTCAGCGTCGCGGGGTCTTCGCGAAGATCGAGCTTGGTGCCGACAAGAATGATGGGGACGTGGGGGGCGTGGTGGTCGATTTCCGGGTACCACTTGAATGCCGGTTAGCAGTTGGCTACAGCCGCCGGAGAACCGGATTCTGAACGTACCTTGGCCTTCACGTTGTCAAACGAAGGAGGGCTGACGATCGAGAAGCAAATGAGGAAGACATCCGTTTGTGGGTAGGAGAGCGGCCGCAGGCGATCGTAATCCTCTTGTCCAGCCGTGTCCCACAGGCCGAGGCTGATGGGCTTGCCATCAACCATGACACTCGCAGAGTAGTTGTCGAAGCTGTGTGTGGTCAGCAGGCGGAATGGGGGGGAACAAAGAGCTGTACTGGCGGCAGAGAACATACACTGTGGGGATGTACTCTCCCGGGAAGGCATTTGTCGTGTACGAGATCAACAGACATGTCTATTGCGCGCTGTGTTAGCCTTTGGCCTCGTAATGCTGGGTACGAGATTTGTGGTCGTCCAATAGGGGAGACAACGTACCTTGCCAACCGCACCATCGCCAGTGACGACGCACTAGAGTAGAAAAAAAAAGGCAGGTTAGCTTCGAGCTTTATGGGATCGAATGGTTTTGCCGCGCCCGGCCTGGGTGCCTTTTCTCCTCGATTTTTTGTTCGTGGGCGGGGAGGGGGGGGGGAGAGACCTACCTTCAGGGATTGAACACTAGGCACAGCCATTTTGTGAGAGGGGGAGGAGGAGGAGACGGAGGAGAGAGAGGGAAGGACGGCAGTGGAAGAGATGGGGGAGAGATGGGCAGTCACTCGTATCGTAGAGGCCGAGTCCTGGGATGTGCACAGGAGGAGAATCGGCCGAGAAAAGCAAGCGCAGGGTAGCGACGAGAAACGGCAAGCGGGCCTGAGAAAAAGACCGCTCCAAGAACGCTCGAGCTCCGGGTCGTATCGGCGGGTCACGGTGCTGGTGGATAAAGCGGTGAGAGAGGTTGCGCAGGTCGAGAAGAGCGTTCCTAAAAAGACACGGTTAGGGATGTACTTTTGCAGTGCTAGCTCTTGGTTTTTGTGTCTCGTTGTGCGCTCTGGACCGACTCCAATTTTCGGTCCCTGATGGACTGGCCCCTGGGCGGTTTCTTTGTCTCTTCTGTCGTTGTCGGTTCAGGATGGTTTGGGGTGGGTGGGAACCATGCGAGGGAAAACGGGCAGCGAAACAGTGGAGCAATGAATGGGCTGGAGCTGACTAGGGCGTGCAGGAAGGAAGGGGGGAGCGCAGAGAGGATGCAGTGCAGCAGGGTGGCAGGGTGTAGACAGAATACAGCCAGGAGGCAGCAAGCAAGGCAATAGAAGACAGCCTGCCCCGACCGAACACCGGGAGAAGAGAGAAGATGTTGTTGGGGGCACTGGCGCCACTGGTGGCACTGGGGAGACAGGGGGGTGGCACTGTGGCAAAAGACAAGGACACGGGCGCGGAGCGATCTCGGGGGGGAACGGCAGAAAGGGAGGACGTAGAACACAAGCCGTTTCGGGTTTCGGGTGGCCAGTTTGCGATGCGTGCAGTGTCTGGGAAACGGCGATGGATGCGAGGACGGAAGACGGAAGACGGACGACCGAGGGAGTGGAGGGGGGGACGATCTGGTTCCACGACAGGGGTTCGACGAGGAGGGGCACGATCGAGGGGAAGACGACGAACAAGGCAGAAACGACGGCGACGTCGGCAGGAGGGGTGCGCGTGAAGGGAGAGGAGAGGGAGAGAGGACGGGGGGACGGCGACAGGAGACGGGGAGAGCAAAAAAGAAGATGCGTGCGAGAGACGCGACAACGACGAGAAATGGGGGAAGAGAGCGAGCGAATTGCGGCGGATCGTTGTGTTGTGCGTACCTTTTTGACGTGGATGTTGGTAAGATACACAGAAATGGGAGTATGTCGACAACGAGATGTCGTGATCGTGGTCGTGGTCGTGGTCGTCGTGGCAAAAAAAGAAGACGGGCAAGGACAGGACGGACTATCGCCAGGGCCAAGCGAGACGACGCAGGAAAGGGGTAATAACGGTTGGCGGTGACGGTTTCGGGGGGGGGGGGGAGCCAGGCGTGCTACTGGCTGAGAGAATAGGGAAGGCAGGGTGGTGGTGCCTGGGGATTGGCTGCTGGCTGCTGGGAGCGTGGGGCCGTGCTTCAGGCCCGCAGGAGCGCTGTTGTTGCCGCCGCACGCCCGCCAGCCTTCGTCTCCACCGGCGGCCATCAGCCAGGTTCAGCTCGCAACCAGTCCTGCAGGACGATGCAGGCAGCAGACATTGTGCCTGCCATGCTTCTCCGCTTTGGTTCTGCTCGGGTACGGTACGGAGAGATGCAGCGAACCTGCACGGGACTTTTTCGTGGTCTGCAGGGGAAGAGGCAGATGAGAATGGCAAGCAGCGCGACAGCCAGAAGGTGCAGAGCCTGCCAAACCACACAGGCTCGCCCGGGCGAGCCAGGCCACGCCGTCTCGGCGAGAGCCCACTGCCCCTCAGGCCATGTGGTATGATACGAGGAGTCAGGTGTCAGAGGTTTTGCTGGGTCTTGCGGGCAGGCTCAAACCCTGTCGACGGCGCCTGCTTTCTCCCACGGCAGCCGCCAAGCAAAAACGGCTTCCAACAAGAAGCATTGGCGTGCATTTTGGAATCTCACTCGGAAAAGTTTCCTCGTATACGGACGGAGGAGTATGGAGCACCCGTTTTGTATCTTACGGAGTAGTGGTTGTGCATTCTCGCCTGACGGATCGGGCCCACTTGCCACATGGCTGTCTGTCCCACGACGCGTCCGGAAAGCGCGTGCGAGGAACTCCGTAACAAACGCCTCCGCAGCCAAACCCGTCGCAAACGATACCCGCGCACTGCCTGCGCAACACCCACACCATGAGCACGCCGGCCTCTACACGCCCCCGCGCGGCGGCGGCGACGACGCCGACGCTTGCGCGTACCCCGACGACGACAACAGCAACGGCCGCCGCCCCCGGCTCCGCCTCGTACCGCACACCGACCGCGTCGGCTGCCGCTGCCGGAGCACTTCGGCGGACACCCGGCACCGGCGTAGCCCGCACGCCGCATGCGCGCGCCGCGCGGCAGGCCCTCGACAGCCGGCGCACGGCCCTGTTCACCCCCGGCGGGCGGCAGAGCCGCCGCAAGAGCGGGCGCATGCTGCGCGAGTCGCCGCGCGACCTGCTGCGCAGCCTCAGCCGACGGCTGGCGCCGCAGTCGCAGGCCACGGCGCTGTCGTCGTCGTCATCGCCTCTAGACGGCAACGGCAGCGGCAGCAGCACCCGCAGCCGGCGGCGGAGCATGGCGACCATTGTCGAGGGCCAGGCGGCCGACGACTCGTCGCCGTTTGGGCCCCGGCGACGGTCGCTGTACAGCAGCGGCGGAAACCGTGGCGACGACGGCGGCGGCGGCCGTCGCGGCCGGAGCCCCGACTCGGATGACTCCATCCCGCTCGACCGGCCGCGCATGTCGCTGCCCATCGGCGACGACGACGACGACGACGACGACAACGACGACGACCTCAAGCCACACCGCTCCACCATCCTCGACGACGACGAGAACTTTACGCTGCGCTCCATCGAGGTCGCCCGCCGCACCGCCACCCAGGAGCAGCTGCGCCAGGCCCGCCGCCTGTCGCGCGCCAGCCTCGGCAGCGGCGGCAGCCTCGGCAGCATCCGCATGAGCGACTACATCGAGGGCTTTCTCGGCGGCGCCGGCGACAACGACGAGCGTGTCCAGTCGGCGTTCTTCCCCGAGGACGCCTTTGACCACCTGGCGCACGACGCGCCGGGCGACACCACGTTTGAACGGTGGGTGCTGCCCCCTTTTATGTCTCGGGAGAAGCATTTGCTGACCTTACAGACTCGACGACGAGACGGAGCGGCGAGACACCCTGGCCGCCGGCCGCGAGAGCGGGTTTGGCGTTGTCGACGTGCCGCTGGACGGAAACGAGACGACGTTCATGCTCGGCGCTGGCGCATCGCCCGACCGGACGCTGCCTGCGCCCGCCGACGGGGACGGAGACGACGGCGGCGGCGGCGGCGGCGGCGGCGGGGACGACAACGGCTTTGACGGCTTCGACCTCGGCGGCGACAACAACAACGACTGGTTCGACGAGCAGGCCGGCGAGGCTGCAGACTACGATGAAGTGGGCGAGGCCGAGGAGGCTGACGGCGCAGGTGACCCGACCATCGTCGCCGCCGAGAGCCATCTCCGCTCAGCGGCGGCGGCGGCGGCGGCGGCCCAGCCGACAGCGGGCACGGTCGCCGTCGCTGCTGCTGGCACTGCCCGCGGCAAACGCCTCAAGGTGTCGGCCCACGGCACCCTGTACCCGTCGCTGCCGCCGGGCGTGGTCAAGCGCGTGGCGCAGACGTTTGCGCAGTCGTCGGCGGCCGGGCCCGGCGGCGCCAAGATCAGCCCGGACACGGTGGCGGCGCTGAGCACGGCGTCGGACTGGTTCTTTGAGCAGGTCGGCGTCGACCTGGAGCGCTACGCGCGGCACGCGGGGCGCAAGACGATTGACGAGAGCGACATGCTGCTGCTGCTGCGGAGGTGCGTTCTTTTTCCTCCATTCTTTGCACAACCACGCGGCTAACAACCAGGCAACGCCAAATCAACGCGTCGACCACGCCCTTCTCGCTGGCCCAGCGCCTGCTGCCGCGCGAGCTGGTCCAGGAGCTGCGCATGGCGCCGGACGCGGCGGCGCGGAAACGGCGGCCGGGCGCCAATGCCAGAGCCAGGGCCAAGGCACGGTCGGCCGGTACATGAGAGAAAAAGATTCGCTTTTTTTTTTGTATTCGGTCTTGCTGTTCTACCAGTTCTTGTTGAGCCGCACCCGCCCGTTGACGCTCGACGTGGGCTTGCGCGCCACCATCCAGAGCATAATGGTCGTCGCCAGCGACAGACTGTACCTGGAAGGGAGGAGTTAGACGATAGCACGACCCAATTGACGACTGACGACCCAGACCAGCCCCCCCCCCCCAAAAAAAAAAAACATACCACGTGAAAATGTACTGCGCGTGGTTGTTGCGCAGCGTGACCTCGGCCGGCTTGCCAATGGGCACGCCCTTGGCCTCCATGTCGTAGACCTCGAGCAGGTCCGGCTCCATGGTCGCCTCCACCCACACCGGCAGGCTGCCCGTCAGCGCCGCCATCTCGCCGACGTCTGGGAAGTAGAACTCGTTCTTGTCCGGCCGGTTCTGCGGCGTGAACAGGTTGCGCTTCCACGGCGCCCGCAGCATGCCCTCCACCTGCACCAGCCCCGTCGGCAGCGCCGCCGCGCCGTCGCCGCGCTGCCGCCGCACCGCCTGCGGCTGCATCTCGCGCGCGATCCACCCGCGGTTGACGAGGATCGTCGGGTTCCCGCCGGGTGCCGACGCCGCCGGGTCGTTCGGATCGACCAGCTCCAGCGGCGTCACCACAAACCAGCCCACCTTGCCCTCCATCATGCGCGGGCCCACCAGCATCTCCTGGTCGTGCCGGAACCGGCCGACGGCGACGATGCGCCGGTAGTCAAAGTCGGTGTCGTCGTCCGTAGCATTGGCATCGCCATTGCTGCTGCTCGCAGACTCGCCCCGCACGTGCGCCAGCGCCGCCCCGACGTTGTGCGGGCCCAACCGCAGCGGCTCGCGCACAATGCGGTCCTCGCTCTTGGCAATCAGCTCCGTCTTCCAGCGCAGCCGGAACACCTGCCAGGTGCCGAGCGCAAAGGCCGTGACGGGGATGACGGCTGGGGGGGGGGGTCAGCTGGTGAATGACGCAATACTCCTCGTGTCCACCGCCACCTACCCAGAACAAAAAGCCCCAGCTTGCTCTTCTTCCGGCCCGACCGCACCAGCTCCGGCGGGTTGTCGAGGATCGACGTGAAGTTGGGGTCGTCCGCCGGCTGCGGCCGGTCGGCCCGTGCCGTCGAGGTCGAGAATGGTCTGGTGGGCGAGGTGGCCGCCCGACTCGCTGCAGCCGGCCGCCGACAGAGACACCAGCGGCACGGGGCCGCAGGGGCCGTCCGGGCGGCTGTGCTGGCGAGAAACCGCAAACGGCCGGCAGCCGGGGCAGCAGCCGGCGGCACCGTTGCGAGTCGGAGCAGCGGCGCCCGCGACGTGGGCACACGCCCTGCGCCCGCCCGCCGCGCCAGGGACTGCCACAGCTTGGGCGAGGTAGCTGTATTCATGCTTTTGTGCTGGTCGGCGCGATTGGGCGTCGTCGTTCGGTGGTCGTGGTCGGATCGTCGCTCACACCAGAAATTCGGCGCGGGTGGGTCGGCGAGACCCCGGTACACACATACGCCGCAGCACGCCGCATAGCTGCATACACAGGCGTCGAGCGACGACAGCGCACAGCAACAGAGACTCGTATTCCAAAGCCGTAAATTCGCAGAATCCCGTACAAATATCCAAACCGCTAAATGACACTTGTCCTAAATCAAAAACACAAAAGTTTTCCCGTAAACAAGCCCGCAACCAATCCCTCAGTATAACCGCCGCTGGTAGTACACCGGCTTGTCGTCGTAGGCCAGGCGCTTCAGCTCTTCCTTGATCTGCCGCCGCCGCTCTGCCCGGCTGATGGGCTTCTGTGGCGTATCGGACAGCTTGTCCTCCAATGCTGCCGGCTCCTCTTTGTCCCCGGTCTTTGGGCTGGGCCGTGGCGCTGCCTTGTTGCGACCTGAACTTCTCCCGGCCGCTTGCGGCTGGTCTTTTCTCGGTCCGCTGTTTTGCTGTGGTTGCTGCACCCGCTGCTGCTGCTGCTGCTGTTGCTGTGAAATTGGATGTCTTTGGTCCTCCGCGCCCGGTCTGCTGGGCGTCACCACGATCGTCTGCTGCTTCGCGCTGTCGTGCGCAACGCCGGCGATGGGGTTCTCGTCCTCGTCTTCGTCGATCTCAACAACGGTGCCGTCCGGCAGCTCGGTGGTCATCTTCTTGAAGCGGTCGGGCAAGAAGATCTTGGGCGGCTCGGCCTTTGGCGCCCGGATGGACGAGCGCAGCTCGCGCAGCGTGCGCTGTTGAATGACATAGCCGCTGAGGAACAGAGCCGAGGTGCAGAGAATTACTGCAGACGGTTAGCAAAAAGCCACATGGTCTTTGCTGGCATGCGCGCCACATACCGATGCCACACGAGACGGCGACCGAGACCTGCGACGACGTCAAGAGCATGATCGGTCTTTCAGGCGCATGAGAAGAAATGCGAGGAATGCAACGGGCCACGAAGAAAAAGAGGCAGCTGGAGAATATCCAAAAGGCGTTGCGGTTGTGACACGTGAATACAGAAGACGTTCAGTGTAAACGGGATGCAAGCAGCCGAAGAGGATGCGCGGCCTGTCGTGGCGCTGTGACAGCGAATGACGTTCAACAAGGCCCCCCCCCCCGGTGTCTTGGTCTATTTACTGTCTGACCCGGCAACGATCGATACGCACCAATCGGGGCGGTGGCGCCGCCCCACACACCGCAAATGCATGTACCGGGGCTATTTCGACGTTGTCTTTTCTTCGATTTCGTGATTCGCAACGCTCCCGTTTCCGCCACAACATCCGACAACGACATGCCCTCCGACCGACCATCCTTCCACCAGGCCGACGCGCGGCGCTTCCTCGACGAGCGCGGCACGTCGGCCGCGCTCGCGCCCAATGGCCTCAACCCGGCGACGATCATGGAGAAGGCGGTGCGCGAGCGCATCGTGGACAGCTACTTCTGGATGGAGCAGTGCTTTGGCGTCAACGAGGCCGACATTGTCGACCGCGTCGTCGACCACGTCAACCACATTGGCGGCACGACGGGCACCGCGCAGAAGCCGACGCCGTTCCTGTGCCTGGCGCTCAAGCTGCTGCAGCTGGCACCCGACGACCGCGTCGTGGCCGCGTACCTGCAGCAGGGCGGCGACAAGTTCAAGTATCTGCGGGCGCTTGCGCTCTTCTACGTGCGGCTGACGCGCCCGGCCGCCGAGGTCTACAAGACGCTCGAGCCGTACCTGGCCGACCGGCGCAAGCTGCGGCGCAAGGGCCGCGCCGGCACGACGCTGACGTTTGTCGACGAGTTTGTCGACGACCTGCTGACCAAGTCGCGCGTGTGCGCGACCAGCCTGTGGAAGCTGCCGCACCGCGAGGACCTCGAGGACCTGGGCAAGCTGGAGCCGCGCGAGAGCGCGCTCGGCGACATTGACGCCCTCCTCGAGGCGGACGAAGAGGAGGAGGACGAGGAGGAGAAGGCGCAGCGACAGGACGAGGAGGACGCCGAGATGGCGCGGCGGGCCGCCAGCGACTCGGACGGCAGCGACAGCTACGACTACGAGGACTACGGGCGCAACGGACACAGCGACAGCGACAGCGACGACGAGCGCGTGGCGGCCAAGCGGAGGCGGCGGGAGGACGACGACGACGACCGGAGGCCTCGTAGGGACAGCCGGACGCCCGAGTCGGACTCGCCATCCGACCGGTCACGGAGCCGCAGCAGGTCAAGGGGGTAGCCATGTATAGCTTGAGCAATAGTCATGAAGAAACGATTTATGCCGTCTTGCTGAGAGGGTGAATTGGGGCAAGCTCGAAAAGTGGGTCCACTTAGAATCTGCATTTGCTTCGACGACACTACTGGAGAGCACACCTTTCGGCAACGCAGCAGAATCAGACAAGGTCAACGCCATGGGGTCTACACGTCTGCTGCAGCGGCAGACGGGCTCAGTCGCCAGTCGCTTGCGGCTACGGCAGCCGCATACCGCAGTACAATCGTCACGACAATGCCGAATGGTGTCGTCAGCCCGGACAGAAAGCCAGGCCGACTGGAACCAGTTCATCTCCAAGAGTGGGTGTTCCTGTCCCTTGTTTCTTGCTTGTCTTCCGCTGACACGCATGCAGACCCCCCACCAGAAACCGCAGACACGCCCGCCCGCTTCACCCTCGCCGTCAAGGACAACATCGCCACGCGGGCCGCCGACGGCGCCACCACCTGCGCCTCGGCCATGCTCGCCGGCTATGCGTCGCCCTTTGAGGCCACCGTGGTGACGCAGCTGCGGGCGCGCGGCGCGGCCGTCGTCGGCAAGACGAATCTCGACGAGTTCGGCATGGGCTCGCACAGCCTGTTCTCGCACTGGGGCCGCGTGGCCGCCCCGGCGTCGTCGCCGGACGCCACACGGCCGCTGTCCGTCGGCGGCAGCTCCGGCGGCGCGGCCGTGGCCGTGCGGCTGGCCGACGCCGACGTGGCGCTGGGCACGGACACGGGCGGGTCGGTGCGGCTGCCGGCGGCGTACGGCGGCCTGGTCGGGTTCAAGCCGAGCTACGGCATGCTGTCGCGCTTCGGCGTCGTGCCGTACGCCAACAGTCTCGACACGGTGGGCCTGCTGGCGACGGGCGTGGCGCCGATCCGCGAGCTGGTGGTCGGGGGCGGTCTCTGGCGCGAGGCCGACTCGGACCGCGACCCGACGTCGCTGACGCCCCAGAGCCGGCAGCGCCTGGCCGCCCAGCGCGAGGGCTACACGCAGTCGACCGAACCAGGCCCAGGCCCAGGCCCAGAGACACAGACCCAGGCAGAAGAGACCCCCCTGCGCGGCCTCGTCTTCGGCATTCCCCTCGAGTACAACATTGCCGAGCTGGACCCGCGCATCCGCGCCGCCTGGGCCGCCGCCGCCGCCCGCCTGCAGGCCCTCGGCGCAACGGTGGCGCCCGTGTCGCTGCCGTCGACGCGCCACGCCCTGGCGGCGTACTACGTGCTGGCGCCGGCCGAGGCCGCGTCCAACCTGGCCCGCTACGACGGCGTGCGGTACGGGCGGCCGCCGATGGCGAGCAGCAGCAGCAGCAGCAGCACCGAAAAAACCGACGCCGACGACCCGGCCGTCCTCTACGAGACCGTCCGCGGCGCCGCCCTGGGCCGTGAGGTGCAGCGCCGCATCCTGCTCGGCGCGTACGCGCTCAGCTCGGCCGCGCGCGACAACTACTTCTTGCAGGCGCAGCGCGTGCGGCAGCTGGTCGTGCGCGACTTTGACGCCGTCTTCCGGCTGGCGAATCCGCTGCGGGACGACGCTTCCAGCTCAGACAGAGCCCCCTCCGACATTGGCTTCGACAGCGGCGACGGCAGCACCACCACCGCCCCCGGCCACATCGACCTCTGCGACCTGCCCGAGGACCTGCCCCTCGCCGACAAGCGCGGCCCGGCCGTCGTCGACTTTGTGCTGTGCCCGACCGCGCCGACGCCCGCGCCGCGCATTGCCGACGTCGAGGCCGCGCCGTCGCCCGTCGACGCGTACGTCAACGACGTCTTCACCGTGCCCGCCAGCCTGGCCGGGCTGCCGGCCATCAGCATCCCGACGACACCCGAGGCAGGGACAGCCTTCTGCCCGGGGCTGCAGCTCATCGGGCAGTTCTGGGATGACGCGCGGCTGCTCGCCGTCGCCGAGACCATCATGGCCGACGCGTTCCGGCGGCCAGAAGACCAGGCGGCCCTGGAGCAGCACAGGAAGAAGGGTGTGGCAGACTCATGAGCAGAGAAGCGTTGTATAGACTCAACACATGATTGAATGAATTGAAAAAAAGAAAAAAAATAATAGAAATAATAAAGACTCCTTCTGCCCTCTTCTATTCCCCAACGACAATCCCACTCCCCCTCCCTCGCACCTGTTGAGGACATACGCCCTCTGTTAGCACAGCTCTAGATGACTCTCCGAAAAGACAAGACTGACCTGGGAAGGAAAAAAAAAGGGGGGGAACCATCACCCGCGAAAGAATAAGCGGCATTGCAATATGGAGGCCCCATGATGCACAACCTCGCCCCCCCTTGCCCTGCGCACCCCGTGCGCCTTGCCCGCCAGACCGCTCCCGCCTCGCGTCCGGTCCGGACCCGCTCCCATTCCCTTGCGAGAGTGGAAGTTTTCTCGTGCGAGACGCGCGACAAGGGCGGCCGGCAGAACCGACAGGCGGGCAAAGAAACACACAGGAAGAAGCAACAGGAAGCAAGGAAAAAGGAAAGAGAAGTGCGGGGCTCCACGTCACGCATCGAACTAAAGTGTTTTCCCGCGGGCGCAAAGACCCAAGCCGAGACCACAAAGCTTCGCGAAGGCCCTCCCATAGGGACACCGGACGGAGGCCACGCGGCAGCAGAGGCACGAATGCCCCGCCGCCCCGGATGTCCCCCCCCGGCGCCCTGCTTTTCTGATGCCAATCGCATGCGCAGGTCTCGAGCCCCCCCAAAGGGAGGACGAGACGCCGTGGCGCAAGGCCCTTTCAGGCTAGCCCAGTCCCCGAGAGGACGGGCATGAATGAAGCTGTTCACCGACTTTTTCTCATGCAAGGAAAGTTTTGAAAAAGGGAAGAGACGAACAGGAAGACTGGCGGGCGAGGCGGCCAGACGAGAGAGAGGGGAAGCTCGGCGAACAAGAGAGAAAACAGGAGCAAGCAGACGAGAGGGGAAACAAGAAAGAAAGAAACAAGAGAAAAACAGCGCGGGAACAGACCGCCAGCATGCACACACGGAACCTCCTGCCAGACATGCCCTTTTTCTGGGCTGTCTCCGTCCCGGGCGTGCTGGCGTGCTGCCTGTACCCGATGGGCCATCTCCCTTCTGTCTCTCCCAAGCTCTGTCGTCTGCCGTCTGTCGTCTGCCGTCTCTCGTTGCCTCCTCGGCTCTCCTCGCTCTCCCGCTCCATCGCCCGGTCGGAGCTGCCCGGTCAGGTCTTGTGGCCCTTCTCGTTGGTTCTTCCCTTTTTCCGTTTGGAGCATGGAGGCGTGACGTTGACGAGGGTGATGGTTCCCCGAGGAGAACGAAAGGAAAAAAAGAGAGAAAGAGAGGAGCTCCGAAATTTTTCCTGCTCGTTTTTTTTTGTACCTGGCGCCAGAACAGCGGGGCACCTTCCTCCTCGCTGGCACACACACCGCCTTTGGCTGCTGGGCTGCTCGTGGGGCTCTGCCGCCCCCCGGACTTTACGGCGCCGCCAGGGCTCGTCGTTTCCCAGAAGCTTCCGTTCTCCACCGCATAGTGGCAAACTGGCGCCCTGTGATTGGCCACCGGCTGTATCCTCTTCCTCTCACTATATTTTCTCCCGGCAACTTCTTCTCTTTGCTTCTTCCTCCTGAATAGCCTCGCCTCAAAAAGTTCTCCGACAGACTTTCACCTCAATCCACACCCCTCCATCCTCTTCTCCTCACAAAACCACCACCATATCCCTCTACTTCGCCACCATGCCTCGCCAACGCCCCTCCGCCCGTCCCACCGCCCGGGCTCCCGCCCCGAAGCCCGTCCAGCAGCAGACCCGGCCGGCCACCACCCACGCTGCCCACCCGGCACCGCCGCCGCCGGCTCCTGCTCCGGCCCCGGCACCCGTCATGGCCGCGCCGGTGTCCCAGGGCCCGGGTCTCTTTGGCCAGATGGCCAGCACAGCTGCGTAAGTGGCAGCACACAGATCTCAGAAAGGTCAAATGGCTGTATCTTACAGAACTAACACTCTCCAGCGGCGTCGCCATCGGCTCGTCCGTCGGCCACGCCATCGGCGGCCTCTTCAGCGGCGGCGGCTCGTCCTCCGAGGCGGCCGCCCCCCAGCCGCAGCAGCAGGCCCCCGTCGCCAACACCTACGCCGCCGCCTCCCCCGCCCAGCAGGAGAACTGGGGCGCCAACTGCTCGACCGCCACCCAGCGCTTCACCCAGTGCATGGACGAGAACAACGGCAACATGCAGATCTGCAACTGGTACCTGGAGCAGCTCAAGGCCTGCCAGGCCGCGGCCTCGCACTACTAGGGTGTGGATGAGCTTGTCTAATTAAGAAAAAAAAAAATCAATAAAATCAAAACAACGCAAAAAATATATATATAGACAACTTGACGGCATGGCACTGCCTGGGTTGGACAAAGCATCGCCGGAGCAATGTGGCATACGAGCATCATGGCATTTCAAAGCGAACAAGCCGGGTTTTCCCCCCATCTCCCCTTTTAGTGGCAGCTTCTCTCCTCAGAAAAAGTAAACAAAAGACGTGATTTTTTTTCAAAAATATTATTTGCGTATTATCATCCTCCATCGCGTAGGCTGGCCCCTACCTGCTTCCAAGTCTCACAGAGTGTTATTCTTCTACTCTCGCCCTCTCCTCTATGCAGCCGGGCTTCTTCCGGCCGGTAACAAATGCAAAAAGAGAAAAAAAAAAGACCAAAGCAAAATCCAACAGCTAACGCACAAAGTGTAATCGACACACAGTTCCGAACCCCTTCTTTTGTTCTCCAAGCAGCACAAACCAAGAACAAGAAAAGGACGCAAGTAGAAAATAGACAAGGGCAGAAACGAAGAGAACAGGTCCCGGTTCGCACAGGATACGAGGAGAATTCAGACAGGCAATGCACCCCCGTGAGGAGAAACGAGCCCTGCTCATTGCGACAGGCGCGACGCCGTATGCGAACCGGATCCCGATCCGCGGCCCTCCCCAAAGTCGGGCAGGGCCGGCACCTCCGACTTGCGCTGGCTCTTCCAGAAGTCCAGCGCCTCCACCACATCTTCGCCACGCTCGTCCTCGTACGCAAACACGATCTGAGATGTCAGTATGAAGGACAGAAAACCAAATGGAGAGAAAAAAACAAACCTCGTGAGAGCTGCTGTGCAGCATCCGGATGTTCTTGTGCGGCACAATGTGCACCGCGCCGTTCTCAATGTGCCGCAGCTCAATAAAGTTGGGCTCGAACGCCAGGATCCACGGATAGGACAGCGCAAAGCTCTGCGGGCTGCCCTCCCAGTCGATCCGCCACTCCGGCCGCGCCCGCCATCCGTTGCGATTAACAAAGAAGGAGAACTCCGAGTAGTTGAGCAGGAACTCGCCGTTCAGACGCTCGATATGGATCGGACGCACGTTTTCCTTGCGCGCCACAAAGTCCAGCGACGTGTCGGCCTGGTCCAGCAGCGACTGCGTCTCCAACGTGACCAGCGACACCACCTCGAAGCCGCGCGCTGACGCCACGCACAAGCTTGACTTGAGGAAGTGGATCGACATCGACTCCGTCGGGATGTAGAACTCCTTGAACGTCTTCAGCTCGTCCTGGCCCGCACTGAACATCTTGCCCAGGCCCTTCTTGTTCTTCGCCTTGGTCATCGCATCGTTAGGCTCGTAGACCTTGACGGTTGTCGTCAGAGCCGACGACTTGACACAGCACACGAGGTGCCGTTGCAAGCAGATACCCGTCTTGAAGAACGTGCAGTGGCTCTGGATCTTCTTCGGCCGCTTGCCCAGCAACGGCTCGTTCGGGTCCAGTGCTGCCAGCGGGAACGACAGCAGCGTGCGGTTCGACAGCACCAGCAGCAGCTGGTACTCCTCCAAGATGTCCACCTGCGTTACCGCTGGCGTCTCCACAACCCGTCTCGGCATCATCGACTCGCGTGCCTTCCGGTCCGCCACGTACACACCGTTGTCCGTGCCATAGATCAGCTTGCGACCACCGTCTGTTGTATGGTTAGTATCATCCTGCTCTGCTGGAACGAAACACAAGAAATAAACGTACCGTAAGGCGTGGCGCAATTGATCCGGTTCATGGCTGTGGTGAACTTGGTCGGAACCACTGACACGTTCAAGAAGTCGGCGCGGGCACGCAGGCGCTGCTGGGCGGTGTCGATGAACTCCAGCCACTTCTGCCGAGCTGCTTGGTTGGCGGCGTACAGCGTGAGCTCATACCCAGCCTTGCCCAAATGCCGGAAAGTAATCGGCCAGCCCTCGCCCTTTCGGTTCTCCGAGATGTTGGTCCGCAACGGCAGCAAACTGCCTGACGTCCGTTTGACCGATCCCTGCTTTGGAATCACTTCATCCATTTCCTTTATAGAAAGAAGCTCCAGAGGGATGGGCTGGGGATGTTAGCATTCGGAAAATTAGCGGAACAAGGGGAAAAAAAGGGAGTCTTACTCGTCGGTAGGCCTTTAGCTTCTCGACCTTGCCAACCTGCTTCGTCCGCACAAGAAGTACTGCGTGGTCGAGCAAGTACGCCACAATGTCCGGTGGATCGGCCGGTGACTTCTTGAGCTGGCTCTTGAAGACAAGTTCGCGGTTCGCCTCGCGGAGCTTGAGATCCACCTTCTCGTTGGGCCGGAACTCGAGCTGCTCGTCGAGCCTCCGTAGGTTGAAGCGGTTCTCTGCCTTGCCCGACTCGGCGTTGACGCGGCTCAGGAAGTCGCGGATCATCGTCAGCACACGCGGGATGTCCTTCGTGTCCGGGTTGTCCGGGTCCGTGTACTTGAGGACGTTCTCAAGCAGCAGCGGGTACCGTGCAAGACGTGTTGTGGGCTTGGTCAGGTAGCCGTTGAGCTCCAGCTTGCGCGACTCTCGCCGCCGCTCAATCTCGTCGACAAACCGCGAAAAGGCCGGGTTGTTGCTGCGCTCGATTTCAAACTCATACTTGGCCTCCAGCTGGCGCGAACCATAGCGGATGAAGGGCTCGAACTGCGGAACAAACTCCAAGAAGATGTCGCCGACGTTGTGCACGATCGGGTTCTTTTGCTGGCGCTCGGTAAGGGCCTTGGCAAATGGAGCACTGACCGAGCGGATGGCGGGCGGATCGATGATGTTGCTGAAGATGGTGTTCACGACGCGCATGCGACGGGCCGCGGGGATGGGCGAGTTGGGTGCGCGCAGCGGCAGAATCCAGAAATCGCGGAGGTAGTCCAGATCCTTGACAAAGTCCCGCTCGGTGTAGCAGATCTCGGAAATGACCTCCTGGCGCTTCTTCTCTCGGTCGCTCGTGCTGTCGGCAATCTCCTTCGGGACGGAGTTGATCCAGAGCTTCTGCTCGTCGGTGATGTCCACGTCATCCTCGCCGACCATGGCGCCCGTGCCCTCGGCGCCTTGCAGCCCGGGACCCATCTTCAGGTTCAGGCGCGAGACCTGCTCCAGGCGCCGCGGGCATGCGATCGAATAGCACAGCTGGTCACGGGTGCACGTTGGTGAGTAGCACTCGGACAGGAGAACAAATACACCGTTGACCCCAGTGTTGTTTTCCGTGCTGGGCTGGTTTGTGGTTTCCTCGCCGCCCATGTCGTCAAGATTTTCGCGGAACTGGTACATCTCGTTTGTCGAGTCTCGCAGGCGGTGCTCGTAAGTGACATCGTGGAAGAACTTCTGCGCGTCAAGCGCACGACCCAGCAGAAGGGCCAGATTTCGGTCTGTCGTCCGGATTATGAAGGACAGAACGTCGACGGCCTCGGCGCCACTGAAGGCGTTCTTGTACGAAAGTTCGTTCTTGGTCCGGTCGCCAATAACAATCTTTTCCCGGAACACCTCGGCCACGCGTGACAGAAGCGCCGGGTAGACGAGAGGCGGCCGGATCTTGGCAGTCGGGGGCCGCTCGCTGTCGACGGACCGCGTCAGTGAGGTTCGGTGCGCCATGCCGTGCTGCGACACCACCTCGGTGCGATCACTAGCAGCAATCGAAGGGGCAATGACAGTTGATGCCATAGACATGGTGCGCTGGTGGTCGGCAGACATGTTGCCACCACTGTTTCGGCCCGAGTTTGCGTACCCTCCGGTAGTCGATGCCATACTAGGAGTTCTCGTCTGCGAGCCGGGCAGAGCAGGGATCGTAGGGTGGTGGTGGGCATAGCCGCCGCCGGTGCTGTCTATGCTGCCACCGCCGCCGTTGGGCATCCTGCGGTTCGGAATGACACGGCCGCTCATGGTCTGGTGGGCGTCCCCTCGGAGGTCGGGCTGTCCGGGTTGATTTCCTGATGCTGCCTGAGGGCGTTCTTCGGGGTGGCGATCGGGCACAACGCGGCCCTGGGCCGTAGTGCGGGATTGTGGGTGGTTGGAGGCCGCATACTGGGCATGGCGAAACACGTTTGCAGGTGCCTGCTGGTATGTGCTCGGCGGCGGATGGTACATTGGTTGTGGGCTGGGACGCGGAAGGCTGGCAAGCGACTGCGAGCGATAGGGATCCGAGTTCAGGGCCGGGCCAGGAGCGCCGCCCTGGTAAAAGCGCTGGCTTGGGTTGCGCATATTCGAGTAGCCTTCCTGCCCTCCCTGCTGGCTGACCATTCCGCCGGGACCGCCGGGGACGCCACCAGGTCGTGCCCGGTCACCCATGCCAGGCTGCGGGCCAGGCGGTGGCTGACCTCGCGAGTCCAGCCGAGGTGGTGGGCCCTGAGGAGGGAAGCGGCGGGCCTGCTGTTGGTTTTGCAGATATTGTGCTTGTGGCGATGGCATGGGGGGGCCACCAGACACAGAACGCAGCCCGCCGCGAGGGAAGTATCCGTTCCCGGAGCCGCCTTGCATGGCCTGGACACTGCTCGCATCCATAGTCCTTGTCCTCTGGCCCGCCATGGGGTCGGGCCCGTAACCGTGGTTGTAGCCTCCACCGGGAGGGCCTCGCGGTGGCGGCGGTCCCTGGCGAAAGGACGCCGTCCGCTGAGAATCGTAGGGGCCCGGCTGTTGCCGTTGTTGGGGCGGTCCCAGGTCCGGAGACGACATCGAGGTCATAGTCTGCGATCGGCCGGGTGGCGGGGCCGCGCCGAAAATGTTGGAGAATGCAGCATCACGCTGGTAGTTGGCAGATGGCGGCGGCCCGCGGTTCACGTTCGGCCCTGGGTAATCCGCCATCGCGGGGGCTGCTTCGCAATGCGGCCGTCAAGGTGTCTGCAAGCAGGAAGAAACGTGTGAGCAACAGCACGAAATAGAGAAAAGATCTGCAACAGCACAGGACGGTAGAAATAAAGACACGGGAGACGGGCAGTAGACGGGGAACGTGTGTGGGGGGCTAAAATTAGAAACGCTCGAGGAGGAAATAGGAGATGATGTCCAGAGAGGGTGGGTTCGCGGCGAACGGGCTCGGGGGACCAAACGGGATGCAAAAAAAGACCCTATGCTGTAGCACGCAAAAAAAGGGGGAAAAGCCAAAAAGCCTTGTTCCGCAAAAACGTAACATTGGCGGCGGAGAAAAACCAACAGACACGAGGCAGTGAACAGGCTTTCATGCATTGGCCACGCTGCACGCTCTGGGAAGTGATGCCGCGATGGCCGGGTGTTCCCGTGCACGAGGGCCAGGGTCTCTTGACAGTTGGGGTAGGGTAGCCGATAGGAGCAACTTACGTTTGCAGGGCCCGGAGGCCGCCAGAACAGGCGTTAAAGGGTAATGTGTATGGTAGGCCTCGATAAGCGACCTATGCTGTACGAATGTCGTGTTTGCAGACTGCCGGGGATGCGAAGATGTGAAGATGCAGAAATGCTGCGATGCGGTGATGCAATGGTGCTGCAATGCGATAGCAAGAGATGCGCGGATGCGTGAAACGCTTTGTCCTCGAGAAAACTGGCTAGGATGCAAAACCCAATGTGTTCGCAGAAGAGGCAGGCCGGCCAGGACAAACGTCGGAGGATTCGGTCAGTTCGGTAGGGAAAGTGTGTTTTGTCGTAAATCCGAGCTGCTGGTAAAATGACGAATGGACTGGTCGAGACAAGAGATGGGGGCGGTAGTGTCAACAGCGGAGTCGAGCTACAGCACAGAGGCGAAAAGCTTCTATGAGAGCCACAGTAGGAGGGGGTTTCGTTCACGGAATCAGAAGCAGCCTCAGTCGAGCCTCGGTGCAGATGCCGGTCGGGGCCGTCTGCTGGGGAAGTGGAAGCGGATGAGATCAGAGGCGCTGTGGCAGAGACCGATCCATCGGAAGGCTGATTTGACCGACCAAGACGCTGGGAACACGGGCGACGTCGAAGCAAAGGCAGCCGGAGTCGGCGAATCGCCTCAGGATGGACCCGGTGAGCGGACTCGAGGACAAAAAAGGAGACGCTCGCAGACCGAACGACGCTGTGGCAACTCGGCAAGGGAAAAAGGGATCCTGCGGCAGACGCAAGGCCTTCCGTGCAAGGGGCCAAAAAAGCAGGACGGCAGGCTGGGTCGGCACGGCAGCAGGCCGTGTGGAAGATCGATGGAACGGCGAGGTTGCGGTTGCGAGGATGGGGATGTGGACGAAAACGGAGAAAATTGGGAAAGGAAGCCGCCGATGGTCGTCGATCGGCCGGTGCGGGAAGGGGAGGGGCCCTTCTGGCCCAACGCCAGTGCCGCAGCAGCCTGCAGCAGCGAAATATGCGCCTAGGCGGGCGGTTTCAAATGCCTCTCGTTGCTACAGGGCACGACAACCAGCAAGGGAAAGGGTTTTTTGTCGAATTCCTGTTCGGGAGTTAACCTTGAGTCTCGAAAACGACTTTTCATACGCCTCTATGTTTATTTTCAACGTTTCTCCTATCTTTCCTGCTCCCAACGGCCATTACGTCGGCGCCTTCGCTGTCACGCGTATCTTGCCTGGGCAACACGTGACTGCTATACAACACGAATTTGGCCAATCGGGTACGAGAAGCAGCGACTCCGTTGCGAACAAAACCACGCAGCTCCAAAGCTCGACTTTCCAGTTCGCGAAGAAGCTTTGCTCCTGACGACCATCGCCGCGAGCAACCCACGACCACCCCTGCCGCCGTCCGAGAAGCGCCCATCTGTGCGGCTATCGACGCCTCATCCGCTTCCTGTTTTTCTCTCTTCGTTGTTGTTTCCCTGCCACCGTCGCCATGGCAGACTCGGCGCTGTCCCCCAAATTCGCGCCCTTCTTCGGCCTGGTATGCACCTCTTGCGTTCTCTCGTCCTGTTGCAATCTCTGGTCCCGATAAGGGGCATTGCTTGTCTTTTGGACAGACGGAATACTAACTGCAGCCCCTAGGCCGGCATTGCGAGCGCCATGATCCTTGGCTGTACGTAACGACTGACTGAACGCGAGAAAACTCGAAACGAACCCTCGAAGAATACGCGTCCTAACCCTTTCTCTTCTACAGGCATGGGTGCTGCCTACGGCACGGCCAAGTCGGGCATCGGCATTGCTGGTGTCGGCACGTTCCGTCCGGATCTGATCATGAAGGTGAGGCGCAACACGCAGAGGGGGGGAAAGAGATGGCGGCCACGGCCCTTCAATTGCTGACTCTTCGGCTCTTCTCATCCAGTGTCTGATCCCCGTCGTCATGTCCGGTATCATTGCCGTCTACGCCCTCGTCATTTCCGTCCTCATTGCCCAGGACCTCGCGCCACCGAGCTCCGGCACCAACTACAGCTTATTCAAGTACGCGCTGCCATTGGGAGATGGGAGGCTATCTCGGGGTGTCCAAAGCTAACATGGTGTCTTCTCGCAGCGGCTTCATGCACCTCGCATGCGGTATTTCTGTCGGCGCCACCGGCCTCGCGGCCGGCTACTGCATCGGCGTCGTGGGCGACAAGGGCGTGCGCGCCTACATGGAGCAGTCGCGCATTTTTGTGGGCATGGTCCTGATCCTCATTTTCGGCGAGGTGCTTGGTCTTTATGGGTATGTTGCTCCCGTGGACAGAGGAGAAAGGACTCCTGAATACTAACGATTCTCCCCTCTTCCAGCCTCATCGTCGGCCTCATCCTCAACACGAAGAGCAAGGGTTAAGCATCGGAGGGCCATTCCCTCTCTTTCTGTCTCTCTCTCTCTCTCTCTGTATCTCTACCTTCTCCTCGGGGCATGGCCTCGACCGGGACTCGACACGGAAGCAGCAACGCATGGCGGAAAGGCCATGGCGGAAGGTCGGGTCAAGGATGTTCCTCTGGGTGTACTTGTTTCGTCTCGTTTTCTGTGTTGCCGGGCAGAACAGCATCAGCCACTGGAAATGGCGCTTGGCGTTTATGCATTTTCTATCGTCTTTTAATGTCTCCGGATGGAGACTTTGCCTGCCCGTCGGGTGTGTTGGTTTTTCTGCGAAGAACCAAGGGCGACGGGAAGCATGCTGTCCTGCTCAAGAGCAAGGGTTTTTTGGCATATCTAGCGTACGTATATTGGCAGTGGTTAGATCTGAATTGGAGTCCTGTCGATGTGGGCTCGGTCCTCGTGGTAGCCAACAAGCCGAAAAAGAACATTTGATTGTGCAATCTATCTTGAAAGACGTTAAACCACCCCGAATCTCTAGTAAACCAGACCCCGGCCAGGAGAACGTAAAGGAGAGGAAGGCCGTAAGCCGAATGAAAGAAAAACCCAACAAATAAACTCCGTATAAATGCCGTGTTCGTTCTGTAAATGTACCCATGTGTCCGTGTGTTGACCCAATCCAATCCCCCATCATAAGAAAGATCATATGGAGAAGACCAGCTCGTATCCAGAAACCAGGCGTTTTGAGCACGCCTTAAACCGTTGGGATAAAATGGGCTCCTGAAGGGGCCGAAAAGGGAAAGACAGTTCAATCCGTGGCCATGCCTGCACGCTCTTATGCACGCTGCCGGATGTACCGAGACGCCGAGGGTACCATCATGCTGATATCCGCGCGCCGGCGAAGGCGCCCGTGTGCTTGGCTGCGGCCAGTTGCGCGTCCTTTGATTTGACCTGTAAAAGAAGAAAACCAAGGGGGAAATGACATCGGTCGTCCCAAGATGCCATTAGAAGGTGGTCCAGGTATCCAATCTTTGAGTCCGGGAAGGAAAAAGCAGAAAGAAAAGAAAGCAACGAGAAAGCAAAAGCAAAAAAGAAAAGAAAACTCAATGGCTGAGGAACGGCCGGTGCAGACGGGGACCCCGCCGCGAGGCACCGGCAGAGCGGACCCCCCGGGGCGGGGCAGATGCCGACGACGGAAAAGGAGCAAAACGAGACGCAGGGAGGGTGCTGGGGCGGGCAAACGAACCAAGGAACCAGTCCCAGCGGCGGTCTTCCCGGGCAAGGGTGTCGTCGGGCGTGTGGGCCTCGCGGGCGAGGCGCTCGGCCCGGGCGCGCCGCGCCGCCGTCTCGCCGACCAGGTACGGGTCTTCCAGGGGGCGGAACGTGCTGTCATTGTTGCCGTTGCGGCCGTTGGTGGCATTGTTGCGGCTGCCGTTGCCGTTGCCATTGCCGGCACTGGCGCCATTGTTGTTGGCACCGGCGCCGCCGCTCCCGGCAGAGGAGCGGGCAGCAGCAGCCGTGAGGCGGCGGCGGTGCGCGGCGGCCTCCTCCTGCTCCATGCGCTCGATGATGGCCAGGCGGCGCATGAGGATGCCGATCTCGGCGGCCGCAGTGGCATGCTCGGCGGCAGCCACCCGGCGCAGCGCAACGGAGTGGTACAGCCGAGCGTTGGGGTTGGACGAGATGGTCGACCACGACGGAATGCGAAACTGTGACATGCTGGGCAGGTCGTTGCGACGAGGGGTCCCCGCAGTTGCGGCGTCCGACAACAGAGAGTCGGCAAAGGCCGGCGCAGCCGGCCGTCCTGACCCAGGCCCGGATGCGGCGGAGGCCGACGCAGTGCGCCGTGCCGTCACGCCGTTCCGCTCTACCGGCCCTCTGCTGGGGACCGAGTTGTGGCGGACGCCTGCCGTCACCATGCGCTCGACGGAACCTGCCGCGGGAGCGGTATACGGCGGAAGCATGTTGTTTCCCGTCAGGGGGACGGTATAATGTGTCGAGGGTGCCTCGGAGCCTGGGAGGAAAACCCGTCTTAGAAGGGGTGCGCAAGGCGGAGGTGGTGGTGGTATGGTGGTGCCCAATGATAAGGCGTCAACTCACGGTAGGATGGCGCGGCCGAGCGAATGGAGGCGGTCTCGAAGTCCTCGGCCGTCAGAGGCTCGGCCACCTCATACGAGGTGCGAGAGAGAAACATGGTCTGGGCCATTTTCGCGATGCCTCGCTGTTTGGTTTGTTTTTTTGGGGGGAGGGGTTCTCTTCTCGAGAAGCAGACAAAGAAACGTTTACACCGGCCAGGCAGCGACAAAAAGAAGAAAACACGAAAGCAAAGCAACAGAAACGTATACGAGTCCAAGACAAAAGGAAGGGAGCGGTCACGGTAAAAAGAAAAAATCACATAGCACAAAAGCAAGAAAGAACGGAACGAGGACGTGGACGTGGCTGGGAAAGAAGACGAAAAAAAAAGACAAAGAGGGAGCCGGAAATATTGTCGATATATGTATCCGAGAACGGTGAGTTCTCCTGCTTGGCAGGGCTGGGAGTGCGACCGGGCGCAGTTGGCTCGGTTTCTTAGCGTTGCGTCGTGCAGGTGTGTGCTGCTGGTATAAATGACGAGAGTGGAACCCCGTTTGTCGTCGTGTCCGGAGTATTTGTGTCTACCGCCTGCGTGTCTTGGTCTGGGCAAGTGGTCTCGTGGACTGTGGACAGGAAACAAGGGTGGTCATCCGGCCCCTCCCCGTTTCGTCTCTTTGTTGATGTGTGTGTGTGTGTGTTGTGCGTACGTGTGTGCGCGTGTGTGTGCGTGTGCGCGTGTACGTGTGCTGTGTGCCTCGTTGCGCACAGCCCTTTCGTCTTTTTTTCGCTTCCGTATGTTTCTCTTGGTGCCCGCTGGCTGCGTTACGTCTGGATAGGCTGAAGGGGTGTGTGACTGGGTCAGGGGTGGCGACGCGGGAAGGAAGGCCTGCAGCAAACGGGAAAAAGACGAAAATGGCGAAAAGGGGTGGGTGGTGGCAGGTGGGAGGCAGGGAGGTCTGGGCAGGATGAGGTCGTCGCCCAGCTGCTCTGTCCAGCCTAGTCTGCTCTAGCTGGAGGCGCTCGACAGGAACGGTCTGGTGGGCGGGGGAGGCTTAGCGGCCCGGGTGGAGGCTGGTGGGAGACACGAAGAGGATGGAGGGGGGGCCAGGGCCCTAAACGAGCGCGCGAGGGATGGAGAGGCAGCACTGGAATGGTTGAACTGGGAGCACCAAGTGGACTCCGAGCCGCGAGGCCGGCGGATATATGCACGAGGAGGCCGGGGGGTGAGATGCGAGATGCGTGTGCGAGAGGGGAAACTGCGGCGGGCGGTGAGGAGGGGTCGAGGCCGCCAGTTATCTATGTGGGGACAAGGATGATGTCGTCGCGAGGGGCTTTGCGCGGTTGGTGGTGGTGGTGGTGATGCGTGTTTGCCTCCTGGGCGCCAGGTTGAAAAACAGAAAAACAAAAAAAAAATGGACTGGAAGTCGCTTTCGGGACGGAAGTTCGGATTCGGGCTCTTTGTTTGGATGCCGCACTGCCGCATCAGGAAAGAGCAGGCACGGCTGCGGTCGGGTGCCAAGGAGCCAAGTGCGGCAGGAACGTTTTCCCACGGAGCGAAGGGAAAAGCGGCTAGGCCAGATAAGCAACGTCACAGGCAGTGCCCCTCCATGGAAGCCGTATCCGTACGGATTGGGCTGCACACCAACGGGAACGCAGGACGGGCCCTTTGCCTGCGCACGGCAGCTGGCTCTTGTTTTCCTTGGAAATCCATTGCCGGGCTCGGTCATGTGTTGCCATAAATAATAAGAATACGAGAAGAAAAAAAAAAATGCATGGGAGGAGAGATGCTACCGTGCCGAGCGCTTTCTACTGTCCTTTTTCTCGTCTCTCGTTTTCTGACCTCCATCTCACCTCACCGCGGCGGCTTGTAGTCCCGGATGTGGTCGATGATCAGCTTGGCCCCCTGCTCGGGCGAGTGCTGTCGCCCCAGCGCCTCGACAAAGTCCACCTCCGGGTCCATCAGGTAGAAGTAGATGCTGTGGTCGACCAGGTAGTCCTGGCCCGGCGGCACGACCGGCGGCGTGCTAAAGTACACGCGGTACGCCTTGCACATGGCCTTGATCTGGTCGTGCGTGCCCGTCAGGCCGACGAAGCGCGGGTGGAACTCGGCCAGGTACTCCTTGAGCACGGCCGGCGTGTCGCGCGCCGGGTCGCACGTCACAAACACGGGCTGCAGCTGGCCCGGCACCGCCGCCTCGACCAGGTCGAACATGCGCGCCATCTTGTCGAGCTCCTCCGGGCAGATGTCCGGGCAGTGCGAGAAGCCAAAGTACACGAGCGCGTGCCGGCCCTTGAGGTCCGCGTCGGTGAACGGCTGCCCGTTCTGGTCGATCAGCTCAAACGGGCCGCCCACCTTGGGCCGGCCCACGCCCTTGTTGGCCTCGGCGATGCGCTGCCGCTTCATGCGCTCCTTCTCGTGCTCGAAATACCACAGCAGGCCCGCGCCCGTCAGCACAAACATGACGCCGGCTTTCCACGAAAACGGCTGTGACGTTAGCTCTGCTTTTTTTGAATCTCCTTTGGAATCTTCTTTGGAATCTTGCTTGCCATACCCCTGACCGGTACCTGCTCTTGGCCTCCTCCACCGTCTTGTAGGTCCTCCGCTGCGGCAGTGCCGGCGCTCTCCGTGCGGCCACCGCAGCCGGCCGGCGTGCAGGCGCGCTGCCGGACAAATGTGTTTGCTGCGTCGCCCAGGTCGAAGAGAAGCAGCGCGCGCTCGTTCTCGAGAATGGCTGGCGTTGCGTCGAGCTGAAGAGACGGCGACATGCCCCCGAGAAGGGCGTCGCCGCCGTGGGAAGTGCCCGGCTCATCGAGTGTCGAGAGATAAAAGACAGGCGGGTTGGTTCGGGACGTAGATCGTCGGGCAATCCGTCTCTGCCAGCTACACAGGACAGGGACTTCGACAGGCAACGTGTTGATCTTCGGTTCAGAGCTGTCGTCTTATGATGGATGGCCTGACGATGCGCTCTGGGCATAAAATTCAATTTCTTAGTAACCACGCCCCACATTTCGACACCGTCGCGTCGCAAAGTACCCCCCCCACGGCATTCGCGCGTGCCAGTACTTCTGCAAGCTCTCGCTCGCTCTTTCCCTCCTGCCCGCCACGTCTCTTGCTCCAGGCTCTCTTGCAGCGCGCAGGGCCAGCACGAGCGCTTCACCGAGACGACGGACCTCCCCCCTCCCCCCATACCATGGCGTTGCCCTCCGTGGATAGCGATGGCCTCAAACCAAAGACGGAGTACGACGGCGACGGCGACGTCGACGACGACACCGATGTCACGTCTGCCGTAGACGTCACCATGCACGACGCGCCGCCGGCAGCGACGACGAAATCTCGGCCAGGAGGTGGCGGCGGCGGCGGCGGTGCTGGCAGCAGGGCCGGGGGTGGCCGGGCGACGGCCAGGAAGGGCGGCGTTGCGAAGCGCAGCGCGACCGCGTCGGTGCGCGGCGGCGTGCGCGGCGGCGTGCGCGGCAGCGTGCGTGGCGGGGGCAGCAAGAAAAAGAGCCGGCCGTCGTCGCCGCACGTCAAGCCGGAGCCGGGCCTGACGCCGTCGAGCAGCGGCGAGCACGCTGCCAGCGACAGCGAGGACGACAAGAAGGGCGTGGCGGCGGGCGGTGGCAGCGACGACGACGACGCTTCGTCCTCTTCCTCTTCTTCTGGCAACGGAAACGGCAACGGCAACGGCAACGACGACAACGACGACGATAACAGCGCGTCGGACAACGGGCCCTACTGCATCTGCCGCGGGCCGGACGACCACCGGTGGATGATCCAGTGCGATAACTGCGAGGACTGGTTCCACGGCGACTGCGTCCAGCTCGACAAGGAGCAGACCGAGAACCTGATTGTCAGCTACATCTGCCCCAACTGCGCCATCCCCGACCTCTACGTCTCGCGCTACCGCAAGCTGTGCCCGCTGCCCGGCTGCCGCAAGCCCGCGCGCCTGTACGCGCCCGCCACCGACAGCCCGGCGGCCGACGGGCCGGCGGCCGCGGCGCCGGGTGACGCCAGCGCCTTCTGCTCGGACGCGCACCGCGACCAGTGGTGGGAGGTGCTGCTGGAGCGCATGGTGCGCGAGATCGGTGGCGGCGGCGGCGGCGGCGGCGGCGGCGGCAACCCCAAAGAAGACAAGCTGCCCGTGGACCAGCTGACGCCGGCCCAGCTGGTGGCCGTGCTCGCGCACAGCAGCGAGCCGGGCGTGGCGCGGATGCTGCTGCAGGGGCTGGCGCCGGCGGAGGCCGATGCTCACGCCAACGCCAACGCCGACGCCGACGCGCTGCTGTCGGCCGAGGAGCGCGCCATCACGGACGCGTCGGCGGCCGAGCGGCAGCGGCTCGCGGGCGAGATGGCCATGTGCCGCAAGATGCTGCTGCTGCTCGACATGGCCAAGACGCGCCACCAGGAGGCGACCAAGGCCGGCCACCTCGAGCGCGACGGCTGCGGCTACGACGAGCGCCTACAGCACGTCGGCGTGCAGCCGCACTTTGCGCGGTTCTTGGATAGCCCCGAGGGCCAGGCCATTTTCCCGAGGAGCCCCCATGGCAACGCCTCCAACAACGACAACGACGCCAACGCCGACGCCGACGCCGACGCCGAACACCTGCTGAACCTGCGGCTGGGCCCGCCGCGCTTCGACGCGGCCGGTCAGCCGGTGGCGACAGACGGCACAGAGGGCGACGACGCCGCGGCAGCCGCGGCCACCGCCGGTCTGTGCCGCAAGCGCAAGTGCAAGGCGCATGCGGGTTGGTTCCTGGCGCTGGCACGCGACGTGCGCATGCAGATCCACGAGTGCTCGCGGCAGACGGCGGCGCTGCGCGACAAGGAGACGCGCATCCGGCAGGCGGCGGTGCAGCGGGCGTTTGTCATGCAGCACTCGACGTCAGAGGTGCGGCGTTTTGCCGTGGAGGGGGACGACGACGACGACGACAACCGCTGGTCGAGCCGGTCAAGGAGCCTCCCGGACGACAGCAAGTCCGCGGTGAACGGCCACGATGCCGCGTGGCGCCACGAGACGGTCAGCCACTGACGGGGGGGGGTCTTACCAGGGCGGTTTCTTTTCTCTTCTTGTTCTTCTTGTTCTTCTTGTTCTCCTTGCATCGGAAATAGCGGGCGTTTGGGCAACCTGGTTTCTGATGGGCTCGTTTACGCGTTCTGATCTGTCTTCTCCCTCCTCTTTCGACCTGTCACGTTTCCCTCGTCCGACGCCGGGTCGGGATCCGAAAAAGCGGCCACGGTCGGCCCTCCTATCGGGGCGTGTCCCGCAGGCCGTCCAGCGCCTGGCACAGTGGCTGTGCGCCCGTGGGTTGCGCGAGACACGTTGCCCTCTTCTGCAGGCGTGATCCCTGTTGCGCACACGGTCTCGGATGGCCGTCTGTCACATCTCCCTCTCTGTGGCAGAAACCTCCAGTGACACGAGCGGTGTTGCGTCACACGGCGCCTGGACCTCTTGCTTTGTTCTTCCCGGGGTGGCACCGGGCGCAGCAGCCGGTGTGCGCAAAAACCCGTCACCTGCCACGGGGATCCGCCCGTCCCGTTCTCTGGGCAGTCTGGCTGGGAAGTGGCCAGATAGGACGCGAGAGGCTTGTCTGCGGTTGAACCCAGGACCGGCTACACAGGTGTTTTGGAACCACAACGACAGGTATTTGACGAGTTATTCCGTGTCACTATTTATATCCTGGTCTTCTGGTATGTCTTTAGAAAATAGAAGATTGTGTAGAATCAGACAAAAATCAAAATCGGAAATATTCTCGCCAACATCTGGTTAGCCGCTGTAAGACAGCACGGACACCAGACGAAGGCAATGCCAGAATAGGAAATTCATCCACCAGATGCAGGACGAAACGAACCAAAAGAAGGTAAAAAAAGAAACCGCCATCTCACTGCATGACCGAGCATGACAACAAGCATGACAGAGCATGACTGTGCATCACGTGCCCGTTAGCGCTCCTTCCGCGCCGGCCGGCTGACTCGGGCCAGGCCGTGGATGCTGCAGCCCCGCGTCCGCAGCTCCCATCGCCGAAGATCAACTTTGTCGGGTGAACGTCGTCTGCCTGCTGGGTTCATCTCTTCTTGTCGCCGCCACACACGCTCGTTTTCCTTTCCTTTTCAGCTTCCTTTCAGCTTCCCCGCCAACCGCCACCATGTCCACCCCGCGCCTCTTCATCATGCGCCACGGCGAGACGGAGTGGTCGGCCAACGGCCGGCACACCAGCGTCACGGACCTGCCGCTGACGGAGCACGGCGAGAAGCACATCCGCGCCACCGGCCGCGCCATGGTCGGCGACGACCGCCTGGTCGTGCCCAGCAAGCTGGCGCACATGTACGTCGTTGCTGGATCCAATCCTTCGCCACTCGTTTTGCTAACTCGTCTCCCCCTGCTCTCCAGCTACGTCTCCCCCCGCAAGCGCGCCCAGCGCACGTTCGAGCTGCTGCACATCGACCACTCCGAGCCGCTGCCGTGGCAGCTGCACGGCGCCTGCGTGCCGGGGGCGCGCCGCAGCGGCGCGTGCCGGGCGCGCATCGAGGTGACCGAGGCCGTGCGCGAGTGGGACTACGGCGCGTACGAGGGCATCACGACGCACGCGATCCGGGCGCAGCGCAAGGCGGCCGGGATCGCCGGCAGCTGGGACATCTGGAAGGACGGCTGCCCCGGCGGCGAGAGCCCGGCGGACATCACGGCGCGGCTGGACGCGCTGATTGCGGAGATCCGGGCGACGTACCACGGGCCGGCGCTGCAGCGGGCGGCGGCGGCGGCGGCCGAATCCGGGGCCGGGACGGGATCGGCTGGGGCGGAGGGCCTGTCGCCCGACGCCGGCGACGTGCTCATCGTGGCCCACGGCCACATCCTGCGGGCGCTGGCAAAGCGGTGGGTGGGCGCCAGCATGGAGTCCGGGCCGGTGTTCCTGCTGGAGACGGGCGGCATCGGCGTGCTGAGGTGGGTTCTGTTCCGTCTTCCGTTCTGTGCCTACGCGCTGACTGACCGCCCCAGCTACGACCACAACAACATCAACGAGCCGGCCATCCTGCTGGGCAGCACGTTTCCCGTCAACGCCGACGAGCAGGAGAGATCATGAAGCGAGAGAGCCGGGGGGGGGGCTGTAGGTTCGCTGCGGTTTTTTTTTTTTTTTTGTTCAGATAGACCGACGATTCCGATCGATCGAATCGGCTGCTGCAGGCGTGCAGGCAGGGCGAGAGAAAGAAAAAAAATAATAATATAAACGATTGGATTTCTGTGTGCAGCTGGGGTGAAGCAAACTGCCCACCGTCTCCTCCGGCTTCTCCGTGCTTGCTGCTGCTTCCTCTGACCGACGGCGCCGCTGCCGGTCTCACCTGTCGCCCCCTCCGCGGCGCACCACGCGGCACGCGGCACGCTGCAGACCTTGACCGCCAGACGCCACCATGTCTGAGCACAGCTGCCGCCAGCATGTCCCAGATCCTGTTTTTTTTTTATTTTTTTGTTGCTTTTTTCTCCTCGTTCCTGTCGTTCTGTTGGAGGGGGGGGGGCACGATGGCCTTGTGCGACAGACGATCCTTGGATCGGTGGTTTCGTCGTTTACTGTCGGCCAGGCGGCAGAACAGAAGCAGGGGGGGGGAGGGGGGTGGAAACGGGGGGAACGGGGGTAGGGCCTGCAGGAAGGACTACGGACTGCGACGATGCGGACTGCAGGATACAGGGCCACAGGACTATCGCTGCAGGCTGCATATCCGCATACGGCCGCCCGCATCGCCGGCAGCTGGCCTGTCTGCAAATGGTGGCGTGCCACGTCGGTGCCGTTCAGTCTTGGCCGTCCGCTTTTTTTGTTTCTTTTTTTGTTCTTTTTTTGTGCAGTTCTTTTCTTTTTCTGGTGAAGCCCACTGCACATCGTTTGCACTGTTTCCCATGCTTTTTTTGTTTCAGTTTCTATTCCATTTATTTGTTGATTAATCTGTTGATATTAAACCATTCCTGTCCGAAAAAAAAAAGAACAAACAGAAACAACCGGGCAGCCCTCCGAAGCAGTCTCACCGCCTGCACCAGCAGCGTGCATGATGGCTGCTGCATTAGTCCCGACCAGGCGTCGTGATCCCCCCCCCTCTCAGAACAGCCGATGGCCTGCACAGGCACGCGTGGAACCACCACTTCATCCTCTTTTTGTCTTATCTTTTATTGTTTTCTATTTTTTCTCTCTTCTGCTTCTTGCTGTTGCCAGGTCGTTTGTTCCACGCCGCCGTTGCCGCTGCTGCCTGGTTCGCTTGGCTACGTGCATGCAGGCCATGCATGCGGCCCCGTAGGACGCCCTGCCAGGAAGAGAGAGAGAGCCGGCGTAGCATCGACGCATGCAGTCGGCCTGTCGGCGTGGCTGCCCTTCTCTAGACGCTGCACGCGATGCTGCCCTCCCGCAGCTGGGGCTGGTCAACAGACACAAGCGACCTGCGGCCAGAACAGCCACGATGCGGGCAGCAGTCCCCATCCCCAGACTGCCAACCAACCTTGTCCCACCCCCCCCCCCCCCCTCTCTCGTCTGCGCCCGATGTTGCCTGCTCCGTACAGCGTGGCCACGCACATTGCTCTCCTAGCGAAGGATATTGGACAGCAAACCGGCCAAGACCACCGGGCCAAGAGCCAAGAGTAGAGGCCCAAATGCCGAGCGCCCCCCCTCTCAAAAATCAGCCATATTTCCCGTTTGTTTTGTTTTTCCCCTTTGCTGTCCGATTGTCCTGTTTTCCTCGTCCTGCTGGGCCTCAGCCGGCCGCTTTGCCTTCACCCCGGATCCATGCTCCTCTGGGCCACACCGCTTCATCAGGCACGGGCGACGATTCAATTTCCTTTTTTTTTCATTCCCAACGACGACGCGTCCCGGCCGGCCCTGCCTGCCCAATCTCTTTCAGCTCGCCTCGCTCGGGGTTATTCTGGCTTTTTTTCCTCTCGTCTGTCGTACGTTTTGCCGATAGGGTCCCCTCCCCCTTGCCTACAATGTATGTATACTTTGCTGTATATTACCTACCTGCCAGAGAGGCTCCGTGCTGGGCGCGCCGTCCCTAGCGACGAACCGGTCTGCGGAGTCCTCGGCCTGTCTGCACGCACGCCCATCGTGTCCCGGACAGCAGCGCCCAAGTCCGCCATACTTGTACACTCCCCCTAATACCGCGTATCTTCTTGCATATACGGGGGAAATATCCTCCCCCCCTCCCCCCCAGTCCACCTTGCCTGTTCCAGGCAAGAATCGACGTCACGTGAAGCATAGTTGCTGCACCCCACCCCGTCTTCCCGCCGACGGAGGACGGAGACGCCCCATCTCAGTCGGCGCGGTTTCGTTTTATTTTATTTTAGCAGGGCGAAGCCGACGGGCGGTGTCCTGGGTACACGCCCCTACCAGCTACGAGGCATGCTGACATATGGAAGAGAGAGAGGGGGGGGGTGTGGTGGTGGCCATCAGGGAGTACGATAGCAGTCTTGGCAGCCGTCTTTCATGTTCTTTTTTTTTCTTCTTTCATTCTCTTTTTCTTCCTCTTCTGTCTCGGTTCTTGATATTTCCCGTTCTTTTGTTTTCCGCCGCCCGAATTCCTTCCTGCCCAGCCCTCTACGCGTACGCAAGTCGTAATAATCCCCAGCTGCTCGCTTCCTTGCCCAGCTCTGCCCAGCCAGTGGGCCCAGCCGTCTTACAGCGGCCACACCCCCCTGTAGCCTCCGCCCAGGCGCATTGGAGCCGGCCTCTTTTCTCCATTTCCGCCAGCGGCACCCTGGCCACCACCCCCCCGCCCTGACGACAAGTGTAGAAAAGGCCCGCGGAAGCCGGTGGCAGGCTGGACGGGGGGGGACAGAGAAGGAGAAAAAAGAAAAAAAAAGAAAAAGAGGAGCACACGCAACAACGGGACGGCCAAGCGGGCTGGCCTGCTTTGATTTTCCACGCCGCCGCGCCGTGTTTGTGGCCCTGCTCTGCCCGGTCCGATTTTCTGGCACGGTCACACCGTCCTCTGCTCCGTCCCCCGGCCGTCGTCCTCGGCGAGGAGAGCAACAATCGGCCTGTCTGTTGCTCGTACTCGTATTGTCCGTCCGGTCCGTCCGTCCTTCCGTGACAAGCGCTGCTTCGGACGTCCCCCCCCCTCCAAAACGTGCCGTCTGCCGTCTTTTGCTCAACAAAGGCCCCTCCCCTCTTCTGCACTCCCCCTCTCTTCTCGAGGCCTGTTCCCTGTCCCGTCCACAAAACTGTCCCATGTCCGCTGTGACGCAGTGATCCCACCGGCCCTCGCGCTTCCCTCCCTTCCGCCCTTGCCCTTCTTTTTTTTCTGCTCGCTTGCTGATCCCTCTCATTTTGTTCCTTCGTGGTCATTTCTCCTGGCCTCCCAAGTCTCCTCGTCTCATTTCGTGTATCATTTCTCGTCCGTCCCATCGCCATGCTCTCTGTGTCTTTTTTCTCTTTTCTCCTCTCTCTCTCCTTTTTCCTTCTCTGGCTACTCTCGTCACTCTCGCCTCCCCATTTGCTGCACTGCCCAGACTCCAGCTCCACACCTGTCCCTTCTTTTCCTGCTTCTGCACCGAGATGGGGGGGGGGGCGGTGTGCCCAAGCCTCTTGCGTCTGCAGCATGCACGCACGCACGCACGCACGCACGCACGCACGCACGCCTTGCACCGCCGTCAGCCGAGCCCAGCCGCTGCTGCAAAAACGCCCCCGGCACGATGACACGGCAAACGCAACTGGCCTCCCGTCTTGTTTGCCAGCAGCCCAGCAGCCCAGCAGCCGCTCGCCGGTTCAGTGGCCGCCCGTAGTCGCGTACTTTTTTTCTTCTTCTTCTTGTTTTTCTGCTGGCAATGCCCCCCCCTCGATGCAAGGCGCTGCAAATCGTCACGACTGACGTGTAAACCGTCGACCGGCATTTGTCGCTCGTATTGGGCCTTCGCGCTCCCGTGACCAAAATTGTCCCCGCTACGAGACGCCCCTAAATCCCCTCTAACGGGACGGACCTTGTTTTATTCGCCCAGCGCCGGGGCGCGGAATGGGACGTTGCCCACTGCGTCTTTTTACCGGGCGCAGGCGTCGGTACTCCGTAAGTAGTCAAGCAGCTGTAGCTCGCCCCTACTCCATATCTTACGATCCTCCTCCTCCGTATATCCGCAGCATCGTGAACCCCAGCAACGGCATTCCCGGCACGCCGCCCCCGAAAAGGGCTTTCCCTCTACGGCCAGACGCAGCTGTCCAACAGACTTGACAGGCCTGCTGCTGAGGCCCAGCTGGCGGAGCCGCGCGCAGGATGCGACACGAGGGCCCCGTTTGCCGCCCGCCACACCGCATGCAGTAAGAAACACTGTAGATGGTGTCTCCACCTCCTCCCTGCTTCTCCCCCTGCTTCTCCGCCTTTTCGACCTGTTCGTGTGCTGCCTGCTGGCTTGCCATTTGAGCCCGCTCTTCTCCGTTGCCTGCCCCATTTGACGAGTGAAGAGAGAGAGAAAAAAAAAAAAAAGCACTTCGCCATAGCGTCCCTTCTCCAGCTTCACAGCGACAAGACGTGGCAACCTGGGGGCGGCAGCATGCCCGGTTTTCGTGCTCGGGGTCATCGGTGACGCCTAGGTCGCGTTAGGTGTAGAACCTGAAATCCTCCCCTTCCCTCCCCCCCCTTCCCTCCGAAAGACAACCCACTTCTGCAAGATGTAACCCACACGTGTTTCTGTGGCCGGCCCAATGGCCGCCGGACAGCATGCTCATTTCGCTTGGGCCTGCGACATGACAGCCCTGCATTCCTGGGGAACAGGGCGCGGCGTGAGGCGAGAGTAAAAGCAGCATGGGAGGGGAAGAGGAAGCAGTAAGATAATACAGATAATATGCAGTAAGCAAGATACGAGCAGCGACGACACTGCCTCATCCGATGGCCTTTCGGAGCGGAGAAGAAAGAGGGGAGAGGGATTGGGGGCTGCCCCGTGCATGCATAGTATCTTGGGTGTGCAAAAGTGAACGACGGGAGGAAAAGAAAAAAAAAAAACAGATAAAAAATAGGCGCATGCATGGGATGCAAACAGATCCCTCTCCGTAGCGCTCAAAGACCAACAGCAATGGCACCGTCGTGCTGTGTGCGTGTGCTTTCTGGGTAGTATTATCAATACATGCAGGGTACGGAGACGTCGGCACCGCATGCAGATACGAAAGAAGCAGTTGGCGGGCGTGGCCGGTTGGTTTCTGGGTGGTTGTGCACGGAGGAGAGCGGGCGGTTGCCGTCTGCACGTTGGTGGCTTGGGTCAGACGGGCCCCAGGGCCGGGCAAAAGCGGTCTGGATCGTCGTGTGCAGAGCATGCGCGCGCCTATCCCCGTATTTCGCGGGCGAGGCGAAGCGGCCGTAGCGTCGTTCGCGGGAGGAGAACATCTCGGGAACTATCGTCTTAGCTGGAGCGACCCGCGCGCTGGTCTCCCGCGGAGAGAACGGCTGGCAGGACGTATCCGTATCTTGCTTGCGAGCATGAGGCCCGAGGCGACCCCCCTCCTGGCCACGTAGCTCCTCTCTTGCGCAAAGGGCAACCTGTGGCCTGTGTTCCAGGATTTCCTCTCCTCGCCCTGATTGCCCAAGTTGGCTTGCTGCATGCAAAAAAAGAGGAGCGGTGTGGTGAGAGCGCTTGTGGCAGGCGACCGCAGCAACAGCAGTGCAGCAGGAGCAGAAGGAGCAGTAGCAGCAGCAGCAGCAGCAGCAGCAGCCCGTCCTCCAAACCAGGGAAGTACGCCGCGAAATGCGTCTTGGCCCCCTCTCTCCGCTTGGCCGCATGAGCCTCAGACAAGGTTCAAGCCATGTGATGGACGAGCTGCTTTCCCTTCTGGTTGTATTTGTCCGGTCCGGCCTTGTTCACGCAAGCCCGTGCCGTGGTTGTGCTGCGGTCGTGCGGGGCGATTGCCCTTCCTCCAGATGGCAGCGTAACAGCGTAACAGCCGCGTACCGATGCGCATCAGTATGTAGCAAAAAGACACGCAAAGCCGCCACAGTCGCTCGCTCGCAGAGAGAGCTAGGCCGGAAGAGCGGTGTGCCAGCCCAGCACCAAGCGTGTGCTTGCGGGCGCAGTAGTGCGGCCTCGCTACCGGGCTTGATTGGCGTGGCCGGAAAACGGTTGTCTCAACAAGCGGCTTCTCAATGGCTCTTGCAGAGCGGGAGCGGACCATGGCGGCCGAATCCTTGCACTGCTGCAAATGCGGAGGAATGGTGCTATGGGCCCGCCAGAAGACGGAGCCCGGAGCGCGGAGTTGAGAGAAAGCCGCGGCCTGGCTAAGAGATCGTCGTCCTGGGGATCTGAGCTCTGCCGCCCCTGTTTGCCTCTTCGTTTCGTCGTCTCCAGCGACTGCTCCCCCCCGTCCGCCGTCCGCCGCCGTCCGCCCCTGCTGTCAGCGCTGTGCTTGGAGGGACCGGGTGAGACAGCAGCAGGGGAGGGCTGGGTGCCGACTGGCAGCCAAGCCCGTCCGTGTCACGCCGTTTCCCTACCCTGTCTCAGGGCGGCACGGGCAGGGCCCTTGTACGCCGTGTTTTGGCAGGGAGGCTTTCACTCGCCAGGTTCCACCGACCGCCAGCCACTGGCGCGCTGGACAAGGCCCCCCCCCCCCATGGTGGGACGCTGGACCGTTGTCGCCGTCTGCGGTTCGCGCAGCTGGTCAGACGACAATTTCGGGGGGGCGAATGGCACAAACACAAACGCGACACAGAAAGAAAAAATCGACATGGGGGGGGGGGCGGAAAAGGCATGTGCGGTTTTCAGCGCGCCCCGCGTGCACCTTCCCGTTCTTTCCTTCGTTGTTCTTTCCTCGTTTTATTGCTTTTTTCTGCTGGAGCCCGTGAGGCGCTCCTTCCTAGCGGCGCAGAGGACAAAGAAAGCGCATGACGTAGACGTCGGCATCGTGGGCCGGTCCTTCCTTCTTCCTGTTGCAGAATTCCAACAAAGAACGCCAGGTCAGGTTGCGCACTGGCGGAATGCACGGCTCTGCGGAATGCCGCGGCCAGCAGCGCCGCCGCCGTTCGTGGATTCGAAGGAGTGGGCATTGCGATACAATGTTCCGTACTTGCCCTAAAATCGACACCGGGGGGCGGGTCCCGCACGTCTAGGAGGCGGCACGTTCCACGCCCGTCCGTCCCTTGGGCGCTTCGTATACGATACGCTGTGTTTCTCGCGGAGCTCCGCCCACGAGGGCACCGTGAGATGCGCTATCTGGCGCGGGTGTGAGGATTATTTCCCTAGAACGATGTGCGCGTCGTGTGCGTCATGCGACTGGCGGCCCCTCCCCCCCCCCCCCCCTCCCTCTTCCCCTACGGAGCACTCTCCGGGCGTCTACGAGGACGAAAAGCAAGCAAGCATGCTGTCACGATGCTTCACATGCTCGTCCAGGAATGCGTGTGTTGTGCAAGAGCATCCGCAGACGAGCCCGACGGCCGGCCGAGACGGGCCATCCCAGCCAAGCCACCGGTACGCTGGTATGCTGGCTGGCTGGCGGCCAACGGAGATCGAACTGGACGTCGTTTTTGTGCTGTACTGCATCCCCCCCTCTCCCCCCTGACGTCGGGCGTCTCCCATCCTCGGGAACTGGTTGGGCCTGCCAACCCTCTCTGACGGCTTCCCACACCCTTTCTCTTCTTGCCTTCTTCGTTCCTGTCCACTGATTCCCCCGTGCTGTTCCGCCCGCGCCTTGCCGTTCCGTTCCTGTCCCACCACCTCCGTCAAAACTTCCCGTCTGCCGCCCTCCCCCTTCTTCCCTCCTCCCTCTTCTTCCCCCGGTATCCCGCGACCAGCAGTGGCCGGCCGCAGGCGTACGCAAGCCTCCTCCTGCGTGGTCTTTTCGTGCCGTGCCCGCTAAACCGTTGGCTGCTGAACACGCATGCCAACGTAGGACCAACTGAGAAACATCCGTCCCGGCAAGACATGCTGCTGCTGCCGGCGCTGGCCTCACCCATTTTCCGTTTGCAGCCAGGATCGCCAGCTCCTCCTCCTTCTGTCCCCCTTCCCCCCCTCGTTCGCTCCCTCGTCGCAAGCACTTGTCCTCTTCGAGCAGGTCCAGCGCCTCCGCTGCATCGTAGCTTCTCCAAGGATGTACATGTACTCCGTACTCCCTCCGTACCCCGTCTGTTAGATGCCTTCCCAAGATGCGCTAAGTCCCGTTAACTGCACGCCCTGGGCGTTGTTTATGGGGGTGTCCGATCACACCCCGTCATCCCCCCCCCTCCCCTGTCCTCTTTGGCGCACGCCCCTGCCCTTCATCGGCTCTCCCCTCTCTCCCTCGCGCCAGTCGTCGTTTGCTGAGGAAAAAAGAGGAAAAAAAAAAACCGTCCGACGCGGTGGCCTTTCGTCTGTCTCGTATCCTTCTGTTTCTTTCTGTCGCTCGTTCGTCTCTCTGGCCCTTTCTCTCCCAGACGAATCACCCAATTGCCCAATTCTCTCTCGCCTCGCCGCCCATCTTTGTTGGGAGCTGCCTGGTCCTTGCTTCACGTTTGCTGTATGCACACTCCCCCCTTCTTCAACTTTTTTCTGAGCTCTTTGCGGAATACCTTCCCCCCCCCTTTTTTTCGCCGCAAGGGCTTCCCTGGTGGATGAGCGGCGAGTGATCCTCCTGGCAGCGGAAGAAACGAAATAAAACAAAAAAAGACAAAAAACAGAGGAAAAGGAAAAAAAACAGAAACCTGAAAAAGAGACAGACGGAAACATTAAGAAGCATCGACCCCCGCTGTTCTTCTTCACACCTTCTCGGACACTTTCCTTTCTCCCCCCTCTTCCCTTCCCTCCTGTCTCGTGCTTGCATTGCAGGCTTTCCTCGTCCGTTCTGCAGCTTCTACTTGGCTTCACCTGCTTCCTCGGCCACGACCGTCAGCTCCGCCTTGTTCGGTCAACCTCCTCCGCGTGGCGGTTTCGACATTCTCTGTCCGCCTCGTCTTACGCCGGACTTGAAAGAAGGTGTGTGTTTTCTATTTGTTTTCCTTTGTTGCTGATGCACACCACCTCCCCCACCACTGCGTACACAAATGGCTTCTCCCTCGTTCCACGCCCATTCTCTCCCAACCGCCGTGCCGTCATCCTGTGCCCCCTCCATCACCGTGCTGCCGCCCCCCTTTCAGATGATCGATGCGTCTCCTCTTTCCTTTCCCCGTTTATTTTTATTTTTATTATTTTTATTTTGGCCTTTTTTTTTGCCAATTGCTGGTTGGAAGAGCCAATCCGCCCGGCAAGTGCCTCCAGATCATACGGTTGGTCGCGAGCGTTGGTGAGCTAAGTTAGTGACGGTGGTAGTGGCGGTGTCCGCCGTTCCGCCAAAAGCGCTTGTTGCTGGGCAGTTCGTGTTGGCTCCAAGTGGTGATAATGTCCGCCGCCGTTCCTCTTGCCACCCTTGCTCAGCTTAGGACTTTCCCCCCATCGCCCTGCCAAGAGAAGAACAGGCCGAGCAAAAGCCATTTTGTATGGCAAGGTTTCCTGCACAGGGGAAATGCCATGGCCCGGCGTCCCTGACCTTTCGTTTGCTGCCCCCCTCTTCCTCCCCTCCCATTCCCGAGATCGCACGTCTTCTCCAAGACACATTTCTGCGAAAGCCAACACACGCCCAAGACCGCATGAGCAGAGAACAAAGGCGGCCAACGCCCTAGTCTGGGACGTACCACACCAGCCAACACCCCAAGCCTCCTCCAAGTGGGGAGAGCAGGACAAAGGCCAGAACCCAAGCGGTGGCGGCCGATTTAGTGCCTTTTCTTCCGTGTCGATGTCCTCCTGCCCATCATTACCCGCCCGTCCTTCCCACGAGCTTTCCGCCTGCCCCGGCTAGGCCCCCGCCGCGCAGTTTAGTCCAGTGACTTACGGAGTACTGCCGTGCCCTGCCACTAACACTGGCCGCTGCCGCCTATTGGTACTCCGTACAGCAGTCTTTGCACGGAGTACTTACACCGGAAACGCGAGAAACCGCCCTGCGCCTGCGGCGCGGTCCAGCTACCTTTGGCGGCCGCATTTAGTTGCTGGCCGCGGGCGTACCGGTACCTGCCGCTGTCTCCGCTGGCCGCCCCGAGTCGACCGCCGCCAGGCTGGGCCGCACGCTGGTCGCTCTTCCCCCGCTGGGCAGAACTGTTCGCCGTGCGCTGGAACTGCCCGCTAGGCACCCCCTCCTTCCGCCCTTCCGTGCTGCTTTTTAGGCACTGCAATATATTAGTGCAGGATCTCCCCCGTTGCTCTTTCCCTTTTTACTGCCCCCCCCCCTCCTATTTGCTCCTTCCTCTTTTCTCCTTCTGCAACATCGTGGTTTCCTTCTTCGTCATTGGGGAGCATTTTTTTACGCTACACTCGCTGTCGGCCAGCAAAACCGCTAGCCGACAAAATTCCCTTTCCCTTCCTTCCCTTTCTACCTTCCTTTCCTCCCACTCTTCTTTTTTTTTTTTGTCGCTTCATCTTTCCTTCGTCCCTTTTTTTCCGCCGCTCGTTCCTTTTTTTTCTTTCATCCTTTCACTTGTTCTTCATTTACCCACAGCGCTGAGCCGCGTTGTCTCACCTTGTTTGTAACATAACTAACAGCCGATCGCGCGCTGCAGGAGAAATCGCCTGTCCCTTTTTTCTGCAAACGCGTCTGCCTTCCTTTTCCTCTTCCCACTTTCAAAGTTTCTTCCCCATCCCTCGGCTTCTTGTTTATTCAGTCTTTGCTTTTTCCAGTCACCTGTCCTCCAAGCAAAACCACATCCGTCCTCAGCATGGCTGAAGATGCGCGGCCGAAGCTCGCTCAAATCCCGCAGGGTCGGGACACTTCGCCGCACGCGGTGAAGTCGGAAGAAGAGGACGACGACCGTCGCCCAAAGCCTCTCCAGTTTCCCAGCAGTGGCGGCGCCAGCGGCGGAAACGGGAATGGCAACACTGTGACGCTCCCCTCCTTCCGCGAGGCGTATGGGCCTGCGCTGGGGGCTTTTCCGCCGCAACCTCCTCCATCGCACCACGACATTGGCCGCCCGGCCCCTGGCCCCCGGCCGTATCCGGATTCGCCAAACAGTATGAGCCGGCCTCCTGCGAACTACACCAGCCCCCCTCCATCCGGGCCTCCTGCGCTATCCGGCCCTCCCAGCTATCGCACTTCCCCGCATGGTCATAATCACTATGGCACAGCTCCCCCAGTCCAGCATGGGCCTCCCGGTCCTTCCTCAGGTCCCCATGGGCCTTCTGGCCATCCTGGCCACCCAGGTCCGCCACTACCTGGTCCTCCCGGCCATCCCGGCCCCCCTGCTCCCCCTGGCCACGAGCGGTCCGACTCCTATGGCCGACCGCATCCACCGCCGGATACAAGCTACCAGGACACCAAGGAGTACTATGCCTACCAGCAGCAGCAGTACGCCCACTATCCGGATCGTCCTCCGCCGCCAGGGTACTGGCCGCATATGCCGCCAAACTATCAGCCGGCGCCGCCCGAGACGGCGCCGCGTCAGCGCACGTCTATTGCGTGCAAATACTGCCGCAAACGCAAGGTATGCATTCGCAAGGCTGCTCCTTTGGGGTTCAGAGATTGATCGCCTAACACTGGATTGTATGTAGATCCGCTGCAGTGGCTACCAAAACACGCCGGACGGAAAGTGCACCAACTGCAAGAAAACTGGCAACGACTGCGTTTTCCAACCCGTTTCATCTACTACGTCGACAGCGTTTGTTCCAGTCTCTGCAATCCAGGGCGGTGTTCCCCCGGGTACGCCGCTGTTTGGTGCTTTCGGTCAGCCCCTAGGGCCCAATGGTGGCCGTGGTCCGTCCAATCCTCCACCTTATCCGGCGTACGTTCCTGCGTCTCCGGGTCGGAGTGGTGGCTATTACCACCCGCACGAGCCTAGTGGCCCTCACGGCCCTCACGGTCCGCCGCCGCCGCAACACATGCAGCAGCAACCGCCGCACCCGCAGCACCAGCCATACCCGCCGCACCCGCAGCATGCACAGCACCCACCGCCTCCGCAACACGCGCAGCACCCGCAGCACCCGCAGCACCCGCAGCACCCGCAGCACATGCCGCCCCAGCAGCATCAGCAACACCCGCCACCGCCGCAGCATCAGCAACACCCATCGCATGCGCCTCCGCCTCCGATGGGCCCTCGCCACCTTCCTCTACCGTACCCTCAGCCACACCCTGGCTATTCGGGCGAGGACTCGAGACGCCTGTCGATGTCCAAGCGCACCAGAGAGGACGAGGACATGGAATACCCGCCGAGACTGCGGCCACCGCCACCACCGCCGCAGCATTCGGGCCCTGCAAGCCACAGCCAAGACTACTCTTACTACAGAGGCCCGGAGGATGCACGCCGCTCCCCGCCGATGTCGCATGGCTCTGGTCCTGGCCCCGCGCCCGGGTCTGCTGGTTCGGGCTCTTCGATTCCCCCTCGTGGCTACGGCACGCCTGCGCCCCCGGCTTTGCCGCAACCGCCTATGTCATCTGTGGGTACCGAGTACGCCTCTTCTTTCTTTGCTACTCAATGTCCTCCCCCCGTCATCACTGCATCCACAGCTAACAAGCGGCGTTTCAGTACCAGCGGCCGTAGCAACAGTAGTTTTTCTGGAACAGATGCCACGTCTCCGCCTGAATGGCGAGGGACGAGTTCTCCCAGCGAAAACGCTGGGGAGCGAACTAGCCACTCGGGTGGTTGCTCGCCATCATATCCTCCCCCTGGGACTCGCGATTATGAATCCTGCGCTGGGCGCGAATTTGATCGCGCCATGTTGAAGCGGCTCGGCAACGCTCGCCCGGGCCCGCATGTTGATTATTCTGCTGAGCAGAAAATCCCGCCACTTCTCCGGGAGAAGGCTTAGGGAGAACTCATTCGTTTTGCAACATTTGCCTTTCTGCACAGGGAAGCAGGCATCCCGAAGAAAAAGCTCTCTTACAGCTGTAGAGGCTTTTTACTTTTTTTCTTACATCCTATTTTGCTGTGTGCGTTTTCTTCCCTGGTTTGTTCGTTTCTAAAAATCACTTCTGCGAAGATGGTGGTGTTATGGCTCAGGCTCGGGCTGGTGCGGCTTTGTGGGATAGAAAGGCTGTCTTTTTCTCTGCTGTTTCCTTTCGTTTTGTTTTCCCCTTGCGATTTCTTCTTTTGTTTTTTGTTTTGCTTTTCTGCGATTTCTCATTTTACAGAAGCCCCGATGTGGCTTGCTGGCTGCTTTGGAAAAAAGACCGGATTGCCTCACGGCATACGATATTGATTATGGACAAAACTACTGTCTGGATATGGCGGACATGGTTCAGGGGAGGGGGGACTTGTGTGCTTTTCTCGTTTGTTTCTTCTATTTTAACAAAATTATTTTTCTACTGTTGTCGTCTTCCTCTCATCTCTCATGTGTGGTGTGCTGTCTTCGAAATTCTATCCACGCACCAGTTTTCTTGCGTTGGGTAAAATTTCGCCCCCTTGTCCACGGGTACGAGTAGCCCGTGACGGCAAGGAGCGACGCGGCCTGCAGGACGGCGCGGGTAAGAGCGTGCCGGGTGGAGGCGCGCGGAAGGAGGCGACTGGCGGGGGGGATGAGTAATTCGCGGTACGAGAGCAATGGAGGGGTAACAAGAGGAAAAATTAGGACGTCGCGTCGTCTTTGCTGCGTACCCCGTGTGCGTCATACCCGCCTCCCCCTCTTATGCTTGGGTGTTTTTTTCCCAAATTATGATTTTTTTTCATGCGCAGGCGACTTGCTGGATTTTTCGTCTGGTCGTTCTCTCCTGGCCAATCCGTTCGTTCCGGCAGCCTGGGCCAGGGAGGGGGGTGTCCCCCCCCTCCCCCCTCCTCCCCGATCGTCGGACAGAGTGGTGGGCTTTTTTTTTCTCTCCTAGAGCCTCCCCTCCCCCTTTTCGCAGTCTACCAATGAGACGGCCCAGGACGCGTTTCGTTCCAATGCGCCGGGATATGGGGCGGGGATAAGATGGAGCTACTCCGTACAGGAATCTTTAACGGCGGCGAAGAGAAAAAAAAAGCGGTAGAACGGCATGGAAAGGGGGGAGGGAAAGAAGAGGAAAAAAGGCACCTTGCTACGCAGGTACACACACGCACACGGTGTACGGTGAGCGAAAAAAAAATGTGCTGCTGACCGTCATACTTACTACTTTGTACACCGGCACATTGTTTCTGCCTGTATATATTGGCTGCGTGTCTCACTCTGCTCGTACGTGTTGCTTCTTTGAGACTTCCATACGCTTCTTCGCGTGCGGAGTCTATAGACCACCAGCGCCGCCGTGCTAGGACAACGGAAAAAAAAAAAAAAAAAACGCACTCGCGGCCGCCGCGGGGGGACGGCCCTACGCGGGGCGCAGGTCCGAATACACGTTTTCGTATCCTGCAGGGGGGGGCGCACGCGGGCGCGCCGGGCAGCAGCGCGTGTCCGGCAGGGACGCCAAAAAGAACCGCGACCACGGTGGACAGGATGCGAAAATGGCCGGAACGCAGAAACCAACGCCGGCTTCTTCGTATAGCCCGCGCGCGCCCCTCTCCCTCGTTAACACACACCCCTTTATTACCCTCTCTCCCCCGTCCCCCCCTCTTGGCTCCAGCAGCTTTTTTTTTTCTTTGTTCTCGGACGGGCTGGCGCAGACTGTTCGCTAGCCCGCCACCAGGAGGGAGTAGTGCGCCACGCAGCGTTGGCCGCCGCCGCGCCTGGTCTGCTGCTTGGTACCGGTACGGGTCTTTTTTTTTCGGTGGCAGAGGCCGTGCTCACCGTACCGTGCCCGCAGTAATAATTAATGGAGAGAGAGAGAGAGAAAGAGGGGAAAGCGCCTGTGCGCGCGCCAACCAGGACGCGGGCAGACGTCAGCAGCCAACGTGGCCTAGGCCCTACTCCGGGGGGATTAATTTTCGCGGCCGTCCGGCGCAGGTACCGGCGTGAATTGACCTCTTTTCTTTTCCCCACTTTCGTCCCTTAAAGTACACTCGTCGTATAGTACGGAGTAAGTAGGCTGCAGCAGGCTGGCGGGTGACGGGGCGGTGGTGGCGGCGGCGGCGGCGGCAGCGGCTGTGCGGCAGCGCGGCTGTAGGCAGTATTAGGCGGCAGGCGGTAGACGGCAGGCGGCGGCGGCGGCGGCGGGCGCCGAGGCGGCAATGGGCGGCAGGCGGCCGCTGCAGTAGCGATGTGCCAGTGAAAAAAAAAAAAAAAAATGCTGCGAAATGGACTGTTTAGCGCAATGATGGCCGCAATCCACGAGCGTAAAATACACACAGAGCAAGGAAGCAGCAACCGATGGTCGTTGCAATAAACGTCGCATTCGCACATCACGTGTACGCACACGTGCACTGTGCATCCTTCTTCCGCAGCGCTTCAGTGTGCTTACTGGTGTGGACGCTTTTTTGCCCCGTCGATCTTTCCGCCCTGTGTTGTTTGGGCACGCGATCGGGGGGGACATGACGTCTGTCGACAGGATAGCTTAGAGGACCGGTTCAGAGGCCAAAACAAAAGTCCACGGCGATCCAAGCGTCATCGCAGAACCAGCCGCGGTCTATGGTAGCTCCTCGGCGACATCGACGCCAAACCCGGGGCCCTGCGATCAGGCTTCATTGCGGTCGACGACCCGTGTCCGGATAGACGGTCCAGCTGCAGTGCTGGCAGTCTGCTGTGTCGTTGGGGCAAAGCGGCTCTTCGCTGACCGATGCAAGGGCGGTGAAAAGGGGGAGAGGAAGGGAAAGGGTGGGAAAAGGTGACAGCAGGCAGAGCAGCATGCCCTGTCCGAAAAGCGCGCAGAGACGCCTCGGCCCTGCTTTCGAAAGCACGCATCACGGCGACGGGACCGGGCGCCTTGTTGCCGTTGTTCCGCTTTTTGGGCGGTGGCTCGGCGCTTTTTTTTCTTTTGCCTTCCTTCCTTTTTTTTATATGCTCTTCCTCATCGTTTGCCCTGTTCTTCGCTCCCTTGGCTGGTCTCCCTAGCCTGGGGCAACCCCTGCTGTCTTCAGCTCGAAGAACCCAGCGTGCCATTGACGGTGGGGAGAACACAGAGAGAAGAGGGGGGGGGGGGGTGCGGGCAGTGAAAGACTATTGCCCGGTAGTCTTGCGTAGTCTGGTGTCAGATGCACAAAGGGACGGGGTACGGGTACTCGTACTCGTACTTCCTGGCGGGCTCGTACTCCGTACGCCCCGTACGGAGTACGGAGTACGATACCGAACGACCGCTCGCCTCTAACAGCAGCACTAACCGCGGTACGGCCAGCGTTTTGCTCCGTACGGATAGAGGTCCGTTCTCCCGCCTGCAAGGGGAGTGGGAACGAAGCGGACGAAGGAAATGGAAAAAAAAAAAAAGGGGGGGGGGGGGGGGGGGGGGGGGGGGGGGGGGGAAGGGGAGCGGCGGCTGAGGTGGGGGGGAC